>CM050518.1:30986261-31531261 GCA_027563665.1 Antrozous pallidus
GAGTGAAAAAGGTCATGTCAACCTAGCCAGACGGACCTTTTCCCTCCATCCCACTCTGGGCAAGGATGGAGGGCCCAGGCTCTAAACTGGCCTGTCTGGGTTAATTGCTGGCTTCTCCTCTTTCTTACTGTGTGACTTGGGGTGAGTTATTTAAGACCTCTGTGCCTCAGTTTCTTCAGTTCTAAAACAGAATTACAATGCTATTCATTTCATAGATAGTATAGGGATGAATGAGTTAATGTAGATAAAGTACTTCAAATACGGCCTGGCTTACTACTCATACTACTACTATCAGCATTATAGTATTTACCTTTGTAACAGTCTCCTGTCCTTCAGTTTCTCTTCACTGCTCATGGCCTTGCAACCCGATATTGTGAAGTCCTATGTTGAATACATCATTCCCTCTATCAAAAGTCTCCAGTGGTCCCTAGCTGGTTCGGCTCAGTGAATAGAGCATCAGCCTATGGACTGAAGGGTCCCAGGTTTGATTCCAGCCAAAGGCACAAGCCTGGGCTGCAGGCTTGATCCCTGGGGTGGGGCTTGCAGGAGGCAGCCAATCAATGATTCCCTGTCATCGTTGATGTTTCTCTCTCCCTCTCCCTCTCTCTTCCTCTTTGAAAATCAATAAAAATATGTATTTTTTTAAAAAGTCTTCAGTGGCACTCCTCCCTTATCACAGTGGTTGGCAAACTCATTAGTCAACAGAGCCAAATATCAACAGTACAACAACTGAAATTTCTTTTGAGAGCAATTTTTTAAAACTTAAACCTCTTCTAACACCACTTCTTCAAAATAGACTCGTCCAGGCCATGATATTTTGTGGAAGAGTCACACTCAAGGGGCCAAAGAGCCACATGTGGCTCTTGAGCCATAGTTTGCAGATCACAGCCTTATCATTATTATTGACTAGTAGCCCTGCACACAAACCCATGCACCAGTAGCTTGCCAGTAGCTTGTTGCCACCCTCCAGTAGCTCTCTGCCCACTGCCCGCTCTCCTGTAGCTCCCCCTCCCTCCATAGCTTGCTGCCCTGCCTCCTCCCCTAGCTCCCGCTGCCCACTTGTAGCTCGCTGCCCTACCCTCCTGCTGATCCGTGATCCAGTTGTTACGTGGTCGGTCATTACACTTCACATCGTAATGACCATTTGTATATTATATCTTTATTGTATAGGATTTTAACCCCCATCCTCTTTTAAAGTAATAGAACCCTTTGCTTCTAATAGACTTACAGATAATAGTGGATCTTTTTTTATTAAAGTTATGGATGGGAAGCCCTTCCAGCACTCCCTTGCCCCCAGGAGACATCCGCATGGAACTCTGGGATCTAACTAAGAATCCAGCACAGAACATCTGGCCTGGGAAATCTAAACAGCCGTCAAGTTGCCCAATTGCTCCAAGATCACAGACTCCTCTCCTGGAAGGCAAATCACCAGGTGCAATTGCACCTCACATCTTTGCTTGAGCTGCTCACCTGGTCCACCCATTGAGATGGCTTCAGTCTGAACTTCCCACCTAAACTGTCGGACTTCGCTCTGCTGTGTGTCCTCCTGGTCAGCCCAGCCCTGAGGGACCCTCCTTCCTCTTGACTCTGGCCTCCCTGTACTTTGTCAGACACCCTCCTGCAGGCAGGGAACAGCAGACTCTGGGGAACCCTGAGAACAGAGGAACCCAGGAGGAGTTATTTGCAACTCAGAATGTTCTGGCTAGCTGCCCAGGCTTTGTTCTGGCTTCTGATGTTCTTTAGAATCTTCTTATTACATCACTAAAAGAAGCACAACTAAGCACTAATCTCTCCCTCTTTGTTTTAATAACTTTTATTGTGTTTTCTGATTATAAAAGTAATATATTGGAACAAATATATAAAATACAAAAATTTATCAAAAAGAAAATAAAGATACACTGTAATGTTTCCACAGAGACAAGCATTGTTAATACTTTGGTATGTTTACTTGGAGTATTTCTGTACAAATACATTCACATTCATTCTTGCGATTTGGATCATAATTATATAACTATAAGTTATATGCCATTGAAAAGTCTTCAAAAAGAAAGTTTTTAATAGCAAAATGATATTCCTCCAATTGGATATACATCTACTCAATAAACAATAACTAACATATTGTTGTTGTTAATCTTCACCCAAGGGTATTTTTTCCATTGAGTTTTAGAGAGAGTGGAAGTGAGAAGGAAAGAGGGAGGAGGGAAAAGAGAGAGAGAAACATTGATCTTACATCTACTGGTTGCCTTCTGCACGCACCTCAACTGGGTCCAGAGGTCGAACCTGCAACCCAAGTATGTGCCCTTGACTGAAAATCAGATCTGAAACCCTCTGGTGTGCAGGTTGATGCTTTAACTACTGAGCAACACCAGTCAGGTCTAAAAGCATTTATTGAGTACTGCTCAGGCATGTGTTTGGTGCTGATATATACAGTAATGAATACACAGGATTTGGCCCAAGTAGCTAACAAATATTAACAAATGTTAACAACTATTGCTAACAAATGAACATGGATATAAAATTACAAATTACATCAGGTTTAATAAGGGAACAGAATAGTATGCTATGAGAAAGCTTAGTCCAGAGAAAAAGCATAACCAAGATTAGAAGTACAGGTGAAAGCTCTCTGAGGCAATGAAATTTAATTTGAGACCCAAAGATAAATAAAAGTTAGCAAAAAATAGTGGGAAGGAGAACAATTCTGTGTCAGGTTTTGCTGCATTCCAATCATAATAGAAATCTCAGTGGCTTAAAACATTTACTTTTCTCACTCACAAGTTTTGGCCGGGTTCTGGATGATCTTGGCTGGGCCCAGCTGGGCTTGGCTCCAGGCTGCAGGCTGGTGATGGGACTGCTCCAAGAGCCTCACGCAGAGCCAAGCAGCTATGGAGACATGCTCTTCTCATGGTGGATGATAGAAGTAGATGAGGCCACGACAAACTTCTCAGCACAATTGAAGCCTCCGCTAGGACCAAGTCTGTTCACGTTTATCAGTCAAAGCTCCAGGTATGAGAACCAGAAAGCATGCCCTCTCTTCTCCGTGGAGACATTCTACAAAGGACACGGGTGGACACTTTATTAAAAGGGCAGAGGGAAGACTTGAGAACAATACCACAATTTCCTCGTAAAACAAAAGAAAAAGCCTGGACAAGGACTCGCAGTTGGGGAAAAACTAGGAGAAAGGCCACTGTGGCTGAAAGACCCAGAGAGGGGAGAGGAGTCATAAATAATGACATTAGAGAAGCAGTGAGATGCTTTGTAGGCTGTTTTAAAACAAACTTAACTTTTATTATCACTGCATTAAAATGTCCAAATGAGAAAGTGAAGAGGTAGATGATGTAGGTAGGCTCATGAAATACCATTTCTACTGAAATACTAGTATTCAAGCCTCCCTTGCAAGTACAAATAATTATGTGATACAGATCTGCTCAATGAGATAAAAGCTTATATGTGATTAGAAGAGTGTCTGGGAAATCTTTGGATTTCCCTATAAAAAGGGAATTGAATTTCGACAGATTTGGTACTTTTCTCTTTTCTAATTTCCATCCTGGAATACAAATATGATGCCTGGAAACACAGCAGCTATATTGTGGTCATGAGGACAAATGATAAAATAAGAATAGCAAAAATGTAGACAGTAGCTGGGTCCTTCCTAACATTGTTCAGCTTCTGCATCAGCTCTGAACTGCCTACGTCAGGAATTCTTCTCATCTGAGAAAAAAAAATAAACCTCTTTTTTTTTTCTTAAGCCACCATGAATTGGATTTTCCTTTACTTACCCCTGAATAAATTCTACACTGATACAACTTATATGATCCAATTTATGTGCTAAAGTAATCTGAGTATTGTTTTGTAAGAATGAATTTTATGAGGCAGGGAAGAGGAAAAGCCAGGAGATCAGTTAGAGAACTGTTCTAATAATTCAGAAGGAGATGAAGTTATTTTGGCTGCAGTAGAGCTAGAGATTAATGGATAGATTAGAGAAACATTTTTAATGGAAAATTAACGTGATGATGGATTAGCTGCATGTCAGGGAGAGGAGGGATGATAGGCAGAATGATGAAACTGGGAATATGATGACATACCATGGCCATGACTATGACTAAAGGGTTTTGCAGGCATAATTTGGGTTTGTAGCTGAAAAGCCACCCCAGGACAGGAGACAAGAATATGTAGGAATGGATCTTTTCTACAGGGATGGGGTTAAAGGTTGGAGTCTTCCAGAAGCAGAACCTGCACCAAGGATTGTGGTGGAGGCAGTTTACTTGGGAGCAACAATAGGAAAGGGAGGAAGGAAGGAAAATGAACAAATGGGTGCTACTATGAGCAACTGAGACTTAATCCTGTCCGGGACCCTCTGAGGAATGGAATGTGTCCCAATCTGAGCAGCAGAGAAGCTGGGCTATTTATCCACCAGCTCCTCCTATCCCTCATTTCATTGAGGGCACTCACTGCTCCTCGGGGCCTCAGATCACCAGCTCTTCTGAGCACACCCCACACCCAGGGAATGCCCTCAGCCAGAGTCTTCAGGGCTTAAAGGAGAAGCCATCAGCATGGTCATGGTAAGCAGTGGTGAGTGCCGAGAGAATGTAGAGAGAACCAACAGCATCTTCTACATTTTGAAACAAAGTGCTCTCCTTAGCCGCCTGATGAAAAGTCTCTCTCAGCTGAGTGTAACTCTCATGAGACTAAGTCACTGGCATGGCCGGAGCAGCTGGAAGCAAGAGTTCCTCCCTCTGCCCTCTCTCAGACACTGCTGAGTTAAAGCTACATCTCAGCAATGAAGATGCACATTTGATTAATGTAAATGATGAATTTTGCTTGAGATAACTGCATTTGGGACTTTTCCCTTGTATTTCTGAGTCTTGTGAATGAGCAAATTATCAGTGTTGTGATAGTCTCATGTGTCCTCTTTAATCTCTTCTCTATAAAATGTGAGGCATCCTATAGCATTGGGGTTAAATGAATCAGCTTGGACATCCTAAACGAACTGTACCCAGTCCAGTGAAAGACAGCAAATTGTGGCTGCAGGAAGACTGAGATTGTATCCAGGCACATGAGTGAGAGTCCACAGTTAAGGCCAAAGTTAACATTAACCAGGGAGTTTTAGAATTTTAATTTTTGTGGAGTTCTTAATTTTTATTTTCAGTATCTTAGACTACATGTACAAACAGATGTTTGAGTATTTGATAAAGGGAGGTTGAATTGGACCTGATTTTTCAAGTTTAGAACAGTTTCTTATCATCACCATCATAATATTAGAGTTTTTAAATTGATCATTTGAGCTCATTACATGACTTCAGCTCAGCTATTTTGAACAACAAGGCCTACTCTGAGATGGCAACTCAGAAGGGAGTGAAATGTCAGTATAAGATGTAGGTCTTAGAGTTGATTTAGTGACTGTGCAGTGCTGACGCATTTCAGAGCCTTTGGGGGAAAGAGCTAAATTGCCTACCTTAGTGTTTTATAAAATTTAAAGATTCTTTTGATGTCAGGATACAACAATGACACTCTGAGAGATGAGGAGCAGAACTCTTTGTTACTTAGAGCTCCAGATGAAAGGCTTCCAGGCAGGGCCACACCCAGAGAGTTGCACCCCTGGCCAGGGTAATAGCAAGCCGGAGCTGCAGGGGGCAGCGTATGTATGAAAACCAGTGTGGGTTTAGCTCAGTTCAGGTCTCTGTAACCGGGCTCATTGGAATAAATTCTTGGGCTCTGGGCATAGGAGTTGTCCCTACTTGTCTGGGAGCAGTCCCCAAAGCAATTAGGGCTGCTGCATGGTGGCCTGAATTCTGAGAGCCCTGGAAAGTGAGTGAGAGTGTGAACTTAGTTCACAACTGATCAACTTCCAGCTGGGACTTCAAAACACAGAAAACAAACAGAGAAACAACGACAACAACAAACAGACCTATATTTCTCCTTGGCCTCAGGACAATGAAAAAACAGTGGTTGGTATTGGGATGTGGCCACAGGACTGTGGCATTGAGTGCTTCCTAAGTGACTGTTCATTTCCTCCCCTAAGCAGATGGTCGTACCTCTGGTTGACCAAAAGTTTAGACCCGGTGACAGGGGACAAAAATTGGGTATGTAAGAGGGAGCCATCTGCCCCCTGCTTTCCTGTCTTCATCCCAAGATGGGTCCTCAAGCTTGTGCAAGCACACTCTTGGAAAGAAGTCTCCTGCCCTCCTCTCTGCCCCAACTCATTTCTTCCCATGGGAGGAGGATGGACTGACAGAACTGTGAGTCTAGGGCACTGCATGAGATGCAGATGGCTCACACCTTTCCTCTGTCTTTAGTTTCTGCCCATTTGGTGAACTCTCCCAGGAAGGCTCTGCCCCTAACGGTAGGAAGTCCTGCAATTGTGCATGTAAACAAATGGGTAAATCTGTTTAATTTAGGGATAAAGCAAGAGGAAGCGCACTGTAGCTTAAACCAATTGAACTTTACCTCTAACAAAATGTATTCCGAGCCAGTTTGGCTCAGTGGATAGAGCATTGGCCTGTAGATCAAAGGGTCCTGGGTTCGACTCTGGTCAAGGGCACATACTTTGGTTGAAGGTTCTTCCCTAGCCCAGGCCCTGATCGGGGCTTATGCAAGAGGCAATCAATCCATGTGTTTCTCTCACATCAATGTTTCTGTCTTTCCTTTTCTCTTCCACTCTCCCTAAAAAGCAATGGAAAAATATCCTCGGGTGAGGATATTTAACAAAAACCTAATTCTGTACCTTGAACTCCATTTGTGTGACTCCTGTAATACTTGTCTCTTGCTCAGAATTCTGATGTGCTAGTGAAGATAAGATTAATTATCTTTTGTGTATGTACACCAACCATTTTCCCTTGTACATCTCTGCTACCCCTCCCTCTCTTCTTGAATCTGGACTGGTCTTGTGAGTTGCTTTGACATTATGCAGAAGTGAAATTTTGGCATTTCTGAGTCCAGCCCTGATGATGACTTGTAATTTCTATTTCACTTACAGGGAAACTCATAATGCCCAGAGTCCATGTGATCCTGCTAGAAAGAGAGGTCAAGTGCAGAGAGAGGTATTGGTAGGTGAGACACCACATATATAGGATGGTGACATGGAGAACTAGGCCTGAGTGCATGAGAGCCCGCGAGAAGAGAGAGGTCCAGCTACCCTAGCCAAGCTCTAGCTGAGGTGTCAAACATGTGAATAAGACCACCCTCCCTCATCCCCAGTTGAGTTGCACCAGTTGATATGATGTGACACAAACACAAGCCGACCCTTACTGAGCAATAAAATGGCTGCTGTTTAAGCAATTGAATTTTTGAGTGGCATGTTACACAAATAGATAACTAAAACTGCCTGTACTCCCAACAATGAGGTACTGGAGTTTCCTGGGTGCTCATAAGAATGTTACATTAGAAAGTAGGATTGAAGACACAGAACAGAAAGGATGTGGGATCCAAAGTATATGAAGACAAGATGGTTTAAGATAAAGAAGAGTGAGGTAGGGTTGCAGATTTAGTGATGGGAGAATTAGGAAATTTTATTCTGATGAGTTGGTTTTCCTGTGATGTCTGAGATGAGATCATCAATTGAATGGGAGTTGGAGATGTAGTTTGAGGACTGAGGAGGACCTATAAACTCATCTCGGATGATGGGAAGATAGCTCACTAGGAAGTATGTTTGATCCCTGGGCAATGTTAAATATCTATTTGAACTAGTCAGTTATGAAATGGACATGAATCTAGTCTAATAAACCAATGTTAATCTACTGAGATGTAGGGCTGAGATAATGGAGAGGGCCAGAAAGTGATGGTTCTCCATTCTGGCTGAACACTGTGATCATCTAGACAATTTTTTTTAAATTCCCAAATGACTCCTTTAAAAATAAAAGAGATGCTAGCATCTAATCCTTGGAATTGCTGATTTAATTAGTATAGGATAAAGCCTGTGCATTAAATTTAGAGGTGTCTTCCTACTAGTCTCACAGCAAATCTGACATTTCCAGCCATGTTGGCTGCACACTGCATAATTTCCAAAGCCTCCACTCATATAATCTACATTGGGAATTATTCCCCTAAATTTGTACCATGCACAACATTCAAAACTGTACATGGTGGCTGGTACATCCAACCTTGTTCTGTTTGCACAGTTCTTTGACTTTTTCATCATCACTCTCCTCATTCCCCTCCTATTCCTTCTCATGTCTTTCAATTTACACATTCTCCCTGAGGAAACTAATCAGCTCCCAATCTTCTCCCTATCTCCCAGTCTCCTACCATATTCATGAGTCATTGCTCCAAAGCTCCTACATTTTGCTGCCCACACATCCCTCAGGCATCTCAAGCCCAAACTCATTGCCCCTCTTCCTCCTATATTCTCCCTCCCTATTCAGGGCTCTGGTATCCATCCAGGTACTCAGCTTAGAAATGTCAATCTTCTTTGGCTCCATTCTCCCCCTTACTCTGCTACTGCCAGCCCCTCAGAACCTCATTGTTTCTGGCTTGGACACTTACAGTTGTCCCCAAACTGTTCATCCTCTCTTCTACATATCCTTGTTCTCTTCAAATTGAAAATCTTCAAATGTTTGCAAGATGAAGTGCGAAGTCCTTCCTTTGGCGTTTAAAGTCATAGAATACTGGACCCAAATCCATCCTCCTAGGACCACATGCTGCCCACTGATTCCCCATCCACCCTATGCCCTAACACACTGTCACATCCATGCACATGATTTTATGTCTTTTTCCATGTGCTATGGATTGAATGCTTATGGTCCCTCCAAAATTCATTTGTTGAAATGTTATTCCCCAACACGATGGTATTTGGAGACAGAGCTTCTGGGAGGTAATTAGATCATGAGGGTGAAGTCCTCATGATGGGAATAGTGTCCTTAGAAAAAAACAGGGAAGAGAGCTCCTAAATTTTGCTGCCCACGCATCCCTCAGGCATCTCAAACCCAAACTCATTGCCCATCTTCTTTCCTTATTCTCTTTCCATGTTCAGGGCACTGTTATCCATCCAAATACTCATCTTAAAAATGTCAATCTTCTTTGGCTCCATCCTCCACCTCACTCTACTCTTCTCTCCTCAATCCTTCCCTCCCCCCATGTAAAGGATTTAACAAGAAGATGGCTATCTGCAAACCAAGAGGAGAGCTCTCATCTGACACTGGAACTGCCAGCACTGCAATCATGAATTTTCCAACCTCCAGAACTCTGAGAAATAAATATTTGTGATTTAAGCCACTCAATCTTGCCTGAAGTGTCTGAGACGCCATTTTTATATACTCGTTAAAGCCCAGTTCATGTCCAGCCCTCCCCATTGCTCTTCTTATAGCACTAAAAGTTATTTTCTCTGTGGGTTCTTACTCCTAACCACACTTCACATTTCTGTCCATCTCTACACCTCAAAGATCTTGAAGGGCAGAATTCTTCTGGTATCTCCAGAGCCTGGCATAGCACATGATCCCTATTAGGTGGTCAATAAGTCAAGAACTAGATACTCTGCCAACAAGAAGCAAAGGTAAACTTGACTCACCGGGGTTGGAATAGATGCATTTACTTGGCATGCCCAGTGCAATTACATGTCTTGGGTGATTTAAAGGCTGTTTCTGCAGGAGCCAATACATCTTTGGCCTTATCATCCAGCTGAATTGCCCAACTTGGCTTTGGCTGTTTAAATGCACCACCTGAGACTCTGGGAATCCTACAGATTGACTGCACAGCAGGGAGTACTCAGACATGAAACAAGAGGGGACAAGGCCCTCTACAGAGCCTTCGGAGAGGTTCCCAGGGGAAGTGATCCACATGGACTGAGTCTGGCCTAGAAACTCAGGGGTCAGATAGAAAAGTTGATTGTGGCAGATTGCATTAATTGACTCAATTCTTATCCCTCCCTGTAACCATGTCATTTACCATGTGACTTGGGAGAGTATCATTTTCTACCTATAAGCGTTGTATTTGGTCACATGATGCTCCTTAGACAGTAGAAAGAGGAACAAGTGACAGTGATTCTAGTACTCCAGAGGCCTTACCTGTTTTTGTTTGCTCTCTGGTACCTTCACTATCAGCAGGAGAATGAGATTCCCGGCTAGGTCACTGCCCCAGGAAGAGGATAAGAAAGATGCATGAGCTATAAGCATTTATTGTGGAATTCCATGAAGTTTTGTGATATTTGTTATGCAATCTATTGTGACTCTGGCTTGCATGATGGACCATGACCCAGAAACACAACTACCCTTCAGTCCGTAGGCCAGAAATACAATGGCCACGAAGGGCAAAGGCAAAAGTGCATCAAAGATAATTGACAGCCCTAGGTGGTTTGGCTCAGTGGATAGAGCATCGGCCTACGGACTGAAGGGTCCCAGGTTTGATTCCAGTCAATGGGCACATGCTTGGGTTGTGGGCTGGATGCCCAGTAGGGGACATGTAGGAGGCAGCTGATCGATGATTCTCTCTCATCATTGTTGTTTACATCTCTCCCTCTGATGTTTCAATCTCTCTCTCCCTCTCCCTTCCTCTCTGAAGTCAATAAAAAAATATTTTTAAAAAGATAATTGGCAAATGCTATCATCAGAAAAGCAACATGTATTCCCAGGCCTAGGGACTGGGAGTGGAGATGCCAAGTGAGAAAGCTCATCAGTGGAGTACTGTGCCAGGTAGAAGGCAGGGACAGAGGTTGAAGAAATCTTTCATTCATTGGCTCTGTGCTGTCTGTCTGTAGCTGGTTCTTATTGGTAGCTATGTGTAGAAGTCTGGGCATCATTCCACCACCCTCACACCAGGTATCACATTCAAGATTGGAGTGGCTGCTTGCTGGAAAGCAGGAGAGCTGGGTCCTAGTTGCAGATTTTCTGCAAATTCTCTGGAAGCCTCCAGATAGGTCACTGGTCCTCTCTAAGCCTCAGTTTCCCCATTAATCAAGTAGGGCATTGCACAAATTCTTTTGTCATTCAGGATGAGCTAGTTTTTGCAGCAAACTGCAAATTCCAGTCACTTGAAAAACAAACCAACAAACTGTGTTTAAGGTTTATTGGTGTTGGCCTTACTAAAGATCTGGAGTGACAGAGTAGTCACTCTCTAAATTGTTGGCAGTCACCGAAACAGAGGAGGACGAGAGAGGGGGCCAGTCACGCACTGGCTCTTACAGCTCCTGCCTGAAAGGGATGTGCTTTCACCCACTTTTCATGGGCCAAGGCATGTCCGTGACCAAATTTAACTCCAGACAGGCATGGAATTGCAATTTTACCCTGTTCCTGGAAGGAAAAAAACATGGGACATTTGCAAACAGCCTATGACGCACTATCCTCTGCATACAGCTTGACATTTTGAATATTTTAACATTGAAATGTCTCCTTCTTCCAGCTGCATCATCAATGCTGTCCCTTCATCTACTTCTACAGTGCGGCTTCTCAACTCTGTATATGCAACCCAGATATTGACTAGGGTCACCCTGTCTGAGGTATACATAACAATGGCTTGAACCCTCATCTCTCTTCCTGTGGGAAGTCCAGTGATCTGCTACAAGCATTTTGTGAATCCCTGAGTCCCTCACAAGTCTGCTCTCACTTGCCTGTTACCTGCAATGGCTTTGTTCTTCTCCCTGCTCCATTCTGATGTGAAAGCAGCCCTCCTTTCCTTGATTTCTGCTAAATTTACTCCCGCAAAGCATCCATGTGCAGAGCAGACTTTGCTGAAGAGTGGACAGGACAGAGACTTGCAACTCAGAAACACGTATAACTTAAAGATCAATATCAGACCTTTCAGTTCTCTGGAGTCTCTGGGTCACCCTAAGACTGAAGACTTCTCTCCAAGCTTTGCTCTGGGGGTGGAGGACTCCGTGCCATGGGGTATCTTCACTCCTGCCAGCTCCTACACACTCTTGATTATGGACAGACAGTGACATAGCTCTTCACTCTCTATTTGGTCCCAGCCATATATCTTCACAGATGGACATTCAAAGTATCTGCTAAACAAAGTACCGTCCACTGCAGGTCTTGAGCGGCTCAGAAGACCTGGTAGAATCTATGAAATTCCAGTTCTTGCCCCCAGCCTGGACCCCTCCGTGAGGAGAAGGGAGCAATATAGAGATTTATGTGTCCACTGACAAAGGCGCTGCTGCCTTCCCCTTGCCCCAACCCTTAAAAGGGAGAAGTTGCTAGCATCAGTGGTGGTTGGAAATAACTTTCTCTCCATTAAATACAGACACACTTGTTTTATGAGCACTCTTACATGAATGCCAGGCCCCGTACCCCACCACCAACTCATGAGGATAATACTGTGTTTATCTTCGTTTTACTGATGAGGAAACTGAGACTGAAACTGAGAACAAATCCCCTTTTTTTTTCTCTGTCAAACTCCATCTCTCTGACCTCATGCCTTTTACAGGAAAGGCTTTCTGCTTAAAATAGTTCAAGAAAAGATGAGAAAGATTACCTGAAGGGGTGTTTATTGCTATCATTGCCTTTTATCATGATTTTGAAATTCATTTTTAAGTTAACAAAGGGGGTAGACTTCTGCATGTGCCAAGCTCTGCTGTCTGCGTCGAGAGGGAGAGAAGAGACGGGCACACTCTAGTGTTTGAGCCCACAGACTGTAGTGCTAAAACAGGAAAACCAGGACTCCCTGCCGCCAGTGGGCCCCTGTGGAGGTATCTACCTAGTCCCCCTGTGAACATCAGGAGAGAGATGAGTAAAGGGCTACGGGTTGGGTGTAGAGATGGCTGTTCAAGATTGCTTGAAGGAGAGATTGCCAAGTTTTATCTGTCCATATGAGGCAGCTTATAAACATTCCATTACACTTTTCCCTTTTTCCAAAAAAATCTTCTGCCCCATCCTACTCCAAAGCTTGGTGGTTTCTCAGTCCTTTCCCATGCTAAGGGCTATTCGCTGGCCTGACTGTGTAGAGATAGTCCTTTCCATTGCATGTTACACACCTGCACACATACCTCATCCATTCTCAACAGAAATCGATATAAAAGTCTCTATTTTACGGATGGGAAAACTGAGTCCAGAGATTTCCCCTTAGATCTCCCAACTTCATGCTAATGGATGAAACTAGTCCTCAAATCCCTTGCGATTCAGTCCTGGAATGCTTCTGGATCCCAAGGCTGCTGCTTGGGGACCCAGACACCAGGATGTAGCAGCTGTCAGAAGCCCCAGAAACTCAGTATCAGGTGCCACGAGTCCCCATTCCTGGGTCTCATTAATTCGGGCAGGATTTTCTTCCCCTCCATGGGAACCTGGGACTGGCAGCAGTTTTACCACAAATTATGTTACTTCTTATTTCTTTACTACTTACCATTGTTTCTGAGGAATTGCTTTGCAGAAGCAAGAAGATGGAGATTTATAATCACAGAGGTTTATGATATGAGTCTCGGGTCAGGTGCATCACGGGGAGCCAGGAAAAGCATGATTTATCTATGAATGAGGACAGAAAATCTCTGCCTTATAAGAAAACAGAAATAGACTTACCAATGAGTGATTGGAACATGAATTTGTGCTAAACTTGGGCTTAAGCCTGGATTCCCATGCCCCTGGCAGTACCGGGGAAAAAGAAAAACAAACACTTTATGTTTACACATTAAGAGACACCATTCTAATGACTCACTGCTTAAAGAAAAATTGAATGTGAAAAGCACACAATTTTTAGGAGTTGATGAATGTAAAAGAAGGCAAAACTTGTGGGATGCAGCAAAAACGGTACCTGAAGGAGATGCATCACTTAGATGTGGGAACTGTTAAGTGACTCTCTGTTATGGTGAACTGTTTTCTTTATCAAAGAGTAAAAAGATAGATCTTTTTTCTCTCCGTGTTGGAAATTTTCCTTAACATTAACTTTCAGCTCAACTATTGTTTGTTTTTCTAATTACATATTTAATTTCTAGTTTTTTCTTGTTCTCTGACTGTTCCATTTTATAACAACTGATACTTTATGGATGCCATGTCTTGTCAAATGGATGTGTTCATTGTAGGGGTGGTATAGAGTTCATTTTGTTCATGGAATTATTTGTGTCCTCAGAGTCTGTTATCAATGAAAATGTATTTTTCAATTACCTACAGTTTCCCAGGTATTGCTCCAGGCACTTGAGGGAATAAAACAGATAATTGCGACTGAGGGAACCAAGATGGCAGCATAGGTAAACACCTATCTTGCTGCCATACACAGCAATTTCAAAACTACAACTTAACGAAAGAACAAAGACCATCCAGAATCACTGGAAAGCTGGCTGAGTGAAAATTCCACAAATAAAAGTGAAGATAGGACACTGTGACTCAGAGGAGCAGTGGCGGACAGCGTTGAAGATATGCACGAAGAGAGGTTTGGAGCAGTGCGTGCACCAGTGGATAGGGCAGGTGGCTGAAAACCCGGCCAGTTTTCTCAAATGGGGGGAGACAAAGATGTCCCACTACACAGACTCCCCAGCTCTGGGCAAAGTCCAGGGAACCCACAATCATATGGGGTAAAAACTGGACAGAGGGAGGGCATGCCGAAGCTCGGGTGCTGCAGGGGTCTGCGGGTTTGTGGAGAGGGCGAGCTTGCACTGAGTGTGCATGAACTTGGGAACAGTGCAACTGCGTGACCTCGTAGAGAGCACTCATGACTTGCCCTCCCCTTCAGAAAACTGTCAGACTGCATTGTTCTGCAACCCTGGGTGAGACATTGGGTGTGCAGATTCATTTGGGGAGAGGCTGAATTCTCCGGCAGCTGGTGGAGCTTGGCAGCGGCTCTCTCACAGAGGTGCTGGCAGCCGTTGCCACCCAGCACAGAGACCCTGGGGCCGCATAGGGCGGAGCTGACACTGCCTCTTGACCCGGAGACTCCACCCATCCAACCTGAGCACAGCTGAACGTCACAGACAATTGGCCTGGAGGTCAACCCCTCTAAGTGCTAACAATGATTTATCTAGGCTTAACTTCAACAAGACTGTGCAATCCATACCTACCTCAGGTAACTGGGGAGGCTGAGCCACTGTCCCTTAGAGGACATCTACCACACAAAGCTAATCAACCAACTCGGGAAAGCAGCCACCATGCAGAGACATGGAAAGAAATCAGATGTAAAAGAAATGGAGGGAAAAAAACGACTGGACATAGAATTCAAAACCATGGTTATAAAGCTTTTCAAGAGGCTCCTAGAAAAGGCTGAGACCTACAAGGAAATAAACAAGACCTATGAGGACATGAACAAGACCTATGAGGAAATGAACAAGACCTGCGAGGAAATGAACAAGACCTACAAGGAAATGAATGAGACCTACAAGGAAATGAACGATACCTATGAGGATATGAACAAGACCCTCAAGGATATGAAAAAGGACCAACCAGAAATTAAGCATACACTGACTGAAATAAAAAAATATTATACAAAGACCTAAAAGTACTCAAAAGGACCGCAAGAACCAAGTTAAAGATTTGAAATACAAAGAGGTAAAATCCACTCAGCTGGAAAAGCAAGAAACCAAAAGAATCCAAAAAATTGAAGATAGTGTAAGGGGACACTGGGACAACCTCAAGCATACCAACATCTGAATTATAGGGGTGCCAGAAAAAGAGAGAGAGCAAGACAATGAAAACCTATTTGAAGAAACAGTGACTGAAAACTTCCCACACCTGATAAAAGAAATTGACTTAGGAGTCCAAGAAGCGCACCGAACCCCAATATATAGGACCACACCTAAGAGGACCACACCAAGGCACATCATAATTAAAATGCCAAGAGCAAAAGACAAAGAGAGAATATTAAAAGCAGCAAGAGAAAAACAGTTAGTTACCTATAAGGGAGCACCCATACGATTGTCAGTGGATTTCTCAACAGAAATGATGCAGGCCAGACGGGAGTGGCAAGAAATATTCAAAGTGATGAACAGCAAGAATCTACAACCAAGATTACTCTATCCAGCAAAGCTATCATTCAGAATTGAAGGTCAGATAAAGTGCTATGCAGATAAGAAAAAGCTAAAGGAGAGAGAACTAAGATGGTGGCATAGGTGAACACCTATCTAGCTGTCCACACAACAATTCTGAAACTACAACTTAGCAACAAAATAAACAGCATCCAGAAATCGCCGGAGAGCTGGCTGAGGGGAAATTCCGCACATGAGAGTAAAGGCGGTGACTCGGGAGCAGCGGTGTGCAGCTTTGAGGTTCGGAGCACGAGAGAGCGGTGAGGGAAGGGCGGCAGACAGTGGGCCCGGCTGGTTTTCTCCAGCGAGTAGGGCGGAGGTCTCCCACAGCACCGACCCCCCAGTTCCAGGCGAGCTCCCAGGTCGGGGAAAGGAGGATCCCCGGTGCGGCTGAGGTCTGTGTGTTTGGGGAGAGTGCATGAGTAAATTGGAGTGCGCAATCGGGCAGAGAACGCGCAACTCACTTGCTTGGAGACCACCATACTGCTTGGTTTTACACCCCTGAGTGAGTCTTTGACTGTGCAGACTCATTTAGGGAGAGGCAGAGCTGTCTGGCAACGGGGAGACCAGCGGTGGATTTACATAGCCACCCAACACCGAGACCCGTGAGCCGCACAGATAAGCACAGATAAGCTGACGCCGAGAGCCCCATAGACCTGAAACGGGGAGGGAGCCAGGAAGGGCGGACCTAAGCCCGACGGAGCGCGCCCATTAGATGCAAACTGCGCGCCAAGCAGGGCAGACCTAAGCCTGATGCTGCGTGCTGCAAAGGAAGCTGAGCCACTGGTTCATTAGAGGATACCTATCACACACCGCTAAGGAACCAACTCAGGAAAGCAACAACAATGCAGAGAAAAGGAAAGAACTCAGCTGTGAAAGAAATGGAGGAAAAAAGACGATTAGACATAGAGTTTAAAACCACAGTAATTAGGTTTATGAAGAGACTACTAGATAAGGCGGATAAAATTAATGAGAACTATGCCAAAATAAATAACACTTACAAAGAAATGAACAATGCCTACAAGGATATGATAAAAGACCAACTAGAAATTAAGCATATACTGACTGAAACAAAAAATATTATACAAAGACCTAAAAGCAGTCCAGACGACCGCAAAAACTAAGTCAAAGATTTGAAATACAGAGAGGCAAAATCCACTCAGATGGAAAAGCAGAAAGCCAAAAGAGTCCAAAAAATTGAAGATAGTATAAGGGGCCTCTGGGACAACCTCAAGCATACCAACATCAGAATTATAGGGGTGCCAGAAGGAGAGAGAGAGCAAGATAATGAAAACCTACTAGAAGAAATAGTGACTGAAAACTTCTCCCACCTGGTAAAAGAAATTGACTTGAAAACCCAAGAAGTGCACAGAACCCCAAAATATAGGAATCTAAAGAGGACCACACCAAGGCACATCATAATTAAGATGCCAAGAGCAAAAGATAAAGAGAGAATATTAAAAGCAGCAAGAGAGAAACAGTTGGTTACCTATAAGGGAGCACCCATACGATTGTCAGCGGATTTCTCAACAGAAACGATGCAGGCCAGACGGGAGTGGCGAGAAATATTCAAAGTGATGAACAGCAAGAATCTACAACCAAGATTGCTCTATCCAGCAAAGCTGTCATTCAGAATTGAAGGTCAGATAAAGTTTTTCACAGATAAGAAAAAGCTGAAGGAGTTCATCACCGCCAAACCAACACTATATGAAATGCTGAAAGGTATTATTTGAGAAGAGGAAGAAGAAACAGGTAAAAATGTACATTACGAACAACAGGTACACATCTATCAACAAATGAATCTAAAAATCAAGTGAATTAACAACCAGATGATCAGGATAAAATGAGGAATAGAACTGAATCATGGACATGGAGAGGGAATGGACTGATAATGCTCGGTGAGAAAAAGGGTGCGGGAGGTGCAGCAAGAGACTGGACAAAGGTCATGCAACTATGGGAGAGGACAGAGGGTGCGGGGAGGTGAGGGCGTAGAGTGGGATGGGTACTGGGTAGAGGGGAGCTATTGGGGAAAAATGTAAGTAATAAACTGAACAATAAAGCTATTTAAAAAAAGAAAAAGCTAAAGGAGTTCATCACCACCAAACCAATATTATATGAAATGCTGAAAGATATTCTTGAAGAAGAAGAAGAAGAAGAAGAAGAAGAAGAAGAAGAAGAAGAAGAAGAAGAAGAAGAAGAAGAAGAAGAAGAAGAAGAAGAAGGAGAAGAAGAAGAAGAAGAAGAAGAAGAAGAAGAAGAAGAAGAAGAAGAAGAAGAAGAAGAAGAAGAAGAAGAAGGAGAAGAAGAAGGAGAAGAAGAAGAAGAAGGGGAAGGAGGAGGAGGAGGAGGAGGAGGAGGAGGAGGAGGAGGAGGAGGAGGAGGAGGAGGAGGGGGAGGAAGAGGAGGAGGAGGAGGAGAAGAAGAACAAGACGAAGAAGAAGAAGAAGACGAAGAAGAAGAAGAAGAAGAAGAAGAAGAAGAAGAAGAAGAAGAAGAAGAAGAAGAAGAAGAAGAAGAAGAAGAAGAAGGAGAAGAAGAAGGAGAAGTAGAAGAAGAAGAAGAAGGGGAAGAAGAAGAAGAAGAAGAAGAAGAAGGAGAAGGAGAAGAAGAAGAAGAAGGAGAAGAAGATAAAATTATAAATTATGAACAACAAATACACATCTATCAACAAATGAATCTAAAAATCAAGTGAATTAATAAGCTGATGAACAGTATAAACTGGTGAATATAACAGAATCATGGACATAGAGAGGGAATGGACTAACAATTCTTGGGGAGAAAAGGGGTGTGGGAAGTGCAGCAAGAGACTGAACAAAAATCATGCAACTATGGGAGACGACAGTGGGAGGGAGGTGAGGGCGGAGGGTGGAATGGGTACCAGGTGAAGGGGAGCTATAGGGGGAAAAAGGGGAGAACAATGTAATTAATGAACTGAACAATAAAGATTAAAAAAAATAAAAAATTTAAATTTAAATTAAAAAAAAAACAGATAGTTGCTACCCTACGGAGCTTATGCTATAGCTGAAAGAGAAAGAAAATAAAGTCATAAACAAACACATAAGATAATGTCAGGTATGGAAACCAGCTATGAAAACTGAGAAATAAGTGTAAAAACTAGTTCAAAAGCTCTGAGCCTAATAGAGCTTAATGAACGACCATGGGGAATACTCACCCAGGATTCAGTGAGATAAGCAGGTGGAAACACGACAGGGGAAGCTGGGCACAAACAGGATGAATTAAGAAGCTGCAACATGTGCTTCACAGGGATCTCAGTAGGAAAAAAATAGAAGGAATAAAGGAGAATCAAATTTGAAAGGTAGTAGTTAAAATGTTTAAAGAAATGAAATAAAATATTAAGCTTCAGATAGAAAAAAACATACAAAGTTCAAGCGGAGGGAAGATAAACAAACCTTACATAATTACAGTACAAGTACAATTGGTTACATCATACATAATTCTAGTACAGAGTCAAAACCAGAAAATGGACATATTGGTGCAATGTGTTTGTATAGGTCTATGCCATTTTATCACATGTGTAGATTTGTTAACCACCACTGCATTCAAGATATAAAACTATCCTATCGCCAGAGAGATATCTTGCTATGCTCCACCTAGACATTTCATGGTATAACTGAAGAATATCAAAAGAAAATATTGAGGGATACTAGAAATGAATAAGGTATATTACACACAGAGAACTAACATCTCACCATTAGCTACAGATGCCAGAAAGAAAGGAATAATACATTCAAGGTGTAGAGGGAAAAGGATGCTATGACCAGCTAAGCCTTCATTCAAGAGTGAACCAATTAAATATATTTTCAGACACACAAAAGTTGGGGGGTGGGGAAGAAGTTACTAAAAGCATTCTTCATCAAGTGTGAAAATAGCCCAACCAGTGTGGCTCAGTGGTTGAGCTTTGATCTCTGAACCAGGAGGGCACGGTTTGATTTCAGGTCAGGGCAATTGCCCAGTTGAGGGCTTGATCTCCAGTGTGGGGCATGCAAGAGGCAGCCAATCAGTGATAACTCCCTTATCATTGATGTTTCTATCTCTCTCTCTCTCTCCCTCTCCTTTCCTCTCTGAGATCAATAAAAAAAAATATTTTTTTAAAGTGTGGAAATAAGCCCAGAGAAAAGAGTCAAGAAGCAAGACAGGAGTTTAAAACGTTGTTAAAAATATATTCATAAACCTAAAAAGAAAACTGACCCTATAATAATAACTATTTTTATGTTTAAAAGCAGAATGGAACCGAATTATAAGACAGAAATGCCATACAGGATGGAGAGAGTGGAGGAGCATTCAAAAATAACTGCCTTAGTAAGGGCAAGACAAGAGATTGATTTGGCTTTAGATTGTGTAAGAAAAGTGTGAAGTAACTACAGTTAATAAATAAGTAGTAAAATTCAATCACCAATGTTATCTACCACCAATATACTGCCACACACTGATCCACTTGCATTGAAGAAAGAATTATATTGCATGTAGGGTAATTTTTTTCTGTTTTCAAATAATTAAAATGTCTTCCCTTTTAGATGTGAGTGTAAGTGCCAATTGTCTTTTCTTGGGAAAAACCGTCCTTCACTCTGAGGTCAGACCCTTCCTAAGTTTTTGTTTGCTTTATTAAATGACAGCAATAGGAGATAATTAGCACTTTTGTCACCTTATGTTAGTCTTCCAAATGCCTTTTAAATTTTTGCAGGGAGGGTGAGCAACAAGAAGAGGATCTTTTAAGCCTAATAATTAGTTCCAAGTTTTGAATTTGAAACACCTGACTTAGCTGCATTATTTCCAACAAGCTCAGTCACCTTTTTGAGTGGCTTGTGCACTCCTTGGTTTAATAAACAACCCAACATTCTTCAGAAGGAGCCCTTGAAACACAACCCTTCTCCCTCCCCTGGTGGGCAGTAATTTTCTATTCAGTTTGTGCTGCGTGGAGCGAAGTCACACAATTCTAGAAATTGCCATTTTTGAGTGCCAGTGCCATGCTGGGTGTTAATTGAGGCCCACTGGACACTCCGGTGGGCGAAGCCAGGACCGCTGCCCTCAGAGTCCGGCTCACGGATCCCACCCCGCTGGCAAGAGCAGATCCAAGCAGCTTGGCATGAGGAGGTTGTGGGAATCAGTTCCCAACCATCAGAATGGTTTTATTTTTAAATCATTAGGCACACAGCACTCTGGTGTGTTCCCAGCATGCTCTTAAAACACTTAGGGAAACCTAAGTACACATTAGTGGCTTTCCTCTCACTTATCAGAAGATACAACGAGCTTTTAAAAGCTAATTTCATTACTATTAAAAAACAGACTTCCTGTTCTGACTGGTGCCTCAGTTGGCGGGAGCATTTCCTGTGCACCAAGAGGTTGCAGGTTGGATCCCCTCTTGGAGCTCGTATGGGAAGCAACCAATCTGTGTTTCTCTCACACATCCATGTCTTTCTCTCTCTCTCTCTCTCTCTCTCTCTCTCTCTCTCTCTCTCTCTCTCTCTCCCTCCCTCCCTCCCTCCCTCCCTCTCTCTTTCCCGCTCCCCTTTGTCTCTCTCCAACCAGTGCAAACATATCCTTGGGTTAGGATTTTTAAAAAGACTTCTTTAACATGGAATGCAGAGTCATATACTCCAGTATCCTCAGGGTCCCTAGACAGATGCTAGGACATGTAGCAGAGTCAGGTGTAAGACAATGGCTCAGTCCTTAGGTATGTGAGCAATAAGCTGAGGTCAGCTGTCACCTTCAGCCGGTATCTTGGTATTTTAGCATTTTGAGTTTAAAATAGCCCCCAACCACTAGAGTTACCACACACCCCAGTTTCTGGAATCCCTGCCCTTTTCATTATATCTGAACTTTCTCTTCAAAAGCTTTTCCTTGTGAGAGGAGGTAGACGGTGTGTTCAAAGAGTTAGAATGATACATTTTAACAGAGACAGAATGGAAACTACAGTTTTGCCCTACGGGAGGATTTTAGGCATAGGTAACAGATACCATGGGAAGTAGATGACTTCTGCATGAGGAAGTGTGAGAGTTTGTGTGTGTATGTGTGTGTGTGTGTGTGTGTGTGTGTGTGTGTGTGTGCGTGTGTGTGTGAGGGGAGGCGGGCCCTGTGATGGAAGGGTGTCCTGTCTAGAGTGGGTCTCTGCATTGCACCCTGAGCTACCAGGATAGGCTCTGGCCACCCATGACCCTGAATTGGAATAAGCTGGTTGGAAAGTAATTCTCTTACTTGTTTTTATTAATCTTCCTGTATAGCTCTCATTTATTTTAATGTTTAATACTAGAAATATTTGGGGGTTCTTTATTTAGAAGTTTGATGTGACTAGAAATATGCTATAGGAATGTAACTCAGCCTAGGGTAAAATTGGCTTTGCTATGTGGATGAAAAAGGGGTTACATGGCAGACTTGACAAATTCAGTGACAGAGTAGCCACACAGGATGGATGCCCTCTTCATAGATTCCTAACTGGACAGACCGTGGTGAGTAGTCACATCCCAGGCCTACAGCTTCCTCAGCAAAGGTCAGTCTTTACCCTAAGCAAGCCCTGTTCATGTTTTGTTTTACTCATCTAGTACTTACCTTTGAAATATCAGAGTAATTTTCTTTTCCCGACCCTTGGAGGCACAATCTCTGGCACCAGAGCAATGAAATTCCTTCTTCTTATTTTGTTGCCTGAATACCATCTCTATCTATCCTAGCTAATAAAAGAGTAATATGCAAATTAGCTGTACGTCTGCTACACCCACAAGCCATGCCCACTGGCTGTGCCCACTAGCCCATCAGGAACGAATATGCAAATAAACCCAACCAAGATGGCTATTGCCAGAGAGCAGGGGGGAGGATTGGGTTTCCTCGACAATGGAGGAAGCCAAACTTTTCACCTGCCCTTGATGGCTCAGGCCACCACTCAATGCTGCAAAGTTTCAATGATAGAAGATAAATAAATCACAACAGAGATGGCTGCTGCCATGGAGTAAACAGAAAGCTTGGCTTCACTCCAGGCTACAAAGTTTCAATTGTAGAAGATAAATAAATCCCAGATACCAGGGCCTCTGCTTGGGTCGCCAGGGGGACGTGGCCAGCCTGAAAACTACCACAGGCCCCTCGCCCAGACCACCTCATGCCCCAAGGGAACCCTCACCCTGATCCAGAACACCCTTTAGGCAAACCAGCTGGACCACACCCATGCACTAGGCCTCTATCCTTTCTAATAAAATAGTAATATGCATATTAGCCATCACTGCAACACACAAGAGGGCTGTCCCCATGTGGTCAAAGATCCTGCCCCCATGTGGACACAAGATGGCTGCCACAAGATGGCCAGCAGAGGAGGGTAGTTGGGAGGGACCAGGCCTGCAAGAGAGGGCAGTTGGGGGTGATCAGGTCAGCAGAAGAGGGAAGTTGGGGCTGATTGGCCCTTCAGAGAAGGGCAGTTGGAGGGGACCCAGGCCTGCAGGGGAGAGCAGTTGGGGGGGACCAGGGCTGCAGGGGAGGGAAGATAGGGGTGACCAGGCCTGCAGGGAGGGCAGTTAGGGGCAAACAGGGTGGCAGGGGAGCAATTAGGCATCAATAAGGCTGGCAGGGAGTGGTTAGGGGGTGATTAGGCTGGCAGGCAGAAACAGTTAAAGGCAATCAGGAAGTCAGGCAGGTGAGCAGTTGGGAGCCAGCAGTCCTGGATTGTGAGAGGGCAGTCAGACATCCCTCAAGGGGTACTAGATTGGAGAGGGTGCAGGCTGGGCTGAGGGACACTCTTCCCTCCCCCCCCCCCCCCATGCACAAATTTTATGCACTGGGCCTCTAGAATATATATAAAAGCCTAAGCAACCAAATGATCAAACAACTATTCGACTGGTTGACCAGTGGCTATGATGCACACTGACTGCCAAGGGGCAGACGCTCAATGCAGGAGTTGCCTCCTGATGGTCAGTGCATTCCCACAGCCAATCTCCCATGGCCAGCCAACCTTCTGCAGCCCCTCCCCAGGGCCAACTTCACATGTCCCCAATTGCCCCAATCACAGGCAAGGCAGAGGGATCTCACCCCATGTTAAATGTTAGCTATCCTATACCCACCATTGTAAAAGAAGTATGTGTCTCTCCATTTTAATTTTTATCCAATCCTGAAGATTTTCTCACTTTGCTTTCTCCCATTCTCCAGAGCATTTTCTCAATTCGTTGAGATTTTTGCTAGGCCCTCAGATTTGGCTCAAATAAACTCTTGAAAAATTTCCTACAGGTTTGGACTTTCTTTCATTGACAGTTATAAGTCATTTCACTTAAAGTCCAAGTTTCCAAGAACCTATTGAGCATGGGGGGAGAGGAGACACCACCACATTCCATTCTGGAATGCTGCAGCTCATTAGCAACTTTCACTGCAGGGAACACATGGCCCAGCTGAGGCCTGTCTACAAAACAAGTGAGGTCAGGGGTCATTTCTCTGTGGGAAGCTTGTTACCACCAGTGGCTTCATCCAGAAAGATTAGGCTCTTATTCAAAAATATTTTAAGCCTTTTTTTGAAAAACAAAACAAAAAAAACAACAACAACTATTGGCAAGCCAGAGAAAAGGCAGAATGTCTTCTTGTTTTTAAGAAACTTACCATGTTCTCAAAGAGAACTGGGGAAGGAAACATCCTAACAGGAAACCCCCTGCAAACAACAAAATTAGGAATTGAGTGAGGAGCCCTGGGCTGTGGAGAGACTGGCTCCTGCCCTGGAGTGTGTATATTAGTCAGGAGAGAGAACACTCCCAGATAAAGAGTGGGTAACTGCGAGGGGTACAGGACTTGAGCCTTAAGGAGGTGTTGAGATCTGTTAGCCAGAAAAATCCTTCAAGATCAAGGTACTCATTCCCTCAGCTGCCAGGAGTGTTGGCTGATGAGAGCTCACAGCTGAGCCCCTCCCTGAGAACTATACTAGGTCCAAGGAGGCTACCTCCCAGGAGATTACAACCCTCTCTGTGAGCAGCCAAATCCAAGGACTGGTCAATGCAGGCTTCCAAAGGTTGGATCCCTGTGATGTTCCATTTTTATGTGTCAGACTGGCTGGGCCAGGTGCCCAGATATTGGGTCAAACATTATTCTGAATGTTTCTGTGAAGGTGTTTTGTTTGGTTTTTTTCTTTTGTGATGTTAATATTTTAAGTTGGTGAACTTTGAGTAAAGTACATTGCTTTGCATAATTTGGGTGGTCTTCATCCAATCCATTGAAGGCCTTAATGGAACAATGACTGACCTCCCCTGAGCAAGAAGGAATCTTGCCAGCAGACTGCCTTTGGACTCAAACTTCAACAATTCCCTGAGTCTCCAACCCAACAGCCTAACCTATCAGATTTTGGATTTGCCAGTCTCCACAATCATGCACGGTCTCCCCAAAAGTGAAGACCCGACACAGACATATAAGCCCTATGACCAGAGAAACTGGCTGGTTTCAGAGCAACAGTGTCATTTGTTTTCTAATTAGCTTTAAAGTTTAGGGATGATTAACCAACATATGGCAGATGCTCCAGATGTTTGCTTTAGGTCGAAAGTATGGGCATTTTAAGACTTCCAATGAAACAGCATGGCCTTCAGTTTCCCTGGCTTACTAAGCTGCTCACATGCCTACATTGGTCCATCAGGTGGTCAGAGGAAAACTGAGACACAAAGCTACCCTGAGCTCATCCTGGGACATTTCTTCATTCTAGACCAATGGGAGGCATTCCCATCACTACCTTTGTTTCCTCTGGTTTGAATTTCATTTTCCCCACTCTGTTTTATTAAGAAAAGTTGCAATGGTATCAGGTAAATACCCAAAGAGCCAGAGCTCACCCATCCTGCAGCACAGTGAAGCCTGAGGAATCACAGATGAAGTGTTGATCCTTGGAGAACCACACATCTTCACCTCTGGCCACAACCTGCTCTTCCAGTGAACTCTTTAACTTCAAACAATAAAGCAGGACTATGCATGCACCACTTGGTCTGGTTTCCAATTGCAGGATGGAAACCTAGATGGCAGGCAGATACCATTACCTATAAATGGTGCCAAGCAGGGACAGGAGATTCATGCCCTGGTGACAAAATCAGAACCCCTAACAGAGGTATTCAGGGGAGAATGGGAGCAGAAGTGTACGGTGAGGCAGAACAATTCTGTTTCTTAGAACTCACAGCCCCACCTAGACCATTCAGCCTTGGAGGCAGGCCCCTACCATAGAACTGTGCCCTGCCACCTTGCCTCACCCTGACCACTATAGTGCATGCCTACCAACCCCAGCTGCCATCTTCTGTGGCTCCTTGCCTGAGGGTTCTTCTGCCCACCAGGCCTGCTCTGTCCATTGGGCATGCTTAGGGGTGGAGGCATCTGCATTCATCCCCTTCCTCCCCCGCCCCGAGGAGGAGCACTCATCCAGTGCTGAAGAGGGTGACACACACCAGCTCCTTTGCCCCAGTGAGTTACCTGTGAGACATGGTTCTACGTAGGGCCCACAGTTCCTAGTGGGTCTGAGCTTCAGTTGTCCACAGTGATAACTGGCTGATAATCTATTTGATGCCTGTATTCCCTGTCTCACTTCCCCAATCCTCTACTGGGGATCACCTCACAGATAACTATTTGCACTGAAATCTTTCTGCCACTTATAAATCTCTGGCACATTCCATTTGTACTTCGGATGAACTCCAAACCCAATCAGCTGGCACATAGGAACAGCGCCTGCAATTTCTCCAGTCTCACCCATCTGCTTCATCACTTGGCTTCTTGGTCTTCTAGAACTTTGAGGGTGCCGGGCTCACTGACACCCCTGGGCCTTCACAAGACTTGCTGAGTTGCCCCTGACCTCTCTCTTAGTCATGCAAATTCTTCATTTTCCACATCTCAAGGAGGGGTCCAACTCCTAAATTAGGCTAAGGACTACTTGCTATCTGTCTTTCTCTGCTCTCCCTTTCGAATAGTCAATAAGAAACATTTTCTAGTTTCAGAAGGGAAGGGGAAGTTCCCCCCACCCCCACCCCTGCTTCTCTCATAGCTTTGGAGGAGGGGGGTTTGCTTTTATCCTCGTTTGAAAATCATAGAAATAAACACTTGTAATCTCTTATACTCTCCCTACTGAGATACAGCCTTGTACAAAAGGTATCGTTCCACTTTTGCTACATAAGTGCCTCCATCCTTCTAAAGAATAAAAAACTCAATAGCTTAAAACCGTGGCAGGCAAACTGCGGCTCGTGAGCCACATGTGGCTCTTTGGCCCCTTGACTGTGGCTCTTCCATAAAATCTCTTTTGAAGAAGTGGCATTAGAAGAAGTTTAAATTTAAAAAATTTGGCTCTGAAAAAAAATTTCAATCGTTGTACTGTTGATATTTGGCTCTGTTGACTAATGAGTTTGCCAACCACTGGCTTAAAACAATAACCATTTATTATTGCTTCCAACCCTATGGGCCAGTTGGGTGGTTCTGTTGACCTGGGCTGGGCTCAAATGCTCATGCATCTGTCATCAGTTGTGTGCTGGGAGTGGCCTTCTTGATTTTGGCTGGGTTCTCTCAGTCCTCTGGGACCTGGTCCCCATCTTCTGTTTTCTCATCCTCCATCAGGCTGACCTGGGCTTGTTCAGAGGGTGGTGTCAATAGTGAGAGTGCCGATGCACAAGGCTTCTGGAGGCTTAGGCTGGAACTGGCATGACATCACTTCCATTGCACTCTATTGGCCAAAGCAACTCACAAATCCAGCCCACATTCAAGGGAAGAGAAGAGACTACATCTGTTGATGTGGTGAAGTGCTGAGTCATATTTCAAAGGGTATGGTGGAGAATTGGGGCCACTTCTGCAAACAACTTATGGATGTTTAGGATGTTCAGATGCTTAGAATGTTGTTGGAGACATATTTTACTAGAGGGCAGAGTCATTGTAACAAAAGGCTACACTGGCCTATCTCCTACCATATTTCTTTCTCTAATTAGCTAACAAGTCTGAGCTTGGCTAGGTGAGAGAGGTTGGCATTTTTTTTTCTGCAGAGATAGGTTCCAAGGCCTATATTTGGAGAGAGAGAAGAGGATCTACTTGCCTTCAAATCTCATGCAATTTCTCCAATTGATCTGATACCAAAGAGTCTGAATTTGATGGACTGTTGGGTATTCATCAATCATTGATAAGGCTTCAGTTTTCATTTGTATAATGACAAACCAAAATCAAAACCAGATGGAAGATGGAGTGCTTCTTCGGCCCACACTTACCAATGTTATTAACTGTTTATCATTTGTCTTACTGCATTGATAACAGGGGGACCGTATCTACTTGGCTACCACTAGACCCCCAGCATCCAGCACAGAGTGGGTGCTCAATAAATCTGTTAACTAATGAACACATGTGGGCAGAAATGCATCCACCAATTTTGTTGTCCTTCTTAATGGTGACACGTTGACAAACATTGGAGGCAAAGTGTTCCAGCCTACTGAAAATAAACACCATACCTTGCTACTGCCAGAAATTCTTTGCAAAGCTTTGCTTGCCAAAGAACCCTGAGTAGGAGTTTTCTACAAAGCAATAAATAATAATTTACACCCACCCTCGACAAGCACATTTCATTTATTGGCTAAATATAAACAGGGAACAGCAGGCTTCTTCAGGAAGGCCCACGCTATATCTCTCCACATCCCCTGGAGGGGATTGAGTCCGGAGCCTTTCTACCTTCTCTCTCTCCAAAAACAGCCTTAGTGTGACCAACCACACAAGTCCATGGGGTTGGATTGAAAGAGGACTGATGCAGTCAACTGCCAAATGCTGTTGATTTATCTCATCCAGCAGATAACATCATTCCTTAACACAGAGAATGGCTTTATCTTACAGGATCCCTCGGGGATGGCTCAAATTCCAAGTCCCCAGAAGTGAAGCAGAGCAGAAAATTAGCATTTCCCACGGGACAACATTGCTACACAGTGAAGAGAAAACTTCTAAGGCTTTTTTTAAAAATGTATGTTTTTATTGATTTCAGAGAGGAAGGGTAAGAAACATCAATGATGAGAGAGAATCATTTATTGGCTGCCCTCCTACACACCCCACACTAGGGATCAAACTGGCAACCCAGGCACTTGTCCTGACCAGGAATTGAACCATACCTCCTTGTTCGTAGGTTGATACCAGGCTCCTAAGGCTTTGATGGCTGCTCCTCTCTTGTCGCCTCTTGATAGCACCTCCTCTGTCTTTAAAGCTTCAGATTTTCAGATTTATCTTCAGGGATATTCCCCATCAGCACTCCTTTCCCCAGGTGGCAACCTGTGTAATTCTTGGCCCATGATCTTAGCCCATGACCCTTGGAATTGGTGGAATGTATGTCTCTCCCACCAGACTTTGAGAACATAATGAGCAAAACCATGTTTTATTTTCTTTGGGTTCTCAGAGGGTAACACATAGTAGGCCCTCCATAAACATGTTCTGAATGAGTGAATGAGTGAATAAATAAATGGATGCTCTGTCTCATGTTCTTTATATCCATTATAATGCTTATTCATTATAACAAGTCTACAAATGGAAATGTTTATCCCCATTATGTCCTCTGATATTATAAAACTGTGATTAATTTTATATATAGATATATATATATTTGGTCATTCAGATGACTGAAATATATTTGTCACATATCTTTGGTCTTCATCTATATGCTTGGTTCACAGGTCTCAAACCCCTTGCAATTTCCTAAGTGATAAGAGCTACAATGGTGTCTCTTGTTATGTTAATGAGGTGAATTTTGAACTCACCCAAAGATGGGATAGTTGCCAATGAAGCCAACCATGTGATTAGAGAATTGGAACTTTCAGTCCCATCCCTGATTTCTGAGCCAATCACCAACAAGCAATGATTTGGTCAAGCCATAAGATTTGGCCTCCATAAGAACCCAAAAGGACAACTGGTTGACCTTTCTCATTTCATTGGGACCTTGCAAGCCCTATGCATCTCTCCATTAGGCTGCCGATTTGTATCCTTTAATATCTTTCAGAGTAAATTGGTAATCTAGTAAATAAACAGGTTTCCTGAGTTCTGTGAGCTCTTCTAACAAATTAATATAACCCTAAGAGGGGATTGTGGGGACCTCTGACTTATAGCCTGTCAATGTAACCTGGGATTACAACTGGCTTCTGAAGTGGAAAATGGTTTTGTGGGACTGAATTTTTTTCTTGTGGAACCTGATTCTAGTAGGTGGTGTCAGGACATTTGCTGATGTCCAAGAATTGGTGGGGGAAAGTCTTCACTCTCACATATATTGGAAGTGGGTCTGAGAACCCTTTAATATCCCATATTAAAGGGAAAATTGAGATCAAAGACATTAAATGACTTGCACAACAAGTAAGTAACAGAATCAGGATTTGAACTCTGAGGAATCTGACTTCAACCCATCTCTTCCTGTCCTGCAAGTGATCCTCAAGCCAATTTAATGTTTTATGGCCCCAGATCCTACACAGTAGACCATTATCTTGTCAGAGTATTGATTTTCTAGGGGATCACCTGAATATCTATTGGCAAGGCTCAAAAGATGTGAGGAAGGAAAAAGATGGGAATGGGTAACAAATGGTGAGAAACAGGACTAAGCTCTCTCACTTCTTGTAACAATGCTCTAAAATGAAAATCTCAAATGAAGCTGAAGGGAAAGTTAATTGTTAAAGCATCAGAGGCTCGATGCATGAAATTTCAGCCTATACCCGCTCCCGGCCTGCACCCTCTCTAATCTGGGACCCCTCAAGGTGCTTGTGGGATCAGGCCTAAACCAGCAGCTGCATATGCCTTTCACAATCCAGGACCACTGGCTCCTAATCGCTTACCTGCCTGCCTGCCTGCCTGCCCCTAACCACTTTGTCTGCTGGCCTGATCGCCCCTAACCCCTCTGTCTGCAGGCCTGATCGCCCCTAACTGCCTCTGCCTCGGCCCCACCACCAGGGCTTTGTCCGAAAGGACATCCAGAAGACGTCCAGTCTATCCAGTCTAATTAGCATATTACCCTTTTATTAATATAGATATGCAGCTACTCTAATCAATTATTGGTTCTATTCAGTGGTCAGGGGAGGCGATATTTCTAAAGAAATGAAAACACACTGATAGAGGAATGTGGGAGTAAAATGGACCCAAACACTTCCTCTGAGGAAAACAAACAAACAAACAAAACAAAAACAAAACACATACCATAAGAAAAAAAATTGAATAAGAAGCAAAAATTTAAAACCACTTAGTTTGCACCCTCACTTCTTAGTCTACACCTACTGCCACCTCCATCAAAAAAAATTAACTTGAAATAAAAGATTTTTAAAAATCATATTCACTTTATTTCTTTTCTGCTTAGTTAATCTTTTTAAAAATAAATTAATATTTTGGCTCAAGAGCATGAGCCAAAATTTTGAGGAATAACAAGACCCAGTGTAAACAAAGCAAGTTTCTGACACTCTGCTGCCACTTCTCCCTCGCACACCCATGGCAGACATCTCTAACTGATTAGCATGGGACTCGGATGAGGCCTCAGAACCATTCCCAACACATTACTTTAGGTAGACTCTAATAAATCTGCCAGAATATCATACCAAAGAAGTCATCCTGCCATTCTTGGCTGTGAAATACATGTTGACTTAGGAATTAGGGTGGCTGTGTCCTAGTCCCACCTTTTCTGTTTAATGGTTGTATGACTAGAGACAAGTAATTTACCCTTTGGCATCATTGTTTTCATACATAAAATGGAGTTTATAATATCAGTATCAAAATTGGTTCAGGAAGCCGGCCAGTGTTGCTCAATGGTTGAGCGCCCACCCATGAACCAGAAGGTGCTGGTTCAATTTGCAGTCAGGGAACATGCCTGGGTTGTGGGCTCGATGCCCAGTAGTAGGCATGCAGGAGGCAGCCAATCAATGATTCTCTTCATTGATGTTTCTATCTCTTCTCCCTTTCTCTCTGTGAAATTAAAAAAAAAATGGTTCAGGAAAATGCATGGTCCCAAACTGCAAGTATGAGAGAAAAATATATACAATGTTGAATGGGTCAATAACAACCTGAAGAAATAAGACTGACATCACCAAATTAAAAATGTTGACTAGAAAGTTGATAGTGTCAAATCTATGCAGGACAAAAAAAAAGTTGTAAACAACTTCAACCAGAAACAGGCAGAGAAACAAACAACAGAAGTAAAGTTTAAGGGAGCTCTAAGTGAGAATTAATAGACACAAGGAGTGAATGAGGGTTCTCAAACATTAACCAGTGTGATTATTTTGGGGGAAAGGATGTATTAGCTTCCTAAGGCTGCCATAAGTATCACACATTGGACACCTTAAACAACACAAATTGTCCAAAATAAAATGGTAGAAAAATGCAATTACACAAATAATAACAATAAGGGAATATAAAGTAAAAATCTCTTACTTAAAAAAATTGAATTATTTCCCAGTATAATTACATATTATTTATAATCAATACATAAGACACAGAAATATTGGTAAGAAAAGGATAGAAATAAATGCCCCAGGCAAACAGCAACTAACGAAAGTTATTGTTGCTTTATTAATACAAAGCCCAATATAGTTCCAGGCAGATCATCTTACTCGAAATAGATGGGCTTAGTGTGTTTTGATGCTCTAACCTCCTACCCTTCAATACTTTCACGTTTTTCTCATCTTCACTAGGAAGATGAAACTACTCTAAATTCCTATGCCTCTATAATATAGCTTTAAAATGGGCATATTTGTGCCCACATCACTCACCTTCCATCTCAGCCCTAGTTGTAGTGTAGTGGACAGCTCTGTGCAAGCTCAGACTCATTATCAGCATCCAGCCTTAAGCCCACTCCCAATCCTTCCACCTCCACTTTTATGCCTTGGAGCTTTGACAGAGCTTCAGGATCTTCTTATCCTGTGGGCAAGTGCAGTCCAGATGTTTGGGAGAGTCGAGGCTCCCAGAAATAATCTCTGACCAGCCTGGGTCGGAAGTAAGGGATAAGTGCTCCCAACTCCTGCCCTTTGGATTGACAGTTCTGGGAGATTTCTTAGTGTTTATTGGGGTCCCTCGCAGGATGAAGCTCCATTAACAACACAACTTTCTATGGCTTTTCTTCCTTCCTTAATGCACCTCGTACCTCCGCAACTCCTCCTTCTTGGGATTGTCTCCAAAATGCACCACCTGCAGGCTCTGCTTTCAGAGAACTCAGGCAGGCAGGCAGCAGAGATGGGTGTTTTTAGGAAGTGTTTCTGAGGAGATGCGACACAGCCCAGGGTTTGGATGGGGCCTGGGAAGAGGAATGAAGGGGGTCAGAGCATGCATCAGAGCTCCGGCCCTGGGGAACAGGCCTCAAGCAGCTGGGGAAACAGTGAAAATCAAAGGATATATTGGGAAAAGGAAGAGAGGGGGGGATGGGCCCAAGAAAAGGAGAAGGGCCACAAAGACCCGCCCCTGCGTCCTCCCCTCCTGTCAAGTCTGGTTTCCCTGAGTCCCAGGCCTTTGGCAGAAATTCTCATCCACTCTCTTTCTGGCTCCCACCCCACCTCACATTCCAGCAAAAGCTCAAGTCTGATGCAAAAATGCAACCCTCACTCCCTTTTGGGCACAGGTGTTGCAAAATCAGAGGCCTTTTCTAAAAACTTCAAGTCGTGTTTTGATTAGTTGAAAAGATAACTAGAGTTCCTTTGCAGTCGACATAAACTAGCAGCAAACTCTCCTGGGTGGAAAACCCATCCCCCACCCCAGCCCCACACCAGCCCTCTCTGTCTCTGGTGTTCTCGAGTGGCCTCCAAGAGACAGGCCTGACTTGCAGCCCTAGCTGAGGAGGCCTCCAAGCTTGGTGACCTCGGGATAGTCACTGACCCTTCGGCCACAGCCCCCCAGCTGTGTAGGGGAATAAGACTATTCAGGCCCCTCCCTATCCCACATGGTCCTAGGAGCTTGAAAGCAAAATGCTTGGTGAGGGACCTCAGTGTATAAACTGAGTGGGTGACTTTTTCAATTCAAAAAGCATTGGTTGGTGCCCACAAGGTATTCTGTTGTATGCTAGGCATTGTGGGAAATTCAAACTGCCAAAGAGACACGAAGAAGAGTCTATCAACTTATCTCTTATTACCTAAACAATTACCTGGAATCTCACCAACCTCCACTCTTACATCCTTTCCACAAGCTCTGAATTGCATCCTTGCCTGCATCCTGCCCCTCCCTGGGGATCTCATTCTGCCTTTCTTCCCATCAGTGTCTCCCTCGGTGGCTCTAACCTCCTGCCCTTCAATACTTTCATGTTTTTCTCATTCTGGAGAAAAGTTCATCTTTATCTTTTTTTTGTTGTTGTTAAATCTCTCCCCAGCATTGTCATCCAAGCCGTGCTTTCAGCTCTTGACTTAATCCAGAGCAGGAGATGGCAAACATTTTCTCTAAATGGTCTGTTAGTTAATATGTTATGCTTTTCAGGCGATGTGGTCTCTGTCACAACTGCTCAGTTCTAGCATTGTTGAGCAGAGGCAGCCATAGATAATTCATAAACATATGTGCATATCTGTGTACCAATAAAACTTTATTTATGAAGGCAGGCTGGATTTACAGACCCCTGACCTAGGCAGTGCTTCTTAAATATTAATGTACACACAAATCATCTGGGAACCTTGTTAAAATGCGGTCTCTGATCAGTAGGTCTGGAGTGAGGCTCAGCAGTGAGCATTGGGAACACTCTCCCGGGTAATGTGGATGCTGCTGGTCTCAGGAAGAAAGCTCTTTGTGACTTCTGTGACAGGTAAAGCTGATCCTACCATCATCCCATGTCTCTTATTTTTCTGCCTTCCAATATAGAGACTAAAAAAGATAAATAAGCTCTTTCTCATCTTCCTTTGCAGTCAGGGTGGCCCTGTGGATCATTTCTAGCCAATACAATAAAAGCAAAATGCTGGAGGTTTGAAGAGGCTCATGAATTGCACCATTCTCTCCCTTCTGACTTCTCAGCAATTTGAGAATTAAAAACAAAGGAGTGTCCTTGTTATAAAGGCTAAGTACTGGAGAGTACAGTTTATTATGAAACTAAAGGCCCGATGCATGAAATTCATGCAAGAGTAGGCCTTCCTTCCCCTAGCTGCCAACACCAGCTTTTCTCTGGCACCGAGGACCCGGTCTTCCCTCTCTGCCCTGGCTTTGTCCGGAAGGACATCTGATCTAATTAGAATATTACACTTTTATTATTATAGAAGATGAGCCTGTTAGTGAAACTGTAGAAAAAGGCAGACTCATCTATCCCAGGTTGACTTGGACAGGTGTTTCCATTTGGGGAGAGAGATGAGGCTAAGACTTCTGGTCAAAAGGAGCAGAGGAGAACTGATACCTGGAGACAGACTCTCTCCATCCAGGAAAATTGGAGCTACTGAGCTGAGCAAGCCCAGTTCATTCTTCCCAAATTTAGCAACTAACTACATCATTCCTCCTTTCCTGGGATAGTTTGAATAAAAGGGCAGAGAGAAGCAGGAAGGAAACCATTTAAAGTGGGACAGCCACATCACCCCTGCTTCCTTTTTGTTCTCTCACCATACTGGGTTTAACTCTTAAATCTTTAGTCAAGAGAGGTGTGCAGTCTGATAGGAAAGTCCTACACCTACTTTCATGAAACTGTAACAATAATATTTTTGCCTTTGGAATTTTCCTGGGAACACCAATGGCCACTTTCTACTTTCCTCCCATGAGGATATGAAATGTGTCAGAAGAAGACATTCATCACATTATTCTGGATACAGAGCCAAAAATTCATCTTTTATTCTTTTTATTGAATAACCAATTGTTCACATAACCAATCAGAGCTTGTGAATTCATGCAACAAATATTTAATGAGCATCTGCTTTGTTTCAGGCAGGTTCTAAGTGCTGAAGCTTCAACAGTAAATAAGGATGAATATTCCTGCCCTAATTAATGCAGCTCATATTCCAGTAAGGGAGATGAACCAGAAGTGATCATTGTAATATATTATATTAGAGGCCCAGTGCATGAAATTTATGCACGGGTAAGATTCCTAGGCCTGGCTGGTGATCAGGACTGATAGGGGCCTTCCTTCATTCTGCACTGCCCCCTAGTGATCAGCACACATCATAGCAAGCAGTTGAACTCCTGGTTGGTCAAACTCCCAAGGGGGCAATTTGCATATCAGCCTTTTATTATATAGGATTACATGGTTGAAGGTGGTAAGCATCATGGGAAAATGAAGTAAAGTTAAGAAGGGGGATTAGGAGTGCTGGGAGGAAGGAGAGATGTTGCAATGTAAAAGTGGTCAGGATAGGTCTTTTTAGGAAGATTACATTGAACAATTACTTGAAGCAAGGAGTTAACAATGTAAATAATTAGAGAAATTTACTCTGTAACAGAGGACACAGTCATTGCAAAGGCCCTGGGGTACAAATGGGCCTGGCCAGTTCAGTGGGAAACTGATTGACTGGAAAAGAATAAACAACAAGATGGGGAGATCAAAGAGGTAATGAGGGTCATATCAGATGGGGCCCCTGTTGAGAAATAGCTTGATCTAATTTGTGCTTTAAAAAAATAATAATTACATTGGTTACTGGGTCAAGAACAGAAAGCAAAAAATCAAGGGTGGAAACAATCCCAATGAGGCTTTTGCAGATTAGAGAAACTTGTGGCTTGGGTCAGGATGATAGCCGTGGAGGAGGTGAGAAGAGGCTGAATTCTGGATAAATTTTCATATCTTAGCAGTTAGGGTATGAGAAAGACAAGACTCAGTGGTTCCATGGTTGTGTTGAGATTAAATGATGATATTAAGATACTCAATCTTAGGAACTTCAAAAAATGCCAGAGTGAGGAGCTTGGCAAACCCCTTCACAGAAAAACAATAATTTAAAAGATTATTTTAGCAAAGATTATTTTTTAAAACATCATTTATAGTCTCTAGAATTTTCTAAGGCTGTACAGTAAGTGGAGAAACATTTTTTTGAAGAAAATCCATGAAATCTCAGTAAGGAAAAGAGTCTGTGGTATTTGACATATTATCATCTCCCTCCTCTTCCCCTAGTTCTGTGTTATGGAAACTCTAGCCCAGGTGAATATGGCCAAGAAGGCAAGGCTCCTTTTTCCCACAATTCCCAGTCTAGGGCTACAATTTCACTTTGGGTAGAACAAGCCTCCATCCAGTGTTTCTTATGTTCCTCCAGCACCATGTGGCAGAACCTCTACTCCAGATAGGTATGGATTGAAGGACTTGGGATCCCTTCCCCTATCCAGACCCTATTTGTGTAGTGGAAGCTCTACTCTGAGAAAAGCTGGACATACGCAGCCGCAATTATTTCTGCTCCAGCTCATTCATCCATCGGGTGAAAGTTCCATGCTGAAAGGGGAAAACTAAGAAGACAAGAAGTTACCACCTCTTCTGATACCTGCTTATGGAGCAAGAGTGTCACTCCAGGAGAAATAATCCACTGTCTACACTCCAGGTCCTATGCAGTGATGCACAGATTCTTCCCAGAGGAAGATGCAGGCCATACGGATGAAGAGCTTCATAGCACTGTCTAAGGGGACTGACTTTATTTGGAAGAGAATGTGGAAAATTATATGCCTAAGTTTATTATTAAAAACAAGGATAATTGAGAAGGAGCTGGTAGCTCCTTGATACTGGTAGCAACAAATAAAGTGGCAAAAATGATTAGAAATTTAACAGAAAGGAACAAGGTAAAATACATGCAAGAAGAACACTCCTGAGGTCACATTTAGCCCTGGGGGGAGGGAGTGTCAGGAAGGCTAAGCCCATGTGGTAGTCTTTGTGTACTTGGGAGCAATCAAACCTGGACACGAGTCAGACTTGTAAGCATTCCCCAAGCCACACAGAGATTAATCAACAAAGAGCAGAAGCCTAACAGGCACAAGGAGTCGAAGCACAACCTCTGATGAAACAACAAGCTCATCTGACCCAGGGGGATGCCTAGGAAGCCAGAATTAAAACAAACCCACATACATCCCTAAAATCTTGACATATGCATGCAAGATAGGACTGTGCCCTTTCAGGAATAACAGAAATTTTAAGTCAGTCTCTGGCTGAATGTGAGGCCAAAACATAAATTCCATGGACTGTGATAGTAACCTCCAAGCTACACACATATACTAGAAGGAGGAACACATATACTGTACAGGAAGAAGAGGAAGACAAGGAGGAAGAGGAGGAGGAAATCTAACTGGCTAAAGGAGCCTAAGCACAACTTTTGACTAATAAGTAGCTTTTGTAGATTCAAGGATGACCCCTAAGTAGTCAGAAAAACAAATCTGAGCAGGGACATTAGAGGCAAGGGAAACAGATTTCACAAAATTAGTTCAGCCAAGCCACTAAATAAGTAAACATTCCAGTAAACAAACAACAAATAATATTAACCCCAGAGGAAGGAGGAAGTCAGTATCTAAAGTTACTACAATATATTGTCTAAAATATCAACTTTTCAAAAAAAATTTCATTAGACATGCAAAGAAGCAGGAAAGTATGGCCTCTACATAGGTGAAAAAGCAACTGAAAATAGAAATTACCTTCGAAAGGCCCCAGATGGTGGACATAGCAGCCAAAGGCTCCAAAGTAGAAATTATAAATATGTTCAAAGAGCTAAAAGGATCCATGTCTAACCAGGTCAGGAGGAGCACAGTAAAGTACTGGGGGAAGAAGAGACCCCAGGGCCCAGTGTTGAACACCTCGAGTGCAGGTCTAGTGGCATTATTCATGAGAGCCAAAAAGCAGAAATAACTGAAATGTCCATCAACTGATTAATGATCAAACAAAATATGCTATATCCAAACAATAGAACATTATTCAACAATAAAAAGGAATTTAGTATGATACATGCTACAACATGAATGAACCTAGAAAACATGCTACATGAAAGAAGCCAGTCATAAAATACCATATGTTGTATGAATCTATATAAAATGTCAAGAATAGGCAAATCTATGGAGGTAGAAAGTAAAGTGATGGTTGCCTTGGACGTGGGGGAGGTTGTGTGGAAATGGGAAATGACTGCTAATGGGCATGGAGTTTCTTTCAGACGTGATGAATATGATCTTACATTGTGCTGAAGGTTGCATAACCTCGTGAATAAACTTAAAATCACTGAATTGTACACTTTTAATGGCTGAAATTTATGGCATGTGTATTATATCTCAGTAAGCTTGTTTTTAATATTTAGATGCTCCAATAATTAAATACATAGACATTCTTGTAGTAAAATGCTAATGTATATTGATGCCCCAAATTTGAAACTAAACATACTTTAAATGTTAACTCTATTCAGTTCTGGCCTCTTTTTTAATTTCAGCCCACATTTTTCTACTGCCTATAGAGCTCCCTACCTGGATTTGTTTTTCCCAAAATACTGTCTTTATCTGACTCTGATGATCCAGATTGTTTTTCCCAAAATACTGTCTTTTTTTAAAAATATATTTTATTGATTTTTTTACAGAGCAGAAGGGAGAGGGATAGAAAGTCAGAAACATCGATGAGAGAGATATCGATCAGCTGCCTCTTGCACACCCCCCACCGGGGACACGCCCACAGCCAAGGTACATGCCCTTGCCGGAATCGAACCCGGGACCCTTCAGTCCGCAGTCCGACGCTCTATCCACTGAGCCAAATTGGTCTCGGCCAAAATACTGTCTTTATCTGACTCTGATGATCCCCTTCATACATACTTTAATTTAAAAAACATCTACTCCTACCTTTGAGTGTCACTAAACTTCTTCACTTCCTTGCCTTGCTCCTATTCTTCTCTTCCTTCTTACACATCATTTTTCCTTGTCCATGAATTCCTGATCAGGCTCCCAAGAAAATTCTCCCAAGTTAGTGGCAACAACCCCTTCTTTTAATCTCTTTTCATTTTCTGTCCTACAGCAGTCATGCCATAGATATTGTCCATTAGGTAGTATAACCTCCTATGTGCATTGTGCATGTTGTTGCTACCCCTAATCTCATTCTTCACTCCATCTCGTCTCTTTTTTCAATATTGTATCCAGTCTTTGCTATGGGATTCTTAAAGATATAATCTGTGCTTGACATGTAATTCTCAGAGCCTCTAGCACCATGCCAGGCACTTAATAGGTACTCTATAAATATTCACGGAAACAAAGGAAGGAGGAAAAACAGACGGCATGCTTTCTAGCTTTAAGAAATTTATGATCTCAAGTGGAAGCTGGACAGAAATTATTCTGATACAAGACAGGGTGAGGAAAGTAGAACAATAGACATGTTCCCAAGTGCTATGAAACACAAAAGTGACATTTAACACCACTGAGAGAAACTAGAAGAGGCTACTGACTGGTATTTTAATAGATGAATTTGGGATGAAGAGCATTCCAGGTTGAGGTAATAGCATCAACAAATACCCAAGTAGAAAGTGTCAAACACATTTGCAAGAGGTGAACTGTGGACTATGATTGCTGAGTTGGGTGCATGCTTGGATGAAAGGGGGAAGAGTTTTGTATTTGAAGATAAACCTTGGAAACTATGTTGGAGATAGATCACAGAGAGTGTTGAATTCCATGCTAGAAAATTTGGACTTTATTTTGTAGGCAGTGAGCAACCCTGAAGATATTTAGTTGAGAAATAATAGAGCTCAGGAATTAAAGGTGGTTGAAAGGCAACTTTCTACAAAGAAAAATAAAATAAAATAAAACCAACTGCTTCAATGTTTCAAATCCACTGCTAACTTACCTGATTCATAAATCGGGGTATTTGGCTTTAGTTATCTCCAGAAATGGGGGATGATTAATTTTTAAAGGGACATCAGAGACTTCAGCTCACTTTTTAAAACATAAAAACCTCTATGTTCTTAAAGTACACGTACGTTAACCAAAAACTCAAGGGTAAGTTTCTGTTTGGATAATGTTTATTTTGGTATCTTGAAAACTTGGTGGTTATTTAGAAATTCAGTTACAACTTGCCTTTAAACAAAACCACCCTTGGGAATGGCGGGTTTGAGCTGATCTCAATATATTATCTTGACATTATGAAGCAGTTATGCTGCAGGTTCAAAGGGTTGATTAAATCTTAAAGTGAGCACAGAACAGGTGCCGAACACACACACTTTGTTTAATTGGATTCTTCAATAGAAGAGACAAAGGGAGAAAAAACCCAGCAGCATAAATGGAGGGCTATTTTTATTGTTGTTTAAAAGGAGGCCTTCTCTGCGTCAGATGGGAAAATCTAGCATCAGCTCCCATTGCTTTTCTTCAAGTCTGTGGCTACGCAGAGGAAAGCACAAATCAACATTCAGGGCTGGAAGAAAAATGAGGCTCCGAGCCACATAAAAGGCAGTTGGGAGAAAGAGAGGAACGTTAAATACTGACCCAAGTGTCCCATCAAACTTCAACTTGCTATAGCAATTAATCATTGTATGTGCATAAACACATACACAAATTTTTAAACTGAATTTAACAGTTTTAACCCCAAGAGATGTTATTGTTCATTAACAGTAATCAATCTCTACATTTCCTGGCTCCCTGCTAGTTAAGTGGAGGCCACATGACTAGTTCTGGCCAAGCGGCTGAGAGCAGAGATGATGTACGTTACTTGTGGCTGAGGCATTTAGAAGCCAGAGTCCTCCTTCTGTACTTTCTATTTTTCTGTAACAGTTGTCTTGGAAGCTCTGGGTTCTAGGTCAATCAACTGAGAGATGATAGAGTGTCTCTATCAACCTAGGTTCCTGAGTGTGAGATAAACTTCAGTTACGTTATGCCACTGAAATATTAGGATTTATTAGTATCACAGCATAACTAGTCTGTTCTAGCTGATTCTTCCCCAAGTTCCACCCTTCCCTCCATTATGTTACTTCTCCTAACTTATGGCTGGACACATGGCTATCCAAAATGAAGGGCGTATTTCTCAAACTTCCTAGTTGCTAGGAGAAGCAATATGTTTAAAATCCAGCCAATGGAAGGTAAGTGAGAGGATTGTTTCTTTTTTAAAAAGCATCAGTAACATCTCTTTTGCTCTTTTTCTTTGTCCCCTTCTTTATCCTGTGGCCTGGCATGTAGAGGCTGCCATTTTGGACAAGAAGACATCAAGGTCACAAGTAGAACAATAACAGCAGAAGAAGCCAAAGTCCCTGATAGCATGAAGAACAATACCAACTATGAACAGCCTTCCCAAAAGTTTATGTGAGCGAGAAATAAATGTCTAACTTGCTTAAGCCATTGCTATTTAAGAGAATCTTTTATATATTCGATGTTGGACCATGTCAACCAAATGCCTATCTGGTGGATTATCTGGCTTCACTTCTACAAATACCTTGAAAATGAGTGGCAAACAAGGCCAGAAACAGCACCAGGACTGCTTTGAGAATGGATAGGTTAGGCAGATCACTCAGGCTGCAGAGGGGAGCTTGACAACCTTTGAAGTAAAAAGATACTGGGAGAAGCAGAGGATGTTTGAGGGTTTGTGCATGATTAGCAACAGGGGAGAGTCTGATTTACCTAGGACAAAGAGGCCATCATTGTTAGTAACAACTTAGAGTCCATTTTCTCTGCCTCCTCTTAACACTAAGATGCATTGGTTTCACAGATACTTCATTGATGATCAGCTTGGATGTTCCAGTTGATTAACCACTTGTTGATTCACTTCGCATTTAGGATCTTGCATAGAATGACCATATACAGCCATATTTTCATCACTGTCTGCTATGACCTGAATGTTTTTGTCACCCCCCCCCAAAAAAAAAATTCATATGTTAAAATCCTAATCTCAAGGTGAAGATATTTGAGAGGGGTCTTTGGGAGGTGGTTAGGTCCAGAGAATGGAGACCCCTCATGAATGGGATTAGTTTCTTTATAAAAGAGGCCCCAGATTGCTCACCCCCTTCTACTAGGTGAGGACAGAGTGAGAAGTCAGTGATCTACAACCCGTAAAAGGGTCTTCACCAGAACCCTACCATGCTGGCACCCTGTTCTTGGATTTCCAGCCTCTAGAACTATAAGAAATAAATTTCTGTTGTTTATAAGCTTCCTAGTCTATGGCATTTTGTTACAGCAGCCTAAATGGACTAAAGTAGACACTATGGTGCAACACCAGGTTTCCCATCAGAACTTATTGTTCCAGCTGCTGAGAGTACTTCTGGCTGATTGCCCTGAGCTGTCATGTCTTCTGGAAACCACTTTTGGCTGGAGACAGCTACCTTCCACATTCAACAACTGGTCATTGGGAGAATATAAAGACTTGGAATACTCCCTGCAACATGAGACAACTGTGAAGGGTCATTCCAGCTTCAGAGCTCCACGTAGGGGCAGCTGAGGCCTTTGTTGAGACTGCCTTGCAGCCCAGCTTCTCCCAGTGCCTGAGCTACTTCCTTCCCTTCCTCAGAATTGGAGCCCCAGATCCCCAATAGAACCATAAGCTAAACGTCAGAGTTGGGTTCTGGAAGGCCCCAAACTGCAACCCATTCCAAGGCCCTATCCCCACCAGTCCTTAAATATACCACTCTCTGATCTCTGTTTAGTGTCATGTCTCCAGTCCCCTCTACAGGGCTTGCACAGAGGAGTAATTTAGTAAAATTGAATTTAATCAGCAATTTGACCAGTTTACCAGCAGTATCCTCCTCCAATTCTCTAATAAGAATCAGGCTATTTGCCAATAGGTTGAACTAAACTTGCTGCCTGAAGAGCCAGCTAGCAATGCTTTCTGAGAGCAGTTAAGGGTCCTGGAAGGTATCTAAGGCCACACAGAAGGCCAGTGCCAAGAACCTTCTAACCTGGAGTCCCTACCACCCTGGACCCCAGGTCTTAGTGAGACCCAGCTTAGAATAAACAAATGGGCACCCAGCCAAAGCGCTGTTCTTATTCTGCATAGGGACTTCTCCCTGAAGCTGATCCTTAACCTTTAATCATTTTTCTTTGTCATTAAATCTAGTTTGTAATTATGCTGTTATTTTTGAGTCATCTGGGGTTACTATTGTTGTAGGTCACATAAGATCAAATATTGGCTGTCTTCGCTTCATTTTTAATCATAAACATTTACTCCTATTGCATCTAATTTGTCCTAAAATTGTGCTTTTTTATACATTAATTTATACTCTATCATCTTACCACTTTACCCTTTCTATTGTAGCTCAATTTGCCATTTTATTGATTAGCATATCCTTTTAAGCTGGCTTTAGGTCATAAGGGCATTTACTGCTGCACCACAATCAAAGAGCCAAGTTCCCACACAGTTCTCCCCAGAAGCCTGCTGGGAATGTGGCAATTGGACTCTCCTTTAGGAAGGGATTGTATCTTCCTCCTGTCTACCTGTGTCAAGTACTGCAATTAAGAAAAGATAAAATACATGGATGAGCAAAAGTGGGTTTACAGTTGTGAGTATGCAAAACAGAGAGGTGACTTTTTTGCATTATTATTATTTATTTATTTGCATTTTTCCATTCGAACAACTATAAGCCTACTTTTTCACATCTCTAATCCATGGGCTTACACTCAAAAGGATGGTTCTCAACCTTAGCTACATATTAGAACTGTTACAAATATCAATACCCAGCCATTCTCCATTACATGAGAATCTTGGAGTGGGACCCTATAACTTTGCTCTTCAAAATGTGGTCCGTGGCCTGGCCATGGCAGCTCAATGGTTGAGCGTCGACCTAGGACAGGAGGTTACTGTTTGATTTTCGGTCAAGGCACAGGTGCAGGTTGAGGGCTCGATACCAAATCAGGCAGAAGGCAGCTGATCAATGGTTCTCTCTCATCATCGATGTTTATACCTCTCCCTCCCCTTTCCTCTCTGAAATATATATTCAGAGAGGAAATATATATATTTTTTAACATGGTCCATGGACCTGCTTGCACCAGCAGCATCTGAAGCTTGTTGCCCATGCAGAATCTTAGGCCCCTCTGCATTCTTGCTGAATTGGAATGTGCATTTAGCAAGACCCCCAGGGGATCTGTGTGTATACTGAAGTTTGAGAAACATTGGTTTAAAGCACACTTGAACGGTTTTTGCATTTGGACCTTCCTTTAAAAAAAAAATCTTTGATCTGAAGATTTGAGGATTCTGTAGCTCAAATATTTGCAGGCTTAATCATTTCTATTCTCTTTTTGATCCACTTCATCAATAGGAGATGGTATTTCGACTAATTGGTGATAAAATGTCTTTTTCCCAGGTTGACTAAATTGTTTCTAATTAAGGAGATGGGGGAAGTTGAATTTATCAGAATTCCTCCTGGGAAAGCATTATGTTTGTTTGCCTGGAGAAACCCTGCTGCGCTGGAATAGAGCACAGTGGGCAGGACTGTCAGCAGGTGCCAAACTTGAGTGGAGGAGGAAAAGCACTCTGCTAAAACAAGGAGGGTGTTGGCTCCTGAGAGGTAAGGGGAGAAAGAGAGAGAGATGGAGGGGGAGAAGGAGGCAAGAGCAGAAAAGAGAGCTTTCAAAATCAGCTAAACATGTGCCATGATCCCTCATTCCTTCCATAAGAGCAATAAACATGGTTGTGACAGCAATTGGGGGGAAGGGGGAAGACAATGGAAGGTCTGAGTGTATCCACGTACACTCAGGGTAACATGGGGACAGAGTAGAGACTTGATGTTTAGATTCTAGGACCAAGGGGACCATGAGGAAGGTGGCCTTCTAGGATCCACAGAAATCACCCAGGGAATACTTTGGCCCATCAGAGGCCATGACACTGGGGAGCTGAGTTAGTTTATTTTCACCTGTAGGGGCAGAAAGGCCTTAGCTGAGGAATGGTTTCAATGTCTTGCTTCCCCCTACATTGCAGGAGAGAGGCTAGATCCCCACACTGACAAAGGCTGCCTGGAAAGTATAGGCTTAATTTGAACCTGTTTCAGATACATAGGCAATTCTTAGCTCCTTCCCCTCCCCTGAAACTCCTATCCCCAAATGATATTTCCAAGCACACTTCTAATTACCAGAGATCCCTGAAGACAGTGAGCGCTCTGCCACATCTGACCCTGGGACCCCTAAACACAGGTGCCATGTTGGCTTTTAAAACCTTGGTGAAGGTTGGTCAGGGCCTCCTGCGTGGACAGAATACTGTGCTGGGAAGATTGCATGCCTTCCTCCAAGTGGGAGGACCAAGGCTGGGACTTGTTTCCTCTCACTGGAGGAAAATGGAAATCTCTACAACATTTGTACTTTCCTCCAAGGTTTCTCACTCAACCAAATTGATCGTTCCTTTGCTGCAGGATTTGCTAGGAAGCAAAGAAGCTTTTTCCCTCCTCCCTCACTCAGTGGGACTCAGGACAAGTTTGGACTTCATACCCAGCATGCTTCTCTCTAGACGGCTTGTGTTTTGGCCAAAATATGTCTGCAGCAAGCTCACTACTCTGGTGCCAGAGAGGGTGTTTATAAAAATTGTCCAGATGCTTATTTCTGTCTTTCAGAAACTGCCTTATGTCTGGTCCAGGTTACAAATTTGTGCCAGAACCCTGGGTCTTGAAAAACTGTAGAGAATATTTATCAACATCACCCAGAAGTTTTCCCCTTTAATCACCCACCCTCCAAACCCCCAACCATTATGCTATTCTAGATTGTTGGGAGGGAGGTCAATACACAGATTTTTTTTTTACTTTTGTGCATTTCTTAATTATGGCAAATATATACATACATAAAATATACCACTTTAAGTGTACAGTTCAGTGGCATTAATATTCTAGGTTTTGATTAGGAATCAAATTGGAATTATTGGCTAACTTTCAATAACTATCTGCTTTGTTGCATTCCTCTAATTTCCAATCTTACTTTTGCTTATAGGATAATGACCAGAATAATTCTTTCTAATGAAAAGTGTATCTTCTTATCTGGCTTAGGCTTCCTGCTGTCTTGTTGATGTGTCCAGCCAGGCAAGGCTGACTGGCAGGCCCCACCCCAGAAAATCTGTGCAGCTCAGAAAAGTGCTTGTTTGCCTTTGTTTCTCTCTCTCTCTCTCTCTCTCTCTCTCTTTCACACACACACACACACACACACACACACACACACACACCACACACACACGGACCTGAGTGCTCAGCATGGGCCCAGGTGATTTCTGATGCCATCTCAATAGGTCTCTAAAGTGTGTGATATTGTTTAAATAGCAAAGGAAGGAGCCCTAGTTGGTTTGGCTCAGTGGATAGAGCGCTGGCCTGCAGACTGAAGAGTCCCAGATTCAATTCCAGTGAAGGGCACATGCTCAATACCCACAAGGGGTGAGCAGGAGGCAGCCAATCAATGATTCTCATCATTGGTAATTCCATCTCTTTCTGGCTTCCTCTCTAAAATCAATAAAAATATATTTTAAAAAGAAAAGAAAGGAAAAATATGCTTGGTATACTCTCGCATATGGCAGAACACAGAAGCAGCTAACTACAGATCTAGCGCTCAGAGCACACTGTTTGGAATGGGACATAAAAGAGTTCTGAAATGTTAACCTGAAGAGGGGAAACAGGGTTAAAATGAAGGTGCCAGAATAAGAGAAGAAGGTGTGGTCCTGAAGAAAATGGGGAGCCATGGTAGGGGTAAGAACAGTCAAAATTAGTCTCTGTAGGTAAGAGCTTGATCATAAAGAAGACCTGCTGAGGTCTGAGTTTCAGACCTTCGTGGTCTAGGCTCTGCCATTACCACAGAAGAGGAGGGACCCAGAGAGCTGGTGGGTGAAACCCAGCAAAAACCAACTCAAAGAAGGTGGTTGATGACTGGGAGTATAGAAGGAAGAAGGTCTCTAAGGAGAACAAGGTCCAGACATGCAGAGACAGAGACAATGGAAGAGTAGTCACAGAAAGGGACTTCCAGCTAAAGACCTAGCTTGAGTGCCATGGAGCAGATATACCCACTCATCTCTCCACACTGAAGGCTGCTCCCACCTATCATTCACTGACTGTGGGCTTTTCTGACTGTGGGAGCTCACTCAGTCCACACATAGGACAAGCCAGCAGCCCTCTGCCATAATGGACACGAGTGGTGGGTAAATACCCAGCTCCCTCCCATTGCAGGTGAGAAAAGCCTGAGGTGTATGTCCTACACTGTCTCCCAGAGTTCTCCACAAGGAAACTGACTTGTGGCACGTTCTTCATCGGCTGTTTTCCTTTCCCTATCTATTGGAGTTTACTTCACCTCCCACCTCAAGTCTTCACATCCCAATCCTTATCTCTCCAGGGAACCCAACCCATAGCCCACAGCCCAACTATTACTATGAGGACATAATTATCCTGAGCTTCCCATGCTACTTCACAACAAGTTTCCAGAGCCTTCCAGCTTCTCTGTTATTGTGTAGCCAGAACCACTAGATGTGCACTCGAGGTGTTCAGCACTGGACTCTGGGGTCTCTTTGTCCCCCTCCCCCCAGTTCTCCATTGTGTTCTTTCTGGCCTGGTTATCCAGCCAGGGGAGGAGATGGACACAGGGGCTTCCCCCTGTCATGGTGCCCTACCTCCACAATCATGACCATGAAGAACTGAAAGCTGAGAGAGGGCCTGGGGAATTTGGAGCCCCTTCCTACCATGCTCCATGGATTTGGACAGTGAAGGTCTCCCACTGTTGGGAGCAGGTGGAGTCCTTTTACTAACTTGTTATGACACCAAAATTGTTTAGTTTCTCTTCATCAGACTTTGAAAGGAGTCTTTGAGAACTTTGAGGGTGGTCTGTCAACCACAGCAGCGCTTCCCCTCTTTCCAACTCTAAGGCAGAGAGGAAAGAATTTATTATTTTACTAGAGGCACAGTGCATGAAAATTCATGCACTGGAGGGGGGTTCCTCAGCCCAGCCTGTCCCCTCTCACAATCTAGGAGCCCTCAGGAGCAGGAGGTGACCCAGCAATCAGGGGGAGGCGACACCCCATCACACCTCTGTTGTTGCCACTGCCAGCAGCACAAGTCTCAGGCAGCCCTGGTTACCTCAGCCTTGGGCAGCCCTGGGTGACTAGAGGGCTGAGGGGACTGGGGGACTCCAGAGGCAGGCGCACAGGGCAGGCCTGGCCTTATTGCATGCCTGCCGCATGCCTGCCGCCCCAGCGGGGCTGAAGGGACTGGACTTCGCCAAGTTTGTGGGCGTGACAGTCAATTAACATATTCCCTTCTTATTGGCTGTGGGCGCCACCATCTTTAAGGGCAGGGAAGTCAATTCACATATTTCCTCCTTATTGGCTATGGGTGTCGCCATCTTTGCAATGGTGTGAAGGTCAATTAGCATATTCCCTCTTTATTAGATAGGATTCCAAAAGGAAAACCAAAGTGATATTGGTGCTGCTGATGACAGTACTGAAGCCTCCCCCGCCCCAGCCAGCCTCAAGGAGATGAATGGCCAGCTTCTGCTCATTAACTTAATTTGTTGCTGAGAGAAAAAAAAAATCACAGGCTATTAGGCTGCTCTCAAATCATAGGGAATTGGTGCTGACTCGAGGGATTTATGGAAAATTAGTGCAGTGAGGGGAGACCGGTCTGGATACAAGTAAGAGATGCCAGTCCTGTGAGTGGGATACAACTGCTAAGCCCAATCTCAGACCCTCCCAGAATGAGCTGGGCCCTGCAATTGGCTCTGAGCAGCTGTCTTATCTATCAATTGGGCTACAGACTCTTGGAGGAGACTCCACTATTCATTCAGCTCAGCTCCTGACGTGAGGTGGCCCACTCCTCACCTTCTGTCAGGGATGATGTCAGAGAGTCCCCTTGCCTGCCATCACACGGCCCCTTGCTGGCATGACGCCTCTCAGTCCCTTCCTGCCACTCTCTAGGGACCCCAGGCATGTTCCTGGATCTCCTCCAGGCTTCACAGGGCTCAGGGGAGACTGGATCAGAGGTGGGCAGGGGAAAGTCAGGGTCTCTCAGTGTAATGGAGCCTCACCGCTGTTTCTAATCCATCAGGTCTCTCCCTGGTGGTGCAGGCCACTTTCCAAGGAAGGTCCTGCATCCTCTCCAGGCAGGCAGCAGGGTGCTCCCCTCTGCCTGGAGTTTCCAAACCTGTCTCATCAGCCACACACATCCTCCCCTCCCACCTTCCCTTACCCCCTCTCCCTTTAGTCCCTGGATTTTGACTTGGAAGGAGGCCAGGGAGTAGACTGCAACTCTCCAGTTCTTATTCTCCCACTCATAGCTCGTTTCCCTGAGCCCCGAAAGGGTTCCCATCCCCTTCACCCCCACCGCCTGGCAGATAACCTGCATGGCCTCATGCCATGACATTGAACTGGACAGCATTGAGCTTTCCCAATATTTAAAGAGAAGCTTTGGGGAATTTAGAAAGCCCTTTTGTGTCTCAACAAAGCTCAGTTCTGGCAAACACAAATTTTTGCCTTCTACAATTCTCATTCTGAAAGGGTTTCCTTGAGGGTGCGTATTGAATATCAAAAGCTAAATGTTGACTCCTTGTCTCCCTTTACCCATGAAGCATAATTAGTGGAGGCTTAGAAACAATAAGAACTATCAGCAGCAAGGACTGCATCTCTGTGTGTAAACAGTTAATATCAGATCTGGGCTGATGTGGGCTTCCCTGGGCATGACCTCAGCCTCCCTCTTTTCGCTGCCTGTTTCCTGGGAACTACACGATAAATTTGAAACATTGTGAGTAGGCTTGCAGGCCCTGGGCCTACCTGACTCAAGACAGTATCAAAAGCTAATGGGGCCCTAGCTGGTTTGGCTCAGTGAATAGAACATCGCCTTGTGGACTGAAGGGTTCCAAGTTCTATTCTGGTCAGGGGCACATGACTGGTTGTGGACTTGGTCCCCAGTAGGGGGCATGCAGGAGGCAGCCAATCAATTATTTTCTTTCCTCATTGATGTTTCTCTCTCTCTTCCCTTCCTCTATGATATCAATAAAAATATTTTAAAATAAATAAACAAATAAATAAATAAATAAGTAAAAATGAAAAGCTAATGAGAAGCAAAAGCTGTGTTTTCTGTGTCAAGGTGACTTGCAAGCACCTTGGTCTCCAACTGTGGCAGCCCATACTCATCCCATGTGGGGACACAGAGGAAGTCAAAGAAGCTGTGTACTTGGGGAGCTGATAATCTCTGGATAAGAACAAGTTGGGTAGCCTGTCTCTCCTTACCTTCATCCTTCCATAAAGTGGGTTGGGGGAAGAAAAAGAAAGAGAGAGAAAGATTTTAAGGAATTGACTGACTCATGAAATTATGGAGGAATGGTGAGTCCAAAATCAGATGTGGAAGCCAGCAGGCTGGAGACTATGGAATAGCTACAGTTTGACTCCAAAGACAGTCAGTTGGCAGAACTTCTTTCTCAGGGAGGTTGGTCTTGGTTCTATTAAAGCCTTCAAGTTATTGTTGAGGCCCACCCACATGGAGAGCCATGTTCTTTCCTCAAAGTCCACTGATTTACATGTTAATCTCATCCAAAAGCACCTTCACTGAAATACTCAGAATAATGTTCAATCAAATATCTGGGCACCGTGGCCCAGCCAAATTGGCATATAAAATTAGCCCTCGTACTAAGTAACCACAGTAAACATAAGGCACTTGCATCTCCTTGAATTTGATTGCCAACTTGAATCATAACCATAATCTTAACCCATAACCACCACTGTCTAAGCACAATCACTCCTGGTTCTCTAAGTGCTGAGCTGCTGCAAGGGTCTATGGGAAGCACAGCAGCTCAAGAAGAGGCCGTTTCCTCCCCACCTGACCATTTGCATCTACAGTCCTACCTGCAACTATGCAGGAAGCTCCCAGGATAAAGTCCAATGGCTTTTGTTTGCCTTGTAGACCAGGTTGCCAGGGCCTGGGGAAGGAGCCCTATCTCCCCATCAATCATAGCCTAGCCCGAAGCACTATAAGCCCAGAGGCAGGTCTGCCCCTAGCATTTGGAGAGAAGAGTACAAAGAAAGATTCCCACTTGAAGCCGGCCCTCTTCTCACACCACCCATGTCCCTATCTTGGGGTATTGCATGCATGCATGTGGACAACAGAGCCTTCAAGTCCAAGCTCTGTCCATGACCACCACCCCTTCCTTGGGGATGCTTGCCTATGGCATGGTCTAACTTGGGAAGACAGACCCAAAGAAGATGCCCACCCAGGGCACAGAAGAGGACTGAGGTCATTTAAAGAGAGACTTCCCGAGTCCTGCTTCACCTGAGTATGGCCTGGGGCTAAGGGAGTTAACGGGAGGGAACTCCTGGTGGACAGGTTTCTGTGGCACAGTGCGGTGAGATGGGAAGTACTTCTAAAGCAGAACTGCTCAAAATTGGTCCTCAAAGCAGTGTCAGTTCAAGAACCATTTACCAAGGGCCCATGACAAGGTTAGCACAGAATTTAGTAAGCATTTATGAACTTTACAGCAATTTGACCACCTAATGTTATGTCTTTTAAATCTAATTTAAACTAAAAAAAAATAAAAAAATAAAACATTTGGCCTTTATTTTGTGCATTGTTGTTTTTTTTTACATTTTATTTTTCTAGTAATTCATTTGTACTGCATTTTTACAAAAGCACCAGTCTGCAACAAATTGGAAAACTTTAAATCTGGTCCTTCGCATGAATAGCTTGAAAGGCTCTGCTCTACAACACAGAACAAGGTCAGGGGCCTCAACTGCAAGGTGAGTACTGGGAGGGCAGTACTTCCCAGAGGCATAACTGGGGATCATGCATTCCTGTCCCCCTAGATGCTCAGAGGCTTGCTCTGATCAGCGAGGAGATAGGAAGAACTGCTGAAGGTGTCATCTATACTTTACACACAGTTCCCTATATTTGAGTCTTCGCTGAGCCACTTGCCAGCTAGGTGACCTTGACCAAAGTACCTTCCCTTTCTGAGCCCATTTCCTCACCTGCGAAATGGTCTGAAGATTAAACAGGATGAGGCCTGTGAAGCATTCAGCTCCACATTATAAGGCCTTATGAGCTAGCAACTCAGAAGCAACCTTTCCCCCTTCTGTGCTCATACCCAGGATGTAAGAATAGACATGAGATGAGGAAGCAGACCCCATCCCATATGCCCTCCACCTGCAAACCTGATGATTTCTGGTGGCCCTCAGTCCTGCCAGCCTCCAGATCCCAAAAAGCCATAGAACCTGCTCAGCAATTCCCACCCACTTGGGCCTGAGTCACTGCCTGGGATCCTGTGAGGCAACAGAGAGGCTGAAAATGTTAGCAAATACCTAGGATCCTGATAGGATTATGGACATTTAATGTTTCCCTTATGGTAAGCTTGGGAGCAACAAATACTAGAAATATTACTCAGCCCCCACAAGGCCCCATACCCAGAAATGGAGAGAAAAAGTGGTGTTGAATTGGCAAGAGCAATAGACTTGTAGATCAGGGGTATATGGTTCTGACTATATGGTTTCACAAACTGTGTGGCTTCAGGCCATACTATGTAGGATTTATCTTGGTTCAGGTTTCTCAGAAGCAGGGGCTGAGACACAGATTCAGATATACATGGATTATTGGGAGGAGTGGGGGATTGGGGTGAAAGAGAGTGAGGGATAAAAGGCAGGACATGGAGAGGAGCTGGGTAAGCATGTGTTTTCAGCTAAAATCTAGCTTCTGTCTGGTGGAGGTCTGGGCATGAATGGCACAGCAAAGTTGTCCCTTCTAGAGGCAAGGAGGCTAAGCTGTTCTATCCCCAACTCAGTAAACCATGGACTAAATAATGGCCCCAGGCGTGCGCCTACTCTCCAGGCTTCTTCCACAAGGCAGCTTCCAACCAGTCAGTCTCCCAGAGAAGGTCCTGGGAGTGAGCTGTTAGTAGCCAAGCCTGCAGCTACTGGGGATGGATCCTGGGGCCTGGGCACCAACAGCATTCACTACAGGGTCGTTGTAGCAGATACCCGCTCCCTCCCTCATCCCCATGGAACCCCATGGGACTCCAAGGGAATGTGTTACTTCCATAACAGCCCAAGCACCCACCCTCCTGGCCAGTCTAGGAAGGGTCAAAGGGGCTTGGTATCTGGTGGGTGTGAGTGTGGGAACAGTTTACAGAAATTTATGAAAAGCAAACACAGGCTTCTCCCCTGGGAAAGGAACAGGGAAACACTCAGCTCCAGTTGAAAGAGAAGTTTTTGAAACAGGAAAATTTATTCAGAGTATAACCAAGCCCCTGAATCAACAGATTGTGGCCTTATCTCTGAGTATGTGGGTCACTCTGAGTCTCTCTGTTCTGCTGACCTCTCTTGGCCACACTGGACCTTAGGGCAGAGGTCTCAGGCCCAAGGTGGCTGAGGAGGCTGGAGAACAGGGCCCTGGGGACTGGGCCTTGGGTCCTGCCGTGTGCTGAGAGCCAAGGGTAGAATCACGAGGTGCTGGGGAGTAAGATGCTGCAGGCTGCCCCACTGGCTTTTATTTTTAAAACTCCTTATCATTTCTCTGGAGATTTTTTTTAACTGCCTGGAGCTGAGTGCTGAAAGAGGCCCAGGCCGTGGGTCACTATCATTTTTCTGTGTCCCCTGGGCCTTCACCCACACATCATTGCTCTGTGAGGACAGAGACCATATGCCCTGTGCTAGTTTTCAGGAGGTTTTTAGGCCTGGCAAAATGCAGGTGGGACTCCTTGAAGCAAACCTTATATTTACAAGTTAGATAGATTCAAACAGTAAATTAAAGGTAGTTATTCCATTTTCTTTTCTTTTTTTAATATATTTTTACTGATTTCAGAGAGGAAGAGAGACAGAAACGTCAATAATGAGAGAGAATCATTGATCAGCTGCCTCCTGCTTGCCCCCTACTGAGGATCAAGCCTGCAACCCCAGCATATGGCCCAACCAAGAATTGAACCATGACCTTGTGGTTCATAGGTCAATGTTCAACCACTGAACCACACCAGCTGGGCTAATTATTCAATTTTCTGAAGGACTTATTGTTTGACAAGGGGGCCAGATTTCATCCTCTTTCATGATCATATTTGACATCAGAGACTTTACTAAAGTAATCTACTTTTTGGAGCCTGCCTTGGGGTATAAAGGAAGGGCCTCAGTTGGCAGCAGCAGGAAGAAACAACACCTACAACAAACTTGGAGTCCATATGTGGCCCATCCGTAGGGACAAATTCAGTGAACTCTGGCAAGGACCCTCTGTCTATAAGTCCTTTGGCAATCTTCCCTCTAAACTACTCTTTCAGGGCCTATGGCCTTTCCTTGGACTCACCATCTTACTGACAAGGAAGAATATCTCTATATTATTTGAATTTCCCCAAAGCAAACCCTAAGACAAAATTTCTAGAGCAAGCAGTTTTTAAAATAAAGTGATTCTGGTGAATACAATAGACAGGTGTGGAAGTGAGATGAAGAAGAGAAGAGAAAGCAGAAAATATTACTTATTTATATTAAAATATAAATATTACAGAGATAATATATAAATATTTAAAACAATGGTCCAATCCCACCTGTTGAAGGGAGAGATACATTCTAGAGAATTAGGCAGGGAAGGGTGAGGCCAGTGAAGGCAGAATTCACTTTGGTGCAAGAGAAAAAGCACTAGATTAATGAGCAAGAGGTCTGGGTTCCAGTCCAGGCTCTATTAGTAAAATGTGATTCTCTTTCTGGGCTTCACTACCCTCGTGGTGAAATGAACCCATCAGATGAAAACCAGTTGGTTTTTCAGTATTCAGCAAATACCTATCAACTAGAGATCAGTCACAGAAAATGGAAACTATTTGAACTGTACTAAACAAAAATGGATTAAACTGAGCAACTAATTACTGAGAAAATTGGGGGAAAGTTGAAAGAGTCATGATACCCAAATCCACAGAGAAAGAGCTCAGCTGGGGAGGTGTGTCCTTTGCCACATGCAGAGGAACACATCACCTTACTGGTGCCAAGGATCCCAGGTCTCCGTGCAACCGCTTGTTCTAGAGTAAGGCACACTCTGGACCTCCGCCAGCAAAACATGGAGCTCAGCACCCATGAAATCAGTGAGCAGCCACTGGAATGCACTGCTGGGAAACCTATCATCTTAGTGGCCAGCAGAATCAGTGGAAGCAGCAGAGCATTGGCCTCTGTCTCAATCCCATTCAAATCCCAAGTTTTTGGGGTCTGGGAAATGTGGATTTTGCTTTTCCAGACCCTCCTAAAAAAGGCATGAGAAGGAAGTTGGCATGGATGATGAATCCAGCACAGTGTCCATCCCAGGCGTTTTGTGCCAGACATTGGGCACTGTGCAGCGCACCAGAGATTCAAAAAGGTCCTGGACACATCCCTGTCCCCAAAGGAGCTTATAGCCTATCTGTATAGCCTGAAAGTGCAATACACTGGTGATCTTACCAGTTAAAAGTCAATAATGAATGACGGAGGGGAAGATGGACAAGAAAGAGCCCAAAGCAGGGCTCTTTTAGGCAGTGGCCATGAGGATGACAAGAAGTTCAGAAGGGAAAAGTAGGTTGGGTCACTCTTGAAAGGTTAATTAGGGAGAGAGGTAATCTTAGGGGAAGGAACAGCAGGAACAAGGGCACAGATGGGTGAGGAGTAATTTGAGAAACATAGATAGCTGTGTGGTAGGCAGGACCAAGGCAAGAGGTGACTGCATTGGTGAGATCTGCTGCAAAGATGGGGAGCGGTAGGTCAAACAGAGTCTTTTAAGTCATGCAGAAAACCTAAGAAGGTCCGTGAACATCAGTGAAAGATTTTAAGCAGGAAAAAAACTACAGACAAGTTCAGACTGTTGTCAGAAGCCCTGTAAAGGGAATATAGAAATCCAAAAGACAAGACTAGTACATTCCAGGGAGAGAGAGAGAAGAGAAATGGGGAGTGTGCAGAACTGTGAGGAACTGAGGCCATGCAGGATACTTCTTATGAAAGGGTGGAGGTTCTCCAAGCACAGCTGCTCTTAGTGCCTCATGTAGCTGGATTGGGGTGAGAAACTACAGGTCAAAAGTCAATGCCCAACAGCATCCAGTGCAGGGGAAATGTTCATTTTGTCAAGCTTACTGCATCAGATCCTTTTCTCTTCACCATGCCTCTGTCTTCCAGGAGACTCCCTATAAAAGCCAACAGAACCCTGGCCTTACCATGAACAAGTGAAGAGCAGAAAGGGTCCCACAGGACTCTCTCACGTAGCCATGGGTATGCCATGAATCCTAGCAGGTCTTCTGGGACAGCTTCTCCCAGCCTCCCCCTCTGTCTGAGTCCAGATCTCAGGAACCTGTACTCCTCACCCCCATGGCAGCTGCTCTACAGCCAAGTTCAGCAAACTTGTCTGTGGTCACACTGGCACTCAGCTAGGCTGTCCCAGTGACTGAGGAGATATTCCCCCCACGCTGAGAAAGTCTTTCAGACTTTTAGGCTCTGCATGAGCATGGTTCTTCTGGCTAAGCTGAGCTGTTTTTCCAATTCAAGATATGATATAGAGTACCTCCTTTCACATTGCCTTAGTCATTCACTCACATTCTATTAGAAGTCCAACATCTCTCTCTCTCCCAAACAAGCTCCTCTTTGCAAATATTTTAAGAACCTTGGGGTATGAATCAGTTTGAAGAGGTATCATTCTCATTTCCAAATGCCAGCCAGAGAAAGAATTAAAGTCCCACCAACTTCTGGGGCTATAATTTCTTGGTTTTTGTCAGTGTACAAGACTGGGCTTATGTATCCTTCTCCACAGCTGGACTTCCCCAGCCCAGATACAGTGATGGCCCCATTTGGGATCTGAGGCTACAGCTCTCTTGGTTGACAGCCCAGGCTCACCGTCATACCACAGAGCTGACCACTGTGATAGGGGACTCCTCGCCTCACATACATTGGACCACAACAAGTTCTCCCTCAAATACCCTGTAGTCTTCATGCTGAGCACCATCCTCAGCCTAGTTGATTCTACTTCTGGAGCTTCTTTGCTCTTCCCAGCCTCTGGGTTTGATCCATACCAACAGATTTCCCTAACTGAATCTCTAGGAATAGAAGTTGAAATCTTTGTCCTTTTTGCTCACAAAAGCTCCTGGGACCCATCTGCAAATAAGTTGTTTTATCACGCAGAGCTCTGCATGTCAAGAGGAAGATTTCCCTTAGCCTCACAAAGCAAGACTAGTGTCAGACACTCAGTGGTCATCTTCTATGCTGTTCAGTAAATGTTCTGGTTCTCTCTTTCTGGAACAAAATAGAATTGCACTTCTCTGCCTCCTTGTGGTAGGGGTGGGCCATGTGATCAGCTCTGGCCAATGAGATATAGTGTGGGTTGGCTACATAATTTACAGGGTCCAGTGCAAAATGAAAATGTGGGGGGTTCCTTGTTTAAAAATTAGTTGTTTCAAAATGGCAACTGCAGAGAATTAAACCAAGCATAGAGCCCATCTGAGCTTAGGGCATTATACAACTGCACAGACTGCATGCCCATGAAGCTGCCTCTCCATGTCACTTCTGGGTGGAGGCATTTAATTACCTATGTGACACACTCCAAAGATCTGTCTTTCCTTCCAACAAAAAGACCAGTAACATTTCATATTGTGGACTGCTCCATCAACCTAGATGCCTAAGAGCAACAATAAACAGAGCCCCTCTTCACCCCAACTGTGTTAGACATGTAGGACAGCAACAAATAAGCCTTTGTTTTTTGGGTTTGTTATTGCAACACAAAGTACTTCATTCTGATCGAAACACACCCTAACCCAAGACAGTAGGTTCCTACTTGCCACATATTTACCAAAAAGATAACTGTCTGTTCCATCCTGTCAACCTAATGAACAGCTAGCTTCTTCTCTAGATTAAAATCTGTGCTTGGTATTGAACCATTTGCATAACTTCAGTGCTCAGCACAGTGTCTGATCCAAGGTAAGCTCCCAGTAATTATTTCTACACATTCTAAATATTTTGAAGTTTTCCATTAAAAATTATTAGACTCTTGCTGCGCTCTACATTAGAACCCTAACACAGTGAGTCTTAAATAAAAAGGAAATGTACTAGCTCACATAGCTGGAAGTAAAGAGGTCAGGCAAGCTCTAGCTCCATCTCTTGGAGATTCCCTCAGTTCTGTTCTCCTCTGTGAGGACTTTGTCTCAGGCCAGCTTCTCAAGATGGCAAAATGGCCAGCAAAGGAGGAAGTGGGCTTCTTTGGTCAAAGCCTGGAGAATCAACCTCTTCAGAACTCCTACTTCCTTCAAGGTTTGGCCATGACATCAGCCTCAAGGTCCAGGGCCCCTTGCCCTCCATTTCCAAAATGGCCACTGACTGATCTTAATAATTATTTCAAATGCAAAACTAATACCCACTTATTATAGAAAATTTGAAAAGACACAATAGTTGCATGAATAAAAATAATCACCTATAATCAAGAAATATTTTTGTCTATATCCTTCTAGTCTTATCTCTATGAATTTTTATATAGTTGAGGTCATGAGGTATATATAATTTTATGTGTTAGCTTTTACTCTTAATATAATATTTACACAAGATAGCATTTCCCATCTTTTTACAAAATATTTATAGTACTTTATAGTTTAATAATAATCTATCCTCAGTCTATAGTTCATTCAATCTTTCCCCTTCCACTAAACATTTAATTTGTTTTCAGTTTGTTGATGAACTGATACTGATAAACATTTTCATGCAACAACCTTTTACATTGCCAAATTGTCTCTTTGAAATAGATCCCCAGATATAGAATCACTAAATCACTAGATATAAAATTTTATAGCTTTTCCTATATATTATGAAAATTTTGCAAAATAGGTTGCACATTGAAACTCTTGTTTGCAATTTATGAGAAAGTCTGTTTAACTGCATGCATTAGTTTCCTATTGCTGCTGTGACAAATTACCATCCATCTGGGGGCTTAAAGCAGCACAGATTTATATTCTCTTATGGTTCTGGAGGTTAGAAGATCAAAATTAGTTTTAATAGGATAAAGTCCATGGTTTCTTCTGGAAGATCTAGGGGAAAACTCATCTATTGCCTCTTCTAGCTTTTGGAGGCCACTTACATTCTTTGACTTGTGACCCCTTCCTCAAATCACTCCAGGTTCTCCACATCTCCTACTACTCTTCTGCAGGCGAATCTCTCTGCCTTCTTATAAGGACACTTGTGATTACATCTAAGGCCGCCTAGATAATCCAGAATAATCTTAAAATTCTTAATTTAATCACATCTAAAACATCTCTTTTGCCCTATAAGGTTTAATTTGAAGGTTCCAGGGATTGGGGCACGGATACCTTTTTTTAAAATCTCAATTTTTGTATTACAGATATCCTGCATTAATTTCCCCTTGCCCCTACTCCAAGTTGTGCCCTGCCCCAGGCTTTCACCATCCTATTGTCTATGTCCATGGGCAATGCATATATGTATATAAATTATTTGGTTAATCTCTTCCGGCCCAAGACACGAATATCTTGAGAGGACACTATTCATACTATACTACACTACTGGTATACTCTTTCCAATATCAGGTATTCCTGTTTTTCCTTTATTTTAATAGATTGGAACATCAAAATACCAATGGCAAGTTAATTTTCATTTTATTATCTTGCCATTTAAATGTTCTATTTTATGACTTGTCTGCTCACCCATGTGTCTACTGACATATTAATATTATGCTTACAAATTTAAAATGCTTTTTTATATAGTGAGAACATCAACCTTTAATTTGTGGTGTGTATTGTAAGATTTTTCTCCCAGTTGATTAGTTGGTATTTTAATGTTTGTGTGTTTTCAGCAGCTATTTTTTTCTTTTATATCTCTTTTGCAATTTATTTTTTAATGTACATAGAGTAAGATTTTCTCTGTTGCTGGTACAGGTCTATGAGTTTTAACAAATGTATAGTTGGCCTGTCTCTTGATTATGGTGAGTTTACACTTTTCTGCAACAATTTTGATGTTTGTTTAATTATGGTAGGATGGGAACAGAATGGACTACAGACAGAAACTTTAAATGTTATACAATAAAATTTGCAACTTTTATGATTTCTTCTAACTCTTTTAACATTATTAAGTATTCCCAATCTGGAGATTATTTCATGCTTTTTATAGTATTTTTAATATTATATTTGATTCTTTAATCCATTAAAATTTATTTTGGTGTACAGTAAGATGAGACTCTACATTGATTTTTTTGTTCAAGTTGCCAAACTATTATTCCAGAATCATTTAATGAATAACCCATTTCTTCCCTACTATTCTGTGAGTCCATCCAAGGGAGACATTTAAAGGTACAATTTCAGGAGGTTAAATAAACTCTTAAAGTTTTGTTTTGTTTTGTTTTAAAAAAGAAAACCTATATTTTATTGCCCTAAAGTAAAAAAGAAATCTTTGCTGACTTAAAGTATTTTTACTTTTAATTTTTAACACATCCTGTCTTTCCATGCCAAGAATAAATTAGAAGCATTTTCCCCCCAGCTCTAGAGTAAAGCTAAGTAAAAAGTTACAAGTTTAGTCAAGCAACTGTTGGTTATTCATGAAATTTCAGCTTCTCTGCAAATTTCGATGGTGTGTGTGTGTATGCATTTGTTTGTGTCTGTGTGTGTTTTGCTTAAGCCCTTGTTCCTCAAAATGTAATCCTCTAGCCACCAGCATCAGCCTCAAGTGGGAGCTTTTAGAAAGTTGGATCTAGGCCCCACCCGGATTTACTGAATGGGGATATGCACATTAAAGCCTGAGAATTGCTAGCTTCAGCCTGGCCTTATCGCTAGACTTAGCTAGAGCTCCCATTTTGATAAATTCTTTCAGCACAGCAGTCTTTTAATCATAACAAAGGAATGAACAGAGGCCTATCCAAGTAACTTATCCAAGGGGCCTGGGAGGCATTGAGGCAACTCCAGAGATGAATTGTTTGGTGCTCGTCTCAACTTGAGGAGATCCCTCGCCATCACTTTTGTTCTCCGCCATTAATGCGACTCCCCACTACCCACCCATCCCCAGTTTAGTCTCTACTTCTTTTTGTCTTCTTATGTTTCCCTTAATATATATTAGCTGGTTCTTTCCATGACTTTCTGATAAAATTTCATAAAGAGATTGTCTGATAGCCCTAATTATTCACCTCACTCTGTTAAGAAGAACTTCATGCACAGGCTTCCTCAAGGTCAGGGTGTATACTGTCTGCTCCTGGGCCCATTGTGGGCCCACCACCAGTGGTCACCTCCCTTACCAGCAAGGGTGATGCAGTCTCACTTAGAAGAGCCCATGGGTGTGAAAGGGCCAAGTACTATCACACATTCTCTTCTTACACTTAAAATATAGCACTGTGGTCCACCATAGCATGAGATCTGAGTTCTTTCCCCAGGGATAGAACTGAATTTGTTGAAAATTCTCCAAAAGTACTTTTGTGTGTGATTGGTAGAAACTTGACTGTATGTCTGAGTAAGGGGTCACTGAGTACTCAGGAAACACAGAATGTACTATTCCACCCATAAATAAGAATCACAGTATTGTCCACAACTATCGATCTTTTGTATGCTATTCCAACCAGATATAAGTTTTTATCTACTTTCTTTCCCCTGATATTTTTCTCTTGGCCTTATGTGTTTGATTCTGAGAGGCAGTCCCTGGGTTGTCCTGTCTTTTTTTTTTTTTAATTTTTATTGATTTCATAGAGAAAGGGAGAGGGAGAGAGAGATAGAAACATAAATGATGAGAGTGAATCATTGATCAACTGCCTTCTGCACAGAGGTATCAAGCCTGAAACCTGGGGATGTGCTCTGACTAGGAACCAAACTGTGACCTCCTGGTTCATAGGTCAATGCTCAACCACTGAGCAACACCAGCTGGGCTGAGCTATCCTGTCTTTACCGCATATGTAGGTTAATGTCTCAGACACAAGAAGCTAGTTCCAAGTCAAGGACACAAGAGTGAGCTTTCCAGATGGCTGGGGAGGGCAGAAGCTGTTCCCACAATCCAACTTCCAAGGACTCATCTCAAGCCTGACCTCTGTTCTTTCCAAGCCAGCATTCAGGAATCATTTTGACAAAATAGGACACAATGATTAGTGACCATTTACTGAGCATCTGCCAAGCTTAGGAAGAGAGGGAGGAGAACCAGTCCATACCCTTGGAGAAATAATCATCTGCTAAAAAATAAAACTAACCCACAGTAAAGAGAAAAGCAATTATAGACAATCATGGGCTTTTACTTACGGGTAGTAGAGAGGAGAAACCATACAGTATAGTCGGTGTTTATCTTTACACAGTTCAGGAGCCCTCAGGAGTGGGAGGCGACCCGGTGATCAGGGAAGGCAATGCCCCATCACACCTCTGCTGCAGTGGCCTCGCCGGCCCTGGTTACATGAGCCTTGGGTAGCCCTGGGCAGCTGGGCAAGCCATCCAAGGCTTGCCTGCACCTTGGGCCAGCCCTGGGCAGCTGAGGGGCTGAGGGGACTGGGAGACTCCAGAGGCAAGCGTGCAAAGTGGCCAGACCCGCCTGGGGGTGGGCTCAGCCATGACTCGGTGCTGCCATCTTGTAGCTATGGGCGCCACCATCTTTGAGGGTGTGACAGTCAATTAGCATATTCCCTCTTTATTAAATAGGATTACAATGCTCACAAATAAACTGGCAAAATCCAATCTACCAGCTAGTGCATTTGTTTTGCACATTCATTCACTCATTCATCCAGCAAAAATATGTTGAATACTCGGTGTCATTTAATCTTCATGCTAATGAGAGGCCGATACTATTATTATTCTCATCTTACAGACGAGGAAACTGAAACCTGAAGAGGCAAAATGACTTGCCAAGGTCACATGGTTCGCAAGTGATAGGGTTGAGATTTAAACTCAGGGTTCCTGGCTGATTCTCAAGCCCTCACCCCCAGCCATTATGTCATTGACTCCCTACCCAGGGCTGGGACCCAAACTCGTAAGAAAGGAGGGCACTCCTGGAAGAGAATGGGATAAGAAAGCTTGCTGTTGGAAAAAAGAGAAGATATTTTCTGCAGACAGGAGTAAGAGCTAAATGAGAGGCTTTATTGCTTCCTGTATAAGAACCTGGGAGGTGAAGAACATTGGGACACTTGTGGAGGTCTTGAAGACCAAGTTAAATTGGAGAAGGGGTACATAAGCTCCATTAGACCTCCCTGGGGGAGGGGAAAAGGGACAGAGGGGGAGAGAAGGTCCAGCCTGCACAGGTGAGCATTTGGCAAGGGTGAGAGAGGGGGCTTCTCTATATTATGCGGAGTCCAGCCCCTGGGCTTCCCTATAACGTACCTCAGACCAAGTATAAGTAGGGTAAGTGACAATGAGAACAAGACAAAACAGAAGAGCCAGAGGGCAACGGAAAGACCCAGAATACTATCTTCCCAACATTACAAAGGCACATCAGCCCCTTGTCCATACACCGAAAAAGAGGGAGGAGAGCTGAAAGGAAAAGCAATTTTATCCAGAGGATCCCAGGTATTAGTTAAAGGGGACTGGTCAAAATATTGCATTTTGATATGAGGGGCAAGGGGGATCAGGTCTCTTCCACTGTTAGTGAGTGAATGGAGTTTATATAAGAAAACATCAAAGAGATTACAAACAAACCACATTTTCTCTGATAAACAAGTATTTTGTAAATCTGCCATACACGCACCGGGGCACACACATCATGGAGTCACATTTAATTCACAGGTTGGGCTCTAAAGTAAGGCGAAGTCACATTCTGTTTTGTTTGTGTGTGTGTGTTTTTAATATTCTTAAAAATCCCTTCAAAGGTCACCACACTGGAGACCAGTGTAGTCAAACTCTGGAATAGAAAGCTAATTCTAAAATCGAGCACCAAAATGAAAAATGCACATCTTTAAACCCTGTACTCACCCTCCAGCCGCTGGATCCCAGGAGGCACACGAAGTTCTGAAGGCAGAGCAACTGCTTCATTTTGACAGTGAACGCTGTTGTGGAAGAAAGAACATCTCTCGGTCATGGGCTTGATGTCCTCCTACAAGATGAGCCCAGAGCTCCTGGAACTTACACAGCAGCCCACAGGCTAAGAAAAAAGCATCCATTTAAGGAAATTTCTAAAGTTTCTGCTCAAAATGTCAGAAGAGTAACTTTGGATTAATACTTCAGAGGGCCACATCCCATTGATACCCTCCCTCATACCTGGCAGTCATTAGTTAGGAGCAGTCCCCAGGCTACGATTTCCAAGTTACTCCCTGTACATGAAGTGGGTTTGTGCACAAAGGAGCCTGAGAAATATAGCTCTCTACAACCCAGAGCAGATCAGGGAGAAGGGCATGAAATGGGTCTATGGGCAAACCAATGAGAGGCATGCCTGGTGACTTAGGAAACTCAGTCTTAGAGTCATAACGCTTAAGTTCTGGTTCCCAATGTCTGTCATGTTTTAAAAAGATAACTCAGAGTTACCCAACGAATTCTCAGAACTTTCTAAAATTAGAACCTGATTGCATATGATTATGAGGTTCCAAGGTAGATACCACCCTCTGTAACAGGACAACTAGCTCAGCCAGGTGGTGTGCTCCCGGGAACTTCCAGCCCTGGATTTTCAGTTCTCTGAAGTCCCCAAGGCCTGGCTTCTTGCCACTGTAAAGGAGATAAGGACAAGATGTTTCATATGAAGACACAGTTAGGGGACATGGCTGATTATGAAGAAAAACCAAGACTGCCTCTATGTTGGCAGAAAAGTGAGTCTTGGAAAAGCTTTTCTAAAATTTGTTAAAACCAAAGCAATGTTTGAGTTTCCTCTGAGCTTTTTTTTTTTTTTAAAAAAAAAATTAACCTCCAAAGCATCCTGTTATCTCCACACTGACAGCATTCTGGAGGAAGAAGAGCTGGGATGGGAGGTGGGGAACCAGAGGAGCCTGGGCAAACCCCGGACTGGTTGGAGTCCCTACAGCGATCGGGAATGAGAGGCCTTGCTCACCTGCCATGCTGCTGCTCCTAGGAGGCCACGTCTGCTAGGAATCACATCATGGGATTAGGTCCCACCTTTAAAAGTTAGCTGTAGAGAGTGGCAGGGGACACAGGTGAGAGGCAGGGACTCCAGTATGTCCACAAGATCTCTGATCATTCCTTCTGCAGGGTCCCCCAACTGATGCCTTCAAGCAAACTGGGACCCCTTTTGTCTACTTCTAAACCTTGCTCAAACCAAGGTTTCGGCCCACCGGTAGGGTTTTTTCCCACTTGTCATCACCTTCAGAGCACATCCTCAGGCCTCAGAGGTTCCAAAGCTCCAATCCTTTTGCTACACATCTTCACCCAAACCTGCTCATTGAGAGCTGGCCCAGACTCTAAGCAGGTCTTCCCTCCTCCCCACCATTAAAACACAGAGGCCCAGGGCATCATGAGTTGTAAACTCTGTTACATAGAAATGCTTGGGAGTCACAATGTCTTTATATGTTCCTCTCTCTATCCTTGCCTGGAAATGCAAGACCAAAGCCAAAGAAATGATGTATTAATTGCGAGAGTTCAAGCATGTGACAGACCAATAGGAGAGATAGTTTGGGGTGAGGAAGCCCTTCTGGAGTTATTAGTCACTCGAGCTGGCGGTTCTAGAGCTGGAAGAGTGTAGGAAGTACAGCTCCCTTTTTAATCTTCCACACGCTCTCCAGACACAGAGCAGATGCTCCCCTGGGACCCAGGCCCATCAAGCTGTGGATATTGAATCAGTGAATTTTACAGTAAGGGGTGGCAGAATGGGGACCAGATGTCGGACATCTGTGCAGCTGATTAACTGGTAATTAGTGTGAAGATTCGCTTTTCTCCATTCATTTTGACTTGTTATTCAGATTAAAGTCAAGTCAAGACCAATTGCAAGAATATTTCTTTATGATCCCAGAACAGGCTAGTCCTTCTAAGTGAATATCCAGGAAAAAATCATTACATTCATGCTCTGCTTGCACGACAAAGGAATGTCTGGATTCTGAACGCTTCTTCATTCAAGTAGAAAAAAGGCACAGATAAGCTATACCTTGAATCATAAGCCATGAATGTGAGAGGACACCTGAAGTCAGGCCATGAGGCTGGCTCTCTGAATGAATTTGAAATGGCTGATATTACTGTCCAACTTATCACCACCAGAAGTACCAAGCTGGAGCACCTTCCTCAGCCCAACCACCTCCATCTGGATGGACTCTCCCTGTGTATCATTATCACCTCGGTGAGTTTCATCATCTTCCCCTTCCTAATGAGTAACATCATTAACAATGCCATTAGTCATCTCCCCCATATGAACCAACACGGAAATTCAGTTCAATATCCCCTCCTGTGAGCAACTTCTCTGGCCTATCTTTTTAAAAAAATACGTGTGTGTGTGCGTGTGTGTGTGTGTGTGTGTGTGTGTGTGTGTGTGTGTGTGTTGTGTGTTACTGACTTCAGGGAGGAAGGGAGAAGATGAAAGAGATAGAAACATGAATGATGAGAGAAAATTATTTATCAGCTGCCTCCTGCATGCTCCACACTGGGGATCAAGTCCAAAACCCAGGCATATGCCCTGACCAGGAATCGAACTGTGACCTCCTGGTTCATAGATCGATGCTCAACCACTGAGCCTTGTCAAGTGGGCCCTGCCTACCTTTTCAAGCACAACCGGTTGCTCCTTCCTCAGTGCCCCATAATGACATGGCTTTGTGGGTTTACCTGTGGCTCTGTATTCCCAACAGACTCCGAGCTTCTCAAGCACTGAACTGATTTTCAATCTTTGTCTCCCTAGCACCCATAAAGTGCATAGAAGATAGCAGGTTTTTTAATTCACTTACAGAATGAAGACTGAGAAGATATTTCAACAACATGGAGCTTATTTCTGGCTTCAGCTTCCTCTTGCCCTATCTACACAGCTCTAAGTGAACCTACCCCTTTCTCCCAACACCTCCACCTACCCTACTGCATCTTGTTCCTCAGGCAAATGACAATTCTTATGTCATCTCTTCAGTATCTTCCCACCCCGTGCAAGTAGTCAATTCAACGTATGGTCTGTTTAGAAAAGAAAGGGCAGCTATAGGAGGTATTTGAGAATAAACACCAACAAGGTGTGATGGCAGACTGGCTATATATAGATTAGGGAGATGAAGGGAAAGCTAGGTGACCACAAGGTGGCTGCTGACACTGATAGGACAATCAACGGAGACCCGAGGACAAGATGGGGGAAGGGTGAGTTCAGTTGAGGACAAGTTAACCTTAGGAGGTCAGCGGTGTTCAGGGGGAGATTTCCAACAGGCCAGTAGAAATATCAGACATGAGCCTAAGGGAAGTCGTTTTCCCAGAGCTGGGCATGTAGAATTTGAAGTCACTCACACTGAGATGGAAATTGGAAACAATATTATCCATTTGAGTTTCAAAGACAGGAGGGTGACCCAAGGAGAGCAACGGGTCCAAACCTGAACTTTGGAAGCACCATCGTGTATTGGGGACAGGGCAGGCAGTTGAAGACCTCAGGAATAAGCCGGCATACCTGTGCCATATGACAGCCTGAAGCAAAAATCAGTAATACTGATCCTGACTTTATTTTTAAATTTTATATTTTATTCATCATTTTTTAAATATTTCATTTGAATGTTACGTATCTGAAGAGGCAGGAGAGCATATAACAGTCCAGAAACATCCTTCAAAGGAGACCTGAGGCAGCTGAGTCTTGTGGACAGAGCCCAAGTGCCATGTCCCACCAACCTGGATTCTAACCTTGTCTCAGGCGCGTGATCTCAGGCTAGAGATCATGACACCCCTAAACTCGGTGTCGTCATCTGCAAAACAACTCCTTCCTGGCACCGTCATCCCAGTGCCTGCCCTACATAGGTGATTCCTATAGATTTATCCCCACCTCAGAGCACTTATGGTGGTGGGTGGTGAGGAGGCAACCCAAGAGGCTAGACAAAGAGGGGATGACGGTGGGAGTGATGAGTCCCAGGAGGGGAGAGAGGAGGTGCGGCCAGGAAACCAGCCTCCATCTTCTCCACATATGACAGATGGACAGAGCCAGACAGAATTGGGACATTCCAACCACTGGCCATATTTTATATACTGCATTACACTCTATTTTCTTTAACATCCGTTACTTCCATTTGTAGGCCGGAGGGGTGGGTGGAGAATAACACCTCCCCTCCCACAAGGCCAGGTGCTCAGAGGGACTGGAGCCTGGCCACTGTCTGACCCAGTCCATTCTCCCACCCCTGTCCTCAGGAAGCAGCAGAAGCTGGATCACAGTCCCTTTGATCAGCAACCTTGTGGTGACAACCCACAGCCGGTCCAGCGTGGCTCCCAGAGGGCTGCGGTGAGGCCCTTTGGGGGAGGGGAGCTCTGCCATCATTTCCTTCCCAACTGGCCCTTTTCAGAAGCCTGGAGCTCCCCAGCAGCTTTTCCCTGGTGGAAAATGTCCATGTTTGGTGTCTGCCCAAAGGAGAATCTCTATGGAAAGTTTGAGAAAGATTCCCTCTGGCTGGGGATGTGAAAAAAGCCTGTGCCTTTCCCATTTGGAAAAAAAGGAAAGAACATACTTGAGACAGGGTTATTTTTGTCTCAAGATTCAGAAGGCACTGACTTGAAGAGTGCTCATTCGGCCTGCATTCCCATCGCTCTGCTGGTGGAATCGACCACCCAGAGGTAAGGCTGACCCCCAAATGCTCGTGTCTCTTCTCAAGAATTTGTCTCTTTTTCTTTTAGGAGATATAGCCTACATATAATAAAGTGCACAAATCATAATAGTGTTATGTAATCAGCTTGATGGATTTTCGCGAAGGTATATAACCATGTAACTACCACCCAGATCAAGATATAAAGCATGTCCAATACACCAGAAGGCTCCCTCGTGCCCTTCCCCATCAATGCTTAGCCCCAGAAGCTAACCAATAAGTTTTGCCTGTTCTTAAATTCCATATAAATGGAATCATACAGTGTGTATGCTTGACATCTTGTCTCATTCGCTCAACATAATATCTGTGAGATTCATTCATGTAGTCACATGGTATATTAGTTTTATAGGGCTGCCATAGCAAAGTTCCACAGGGTGGGTAGCTTAAACAACAGAAATTTGTTTTCTTTTCATTCCAGAAGCTGGAAATCTAATGAGATCAAGGGATCAGTAGGGTTGGTTTCTTCTCAGGCCTCTCTCCTTAGATTGTTGATGGCTATCTTCTCCCTGTATCTTCACAGGGTCTTTCCTTTGTGTGTGTCTGTGCCCTAATCTTCTCTTCTTATAAGAACACCAGTCATATTGGATTAGGGCCACCTACCTGACCACATTCTGACTTAATTGCCTCTTTAAAGATCCTATCTCCAAGTACAGTCACATTAAGTACTGGGGGTTAGGACTTCAAAAACATATGCATTTGGGGAGGGGAAGATAATTCAGCCTATAGCACATATAATACTGATTTGTTCTTTGTTTTGTTTTGTTTTGTTTTGTTTGGCTTCTTATTAAATTTACTAGGGGCCCGGTGCATGAAATTTGTGCACTGGAGAGGGGTCCCTCAGCTCAGCCTGCCCCCTCTCACATACTGAGAGCCTTCAAGGGATGTCCTACTGATGGCAGACCTAAGTGCAGTCTGGCCTCCCTTTGCAGGAAGCGACCAGGCTGATCAGAGGAAGGCGCCAGCCCCATCACCCCACTGCTGCAGCCACTGCCAGTCACTATAGCCGCCAAGGTATTTCCATCAACACAAGCTCCAGTCCCTTCACCATGAAAAAACGACAACTTTCTTTAGGCATTTTCAAGATGTATCTTTCATAGTAATGACATTTCTTTCTTTATTTTTCTTTTTATCTTCACCTGAGAATATGTTTCCATTGATTTTTTCCCTCTGATCCCAGGCTCAGCCCCTTCCCAAGCCTAAAGCCTCTGCCCCAGGCTTTAGGCTTGGGAGGCAGACACCCCCCACCCCCTTGCCCCATGGCCAGCTGAAAGTGCCTGGGTGCAGAGGAGGTTCCTGGGACCCAGGTATGTGTGCAAATTAACTGCCATCTTTGTTGGGTTAATTTGCATACTCACTCTGATTGGCTGTGGGCATAGTAGAGGTACGGTCAAATGTTTCTCTTTTATTAGGTAAGATTTGGGGTAACACTAGTTAAAATTACATAGGTTTCAAGTGTACAATTCCATAATACATTGTCTATATATTGTACTGTGTGTTCACCACCCAAAGTCAAATTCCTTTCATTAACCCCCTTTACCCTTTACCATCTAACCACTCTAACCACCTCTTTCTCTCTGGTAACTGCCATAGTATTGTGTCTATGTTTGCTTTTTGTTTGTTTCTTTGTCTTGTTTGTTCATTTGTTGCTTTCAGTTTTATATCCCATACATGAGTAAGATCATATGGTTCTTAACTTTTTCTGTCTGAGTTATTTTCACCTAGCATGATATTCTCAAGATCTATCCACATTTTCACAAATGGCAGTATTTTCTCTTTTCTTATGGCCGAGCAGTGTTCCATTGTATACATGTGCCACATCTCCTTTATTCAATATCTAAGGAGCCGGTGCATGAAATTCATGCACTGGGGAGGGTTCCCTCAGTCCAGCCTGTCCCCTCTCACATACTGGGAGCCCTCAGGGGTTGCTGACGGCTTAGGCCCTCTCCCCATTGGGAGCAGACCTAAGTGCAATCTGGACTCCCTTTGCAGGAGTAATGACATTCACCATGAAAAAATGACAACTTTCTTTAAGCATTTTCAAGATGTGTCTTTCATAGGCTATGACATTTCTTTCTTTATTTTTCTTTTTATCCTCACCTGAGGATATGTTTCCATTGATTTTTACCCTTCCCTCCAATTGCAGGACCCAGATATGTATGCAAATTAACTGCCATCTTTATTGGTTTAATTTGCATACTCACTCTGATTGGCTGTGGGTGTAGCAGAGGTATGGTCAATTTACATGTTTCTCTATTATTAGGTAATATCTGTAAAAGAAGACTTTGGGCCCTGTCCATTTGACTCAGTGGATAGAGCATTGGCCTGCAGACTAAAGGATCCGGGTTTGATTCTGACCAAGGGTACATGCCCAGGTTGTGGGCTCAAACCCCAGTAGGGGGCATGCAGGAGGGAGCTGATCAATGATTTTCTCTCATCACTGATGTTTCTACCTCTCTCTCCCTCTTCCTTCCTCTCTGAAATAATACATTTTTTTAAAAAAGATTGCTGTTCAAAAAATAAATAAAAGGACACTTTGGTTGTTTTCATTTCTTGGCTACAATGAATTATGTCACAATGAGGTTTGTTCTTTTTTTTTAATTGCTGAATTATATTTCACTGTATTATTCTACCACAATTTATTTATCCATTCTCTTACCAATCAATGCTTTAATTATTTCCAGTTTGGTACTAGTATAAACATTACTGCTATCAACATGTCTTTCAGTGAATACTAGTATATGTGCTCATTTCCAGAAGTACCCAGGATTGAAATTGCTTTATCATAAGATGTAAGTATGTACAGCTTTAGTAGATACTGCCAAACAGATTCTCCATTCCTCGGTTCCTTCCCCACCTCACTTACCCTCAGACCAGCACATTCCCACAGAGCATCATTCCCCTGGGTTACAACATTGTCTATCCTGGTGCCTTCAAACCTCCCAAGACTGTCTAGGTCTGAAGGGAACAAGAAGATAACCATGACTTACCCAGATCCTCAAATGCAAGTCTGGCTCCTCGGGACCAGCAGCACAAGGGCCTGTTTGGGAAAACATAAAGTAAATCCTTATCTTAGTCTTTAGACTAAAATAAAATCCAGTTGAAGCAAATTTCTAAGTGTAAAATAAAATCACAGAAGTATTAGAAGGAAAAACCTTGATAAATGTATTTATAATCCTGGAGTACCAAGTCCTTTCTAAACAAGATAAAAACCCAGAAGCTGTAAAAGAAATGATTGATACATACAACAATCTGAAAATTAAAATGGTTTGAGGGATGAAAAATAACTGCACAGCAAAAGAAACAATTAACAAAATGAAAAGGGAACCTACTGTTTGGAAGAACATATTTGCCAATGATACATTTGATAGGGGATTAATTTCCAAAATATATAAAGAAATTATACAACTCAACACCACGAAAACAAACAATCCAATTTAAAAATGGGCAAAGGACCTGAATATACACTTCTCCAAAGAGGACATACAGATGGCCAATAGACATATGAAAAAATGCTCAAGGTCACTAATTATCAGAGAGATGTGAATTAAAACCACAATGAGATATCATTTCACATCTGCCAGATGGTTACCATAAATAAATCAACAAACAGCAAGTACTGGTGAGAATGTGTAGAAAAGGGAACCCCAGTATACTGCTGGTGGGAATGCATTGCTGGTGATGCAGTCTCTAGGGAAAACAATATGGAATTTTCTCAAAAAATTTAAAATGGAACTGCCTTTTGACTCGGTGATCCCACTTTTAGGAATATATCCTAAGAAACGCAAAACACCAATCAGGAAGAATATATACATTCCTGTGTTCATTGCAGCGCTATTTACAATAGCCAAGGAATGGAAACAGCTACCAAGTGCCCATCCATAGATAAGCGAATAAAAAAACTGTGGTACATTTATACCATGGAATACTATGCAGCTGTAAAAAAGAAGGAGGAGGAGGAGGAGGAGGAGGAGGAGGAGGAGGAGGAGGAGGAGGAGGAGGAGGAGGAGGAGGAGGAGAAGAATCTTGTACCCTTTAAGATAGCCTGGAGGGACCTGGAGATTATTATGATAAGAGAAATAAACCAGTCAGAGAAAGACAAATACCATATAATGTCACTTACAGGTACAACCTAGTAAACAAAATAAACTGATGAACAAAAGAGAACCAGAGGCATGGATACATGGAACAGACTGACAGCTGTCAGATGGGAGGGTGATGGGGAGGACTGGATGAAAGAAAGTGAAGAGATTAGCCAAAGAACATATACATAATGCATGGACACAGAGAACAGTGATGGCCAAAGAGAAGGTAAGTGGGGCGAGGGCTGAGTGAAGGTGGGCAAAGGTAGGATAAATGGGGAAATCTGTAATGGTGTCAATAATAAAAAATAAAAAATTAAAAGATAAACAGGAAACGAGGTAAAACTGAAACACATTTGTCAGAGGCCTGACTTTCCAAATTCATGGAAAGAAAGTTGTACAAATTAGATAGAGCCTAACTACCCCATAGGGAAAAGGAGGAAAATAAAAAAACAGATTACAAAAGAAGAAATGCAGATGCCCAATACACATTTTTTTTAAAATGCTTGATCTAAATCATAAATAAGTAAATGCAAATTAAAATAATATATCTTTTTAAAAAATGATTGCATGTCATAAATGCAAAAATTTTGCCCTAATCAATTTAGCTCAGTGAATAGAGTGTTGGCCTGTGGACTGAAGGGTCCCAAGTTTGATTCCAGTCAAGGGCATGTCCCTTGGTTGCGTGCACATACCCAGTAGGGGGTGTGCAAGAGGCAGCTGATCGATGTTTCTCTCTCATTGATGTTTCTGACTTGACTCTATCTCTCTCCCTTCCTCCCTGTAAAAAATCAATAAAATATATATATTTTTGGAGAACCAAGATGGCGGCATGGGTAAAACACCTATCTTGCTGTCATACTCAGCAATTTTAATACTACAACTTAACGAAAGAACAAACACCTTCCAGAATCACTAGAAAGCTGGCCGATTGAAAATTCCACAAATAAAAGTGAAAATAAGACACTGTGACTTGGAGGAGCGGCGGTGGACAGCGTTGAAAGATTCGCAGAGAGAGGTTTGGAGCGCGTGCCAGCAGAGAGGGCGGGCGGCTGAAAACCGGCCAGTTTTCTCGAACGGGGAGACAAAGATGTCCCACTGGACTGATTCTCCAGCTCTGGGCGAAGTCCAGGGAACCAACCCACTATCACACGGGGTGAAAATTGGACAGTGGGAAGGCACGCCGAAGCTCAGGTGCTGCCGGGTCTGCCAGCTTGTGGAGAAGGCAGCTTGTGCGAACAGCTCAGCTGCGTGAGAGCGCAGAGAGCGCTCTGCGACTTGCCCTCTCATTCGGGAAACCGTCAGACTGCTTGGTTTTACAGCCCTGGGTGAGACGTTGGGTGTGCGGACTCATTTGGGGAGAGTCTGAATTCCCCGGCAGCCGGTGGAGCTTGGCAGCGGCTCTCTCTCAGAGGTGCTGGCAGCCATTGCCCCCGGAACAGAGTCCTGGGGCCACACAGGGTGGAGCTAACGCTGTCTGCTTGGCCTGGAGACTCCGCCCATCCAACCCGAGCACAGCTGAGCTTCACAGACAATTGGCCTGGAGGTCAACCCATCCAAGTGCTAACAACGATTAACCTGAGCTTAACTTCAGCAAGACTGTGCAACCCATATCCACCTCAGGTAACTGGGGAGGCTGAGCCACTGTTCCTAGTAGGAAGTCTACCACACAAAGCTAATTGACCAACTCAGGGAAGCAGCCACCATGCAGAGACATGGAAAGAAATCAGATGTGAAAGAAATGGAGGGAAAAAAAGACTGGACATGGAATTCAAAACCACGGTTATAGGGCTTTTCAAGAGGCTCCAACAAAAAGTCGAGGCCTATAAGGAAATAAGCAAGACCGCAAAGGAAATGAATGAGTCCTACAAGGAAATGAAGGAGACCCTCAAGGATATAAAGGAGACTCTCAAGACTATGAAAAAGGACCAACCAGAAATTAAGCATACACTGACTGAAATAAAAAATATTATACAAAGACCTAAAAGTGCTCTGGAGCACCCCAAAAACCAAGTTAAAGATTTGAAATACAAAGAGGGAAAATCCACTCAGCTGAAAAAGCAAGAAACCAAAAGAATCCAAAAAATTGAAGATAGTGTAAGGGGCCTCTGGGACAACCTCAAGCATACCAACATCCGAATTATAGGGGTGCCAGAAAAAGAGACAGAGCAAGACAATGAAAACCTATTTGAAGAAATAGTGACTGAAAACTTCCTACACCTGGTGAAAGAAATTAACTTAGGAGTCCAAGAAGTGCACCGAACCCCAAAATATAGGAACCCTAAGAGGACCACACCAAGGCACATCATAATTAAAATCCCAAGAGCAAAGAGAGAATATTAAAAGCAGCAAGAGAAAAAAAGATGGTTACCTATAAGGGAGCACCCATACGATTGTCAGCGGATTTCTCAACAGAAACGATGCAGTCCAGACGGGAGTGGCAAGAAATATTCAGAGTGATGAACAGCAAGAATCTACAACCAAGAATACTCTATCCAGCAAAGCTATCATGCAGAATTGAAGGTCAGATGAAGTGCTTCACAGATAAGAAAAAGCTAAAGGAGTTCATCACCACCAAACCAATATTATATGAAATGCTGAAAGATATTCTTTAAGAAGAGGAAGAAGAAAAAGATAAAAGTGTAAATTAGGAACAACAAATACACATCTATCAACAAATGAATCTAAAAATCAAGTGAATTAATAAGCTGATGAACAGGATAAACTGGTGAATGTAACAGAATCACGGACATAGAGAGGGAATGGACTGACAACTCTTGGGGAGAAAGGGGGTGTGGGAAGTGCAGCAAGAGACTGGACAAAAATCATGCAACTATGGGAGAGGACAGTGGAGGGGGGTGAGAGTGGAGGGTGGGATGGGTACCAGGTGGAGGGGAGCTATAGGGTGAAAAAAAAAGGGAACAATGTAATTAATAAACTGAACAATAAAGATTAAATATATATATTTTAAACCATAAAATGAAAATGTTAAATTTAGGTCAATAAAATTTGATAACTTTGAAAAAATGAACAAATTCTTTGAAAAATAAAAATAGAATGAAAACATTTTTCAGGAGCCATTTGATGAGAGTTTGGTGGAAAATGCATGGTTGGGCAATGGGAGTGGCTGTGTGTATTGGTGGAGCCCTTCTGGAGGAGAACTTGGCAGCAACACCCAAATTTACAGCTTATATAGCATTTGATCCAGCAGTGCCACTCTTAGCAAATTAACCTTCAGATCAGATATACTGACAAAAGTGGCCAATACATATGTTTAAGTGTTGGTTACAGCACTGTTTTGTAGAAGCAAAAGGCTGGAAGCAAGATAAATTTCAACCAATAAGGAAATGAGCAATAAATTCTAGTGTATCTGTTGTAATGGAATACTCCATGCCTCTAACAAGAAAAGAATTAGGTGGGTCTGTATGTGATGACAAAAATAAATCTCTAAGCTATATTAAGAAGAATGCAATTCCTTGAATAATAAGTGAGCCTTTGCATAAATTAAAAACTTGAGAGTGTAACAGGAATGTTTTAAACTACAAATACTCAGAAAACTGTAGCAATGGCTTAAACAATAAAGATCTTTAAACATCTAATATCTCAGAAACCTGAAAATTGGGAGTCCAGAGTTAGTAGGACCTGGACCGAGGACCTGCCTTTCTGCTCCTCCAACCCCAAGCTGTTTGATCTCTTATTATCAATTTCTGCTACCAGGTGGCTACCTCTGCGTTAGGCATCATATCCATATCAAAGGCAAGAAGAAGGTAGAAAATTTAATGCCAGAGTATGCTCTTCTCACTATCTCTCTTATAATCGTTGGCCAGAATTGTATCACGTGACTGCCTCCACCATCCAGTTGTAAGGTTTTCTGGGAAAGTAAGTATCTGGGAGGAGGGTGGGAGGGAACATATTACCATGATTGGCTTAGCCAACCATGATTTGTCTTCAGAGGCTGGGCACATTGCCTCTCTAAACAAACTCCTCAACAGGGAATATCTGGGAGATAATCCATATTTTATTAGAATAGCAATCAGTTATTTTAAGCCTAATTATAAATATTTTACATGAATAGGTGAATAAACCATCAAACAGGCAAGATGGATGGCCATCTGATTGGTTTTGTTGAGAGCCAAGGATAGATGATATAACCCATATGTTAGTGACTCCAGGTGGGGTAATTTAAAGGATCTCCCATGAGAGAAGATCAAACAGCAATTCTCAGAAGAGCACAGGTTCTTCTTTAAGCTCTCAAACCACTCCCACAGGGCTACTGATGGAACCCAAACTTTAAGAACAGCTTGATCTTTTTTAGGACATAAGTTGGACTCATGTCTCCTCCAGGGGGCTGAGGACTCCTTGTAGGGCCCAGAGAAGTTGCTTGCTTGCTTGCTTGCTTGCTTTATTTATTTGTTTGTTTGTTTGTTTATTTATTTATAGTATTACAAATAGTAGTACATATGTCTCCTTTTTTACCCCATTGACCTTCCCCCGGCCTGCCGTTCCCCTCCCCTGCACATGCCCTCAAGCCCCGACCCAGCCCCACCAGTGTCTTGCATCCATTGGTTATGCTTATATTCATGCACTTGCTTTATTTAAGGTGTTGATTCATTTGAGTTCCACTTAGTCCAAGCTTAACTAGCGCCCCTGCTGGAGAAAGGAGTGATCTGACAAAAGGCCTGAATCAGAGTAGAATCTGTGTTCTTGCAAAACTCTCACACTTCCTAGCACATCTCTACCCCTCAGTGGTACTCAGTTTCCACATTTGTTAAATGGGGCAAGTAGATCCATGATGTCAAAGGCCCCTTCCATGCCTGAAGGCAGCATTTCTAAACAAAGTGTCTCCCTCTACCAGGGCCTCTGTGAAATTCACTCTCAGAGATTCCACAGGCCTAATACACCAAGATTCAAGTCCCAGATTTCCCCTTACAAGCTCTATGACCTTGAGAAAATTATTTAACCGTTCTGAATTCCTTTTCTCATCTAATTAGCAGAAATTTAATATTTCTCCTCAGGTCAGGAGGCTCACCTGGTTTCCACTCCAGCTCACTCTATACTTCTGGAGTCCCAAGTGGCTTCCATGTACCAACCCCAGCGGGCATTCCTTTGTCCTTATCTTACCTCTTTGTAGCAACTAATACTGTCCCTTATATCTTCTCCTTCTCCTCCTTCTTCTCCTTCCCTTCTTTGACCCCCCAACTTCCCTAGTGTTCTCATCCAACCCGAATTACTGTTTCTCATTCTTTCTTATGGCTTTTTCTTTTTCTATCACCCTTTAAATGCTAGTGTTTTTAAGTATATAAAAAGATGTTCAGAGGGAACCAAGATGGTTGCATAGGTAAATACCTATCTTGCTGCCATACACAGCAATTTCAAAACTACAACTTAACGAAAGAACAAACACCATCCAGAATCACTGGAAAGCTGGCTGAGTGAAAATTCCACAAATAAAAGTGAAGATAGGACACTGTGACTCAGAGGAGCAGCAGCGGACAGCGTTGAAGATACACAAGGAGAGAGATTTGGAGCAGTGCGCGCGCCAGCAGATAGGGCAGGTGGTCTCCCCCGGCCAGGGGGGAGACAAAGATGTCCCACTTGACTGATCCCCCAGCTCCGGGCGAAGTCCAGGGAACCCACAATCATACGGGGTAAAAACTGGACAGTGGGAGGGCACGCTGAAGCTCCAGTGCTGCAGGGGTCTGCTGGCTTGTGGAGAGGGCGAGCTTGTGCAGAGTGCACGTGAACTTGGGAACAGCGCAGTTGTGTGACCTTGCAGAGAGCACTCGTGACTTGCTCTCTCGTTCATGAAAAAGAGAGAGAGCAAGACAATGAAAACCTATTTGAAGAAATAGTGACTGAAAACTTCCTACACCTGGTGAAAGAAATTAACTTAGGAGTCCAAGAAGTGCACCGAACCCCAATATATAGGAACCCTAAGAGGACCACACCAAGGCACATCATAATTAAAATCCCAAGAGCAAAGAGAGAATATTAAAAGCAGCAAAATAAAAACAGATGGTTACCTATAAGGGAACACCCATAAGATTGTCAGCAGACTTCTCAACAGAAACAATACAGGCCAGACGGGAGTGGCAAGAAATATTCAAAGTGATGAATAGCAAAAATCTACAACCAAGAATACTCTATCCAGCAAAGCTATCATTCAGAATTGAAGGTCAGATAAAGTGCTTCGCAGATAAGAAAAAGCTAAAGGAGTTCATCACCACCAAACCAATATTATATGAAATGCTGAAAGATATTCAAGAAGAGGAAGAAGAAAAAGATAAAAATATAAATTATGAACAACAAATACACATCTATCAACAAATGAATCTAAAAATCAAGTGAATTAATAAGCTGATGAACAGGATAAACTGGTGAATATAACAGAATCATGGACATAGAGAGGGAATGGACGAACAATTCTTGGGCCAAAAGGGGTGTGGGAGGTGCAGCAAGAGACTGGACAAAAATCATGCAACTATGGGAGAGGACAGTGGGGAGAAGGTGAAGGCAGAGGGTGGGATGGGTACCGGGTGGAGGGAAGCTATAGGGGAGAAAAGTGGGGGGAACAATGTAATTAACAAACTGAACAATAAAGATTTTTTAAAAAGAGGGAAAAAAAGATGTTCAACCCCACTCACAATAAAAGGAATGCAAATTAAAACACTGAGAGATCGTTTTTCACCCATCAGATTAACAAAACATGAAGAGTTTGGCAACAGTCTGTGGGCAATGAGGTAGGGAAATAGGCACTCTTCTGCACTGTAAAGTGTAACTGGTAAAACCACTTTGGAGGGCAGTTTGCACAATCAAAATGTTAAATGTATAAGAAGGTTTAATTTAGAAATTCCATTTGTAAGAATTTGTAGAGATAAAACTATTAAACATATATCCAATGCCCATTCCCTCCTTCTTTACAATAGAATCTGAGCAATGAGCCAAACTAAAAGACATTTTCAGCCTCCCTTGAGATAGGGATAGCTGCCTGACACATGTCTGGCTAATAGGGTGTAAGAAAAAAATTAGAAGTCTCACAGAAAATCTCCTTAAAAGAATAATAGACTCAGCCCAGCCACGGTGGCTCAGTGGTTGAGCATTGATCTATGAACCAAGCGATCAGGATTGGATACCCAGTGAGGGCACATGCGCAGGTTGTAGGCTCAGTCTCCAGTAGGGGGCATGCAGGAGGCAGCCAATCAATGATTGTCATCACTGATGTTTCTATCTCTCTCTCCCTCTCCCTTCCCCTCTGAAATCAATAAAAAAAAAATATTTTTTTTAAAAAAAGAATAACAGGCCGAGACCGGTTTGGCTCAGTGGATAGAGCTTCGGACTGTGGACTGAAGGGTCCCAGGTTCGATTCCGGCAAGGGCATGTACCTTGGCTGCGGGCACATCCCCAGTAGGGGGCGTGCAAGAGGCAGCTGATCGATGTCTCTCTCATCGATGTTTCTGACTTTCTATCCCTCTCCCTTCCGCTCTGTAAAATAAATTAAAAAAAAAAAAGAATAACAGGCTCAGCTGATGATACACCTTTTCCCCAATGTTGTCTTGTCTTCTGCCTCCTGCCTCCAGCCTGGAATGTGGATGTGGTGGCTGGATTTGGAGCAGCCTTTGCAGTAACCCTAAGAAAAAGGAGACTTTGCTATTGAACCACTAAATTAATGCCACCATTTGCCAACCCCAGATTTCTCAGGACATGAGAAGAAATAAATCTCTATATTGTTTGCATCTCTCTTGTTAGAGCTTTCTCTTACATATAGTCAAAATTAATCCCTACACAATGTTTCTATTTACAAAGATATTTTTGTAGTATTGTTTATATAACAAAAGCCTGGAAACTTACTGAATACCCACTTGTAAGGAACCAGTTAATTAAATTATGGGACATGAATATGATGGAATACTATGAAGCTGTATAAAAGAATGAGAGAGATTTTTTTCAGTACTAAAAGGAATAGTCACCAAAATATTTAGTTACACTTAAAAGAAAGATGTAAAAAGATAAATGTGTTAACATTTATATAAAATGCTTTCTTTATATGCTTAGACATTTCCAGGATACATAAGAAACCAGTATGCCTCTGAGGATAGGGCCTCAGTAACTAGAGATGAGGAGTGAGAGAGGACTTGCCATTCACCAGATATCCTCTTGTACTGTTTGAATGTCCACCGTGTGCATATTTTGTCTTCTCAAAGTCAATTAGTTTTGTACTGCTTTATCAGAAAGAGGGAGGGAGGGAGGGAGGGAGGGAGGGAGGGAGGGAGGGAGGGAAGAGGGAAAGCCAATGATTTCTATACATTCTTTGCCTTTTGTCCTTTTACTGAATAACCCAATCCCATTGCCTCAACTGCCATATATGTTAATGGGTCCAAACATGAATATCCAGTCATGAGTTCTGACATAATGAATGCCACACTTATCTAGCTGACCATCCTCTGGACATCAGCACATCAGGTCCCAGATTCAGTGTATCCAAGCCTGCAATCCTGGTCCTTCTCCTGAGGCCTCAGTAATGTGCCCCATCCCTTCAGAGAGATGCCCACTCAGTGACCCTGCCATCTGAAGGGAGAAATTGCTCTGAGTCGTGTTTTCTACCCCCTGTCTCAAACCTCCCCCTCTCCCATCTGGTTTCCTTGCTTTCCCTAGAGGTCCTACACTAGTCAGAACCATCCAAGAGCATAGCCAGATGCTGAAGTCCCTATTAGGGGGGACCCTCCTTGCCCATCTGTAGCATGCACCACTCTCATCCTTTTTGTTCACTGTTTTCCCTCCTAAACTAGAATTCTATGAGAAAAGAGACCATTTCTATGTCTTTCTCTGCTAAATTCCTTGTATTAATAGCAGGGTCTGAAAGTAGGGGTCACACACACAATCACACAAGCTAAAAGATGTGGCCATCACCTCACCCTCCACACCCAATCATGCCCCATCCATTCAACTCCCCCACTAGTCCCAAAACTATTCACCTTCCTCCACCTCTGAAGCCACTGTCCTAGCATAGGCCTTGTCACCTCTACCCCATATAATAGCCACAGTCCTCAAGAGGACTTCCTAAGTCCAACTTGGACCCTCTGACACCGATGTCAGAATGGAATATGTAAAACAGTAATCTTGTCATGCCATCTACCAAATAAATAAGGAATACTATAGAGTCTCATTGTTGTGTTCAGACCTATTACAGCCTCTGGGTCTCCAAAATGGCCTCCCCCCTTGGAGCCTGTCTCAAAGCCTTGGCCTCAGCCACATGGAACCATTGATATTTCCTCGAAAATGTCAATGCTTCAGATCTCTGTGTCTGTACACACATTCCTTCTGTGCATGGAACACTGCCACCATTTCCCAGGACCATCCGTTAATGTCCCTTTTAGTTACATCATTAAAACTTAACTCAAGGCTACCTCCTCCAGAAAGCCATCCATGACATCCAGCCTGACTGAGGGTCAGTGTCTCTGCCTTGGGCCTGGGAGCTCTTATGGGAGGGGTCATGCCTCATTTGACTTATATCCCTGGTGTCTAGAAAAGTGCCTAATACACCAAAGACTCTCAGTAAGTGTTGAATGGTCGAATGAATGAATGCGTTCTTGCTGGGATCAAATTAGGTATGTGTGAGTTACCTGATACTATGCCAGGTATATGGTATCTACCCAACAAATTAACTTTCATTTCTTCCTTCCATTCTCCTGTGACTCAGTTTCCCCCAGTCTTCCCAGCCCTTGAGTACAAGTGGGTCCCCTTGACAGGAAGGATGCCTGTGCTGCTGGTGCTTGGCCTTGCCTGCTTCTGAAGGACACCCCCACCCACCTTGCTTACCCAGTGATCCTGCAAGTCTCCAGAGGATCTTTCCCCTCAGCTACCTTCTCTTCCCCTTTTGCCCCAGCCCCACCTCCAGGACCCATGGAGTCAGTGTCACAGGACAGCACAGGTGACCCTACCTAGAGTGCTGTTTCAATGCTCCTTAGCTTATACTCACAGTCCCTCACTCCACCAGGCTCAGCCAGGGAGGGATATCCCAGACCACACTGCCCTCTCCATCCTGTCTTTTCTGCTCCCCTGAGCAGGTCCCTTCCTCTCACACCCAACATAGGCTCCCTTACTGTCCTTTCCCCTCCCCAGCAGGTGCAGCCCACGGGCTCCAGCCATCCCCTTTAGCCTCTTCCCTTCCCAGGCTCTGGGGCTCACCCAGACCTCTCTGTGTCCATTTCTGCCTCTCAGACCTGGCCTCAGCTTCTGGGCCCTGACTGCACAGCTGGGAGCTGAGGCCAGAATGCACAGAATTGATTCTCATCGCTGCTTCCCTCCAAATCTGAACTTGTGACCAAGAGAAAAAAAGAAAAAGAAAAAACAGGAGAAAGAGAGGGAGAGAAGGGGAGAGACGAAAACCATAGGAACAGGACGTCCTTTTCTGTTGCCTCTCCAATTCTGTCCAAAAGAGGCTTTAATTGGTCAAACTATGTGTTTTTCACTGAAAGAAAATGTCATAAATGAAATATGATTCACATTTGGCACAGCAGGCAGGGAAGAGGGACTTTGCCTTTGTAAGGTTCTTCAAAAGAAAATTGGGGTGGTGTGGGGAGGGCCCAGAACCCCCATGATTCCCAGGGGGACAACACATCCCTAGGGATTCCCTAGAGTCTGTGCCCTGCGTCAGGCCATAGTGGCCAGCACCATCTGCCCTTACTTCCTGGCTGGGCACCCCATGCTGACCTCACACTGGCTGCCTGTACTCGGGGGAACTTGAGGGTCAAAAGCAGAGGAGGCCAGGAGGAAACTTTCATTCCCTGGGCAGAGGAGGCACCAAGAGGCCAGTGTAGGCTGCAGAGACAGGAACAGGAACCTCTGCTCTGCCCACACGCACTCCCTTCTCCCATCTCACCACTCGACAGCGTGCCATTTAGATCACTGTGTGAAGTCCCTCCAAACAGAGAAGAGGCCCCCTATCTACTGGGAGACAAGAGTTAGAGACAAGAGATGTCAAAAGTAGTCATTAGTTAGTACATATCACATCCTCATAAACAATTCCTCCAGTATTCAGGAGCTCTCAGATAAACTCACTACCTCACCTAAACCTACCCCACTGAGGCTTGGAGTGTCACCATGAGAGCTCCATTTCGCTCACTTGAGATCTGAAAACCTCGGGGGAAGGGGCATATCGGTTCTCTAGGAGCTTTTGATGCAAAGAGTAGAGAATGATAAGGAGGACACAGGAAATCCGTGGTATGTGTGTGATGACAGAGGTAGGAGGAGGGAGAGAAGGAGGGCAAGTGATGAGTGGAGAAAAGGTGAAGAAAGGAAAGCTCCAAAGAAGTAGAAAGGAGAAGCAGGGGGTCACAACCCAATCAACCCAGCTTCCCAGTAGGTCAAAGAAGCCTGGGATCAGGGTGCACCAGAACAGTCAAGGAAGCCATCCTGGATGACACAGGATTTGAAGGGTCCTCCAAGGGAAGACCAATGGAAAGCAAACACCTCAGGTTGACAGCCTGGGCCAAGGCAAAAGGGAGCACCGTCCCAAGAAGACTCAAGTGAAAACTAATGCATTTCACCTAAGAAGAGAGAGGCCCAGGGAGGTGTTCTCTGGCAAGCAGTTTCTTACATCCAGGAGCAAAGAGTGCTGGATCCCAAGGGGAAGGGGGATGGGGCAGGGAGTTTTGCTGGAGAGAAGGAAACTAGAAATAGTTGGCTAAGGGGAGGGAGAAGCCAGAAAGTTGAAGCCAAAGAAGGTGAGCTGAGGGGCGAAGGAGGAGCAAAAATGTGCCCAGAGGTCGATGGGAGCTGTTAGAAAGGTTGGCATGGCAGAAGGCACCCTGAAGACCAAGTGTGCACCTTACAGTTGTGCCTGGTACCAGCCCTAGAAATGAGCAGTTGAAGTGCCCAGCAGGCTTGTTAGCGTGCCTGGTATCTATGGACCCCTGCAAAGCCCTGGGACTACCTCTACGCTCATCAGGATCTCAGGCTCAGGCTGCCATCACATGCCTGATAATTGATTTCCTCTTCAGAACCTGATATCCTGAAGAGGAAATGTTCTATCCAAGCAAATTTTCTAAAGAGTCTCTAACCCAGCCTCTTGCCATGTAGGCCCCACTAGGCAGCTCGCTCTCTCTCTCTCTCTCTCTCTCTCTCTCTCTCTCCCTCTCCTCCAATGTGGAAACAGCCCCAGACAAGGAATTCAGTTCTGTTCAGAGCTGGAGGCGAGACAATACCCAACCCCGAGTCTCTATGTCCTCCATGAGGAGAATGGGAGCCATAACCCAGCCCTGACTATGTCACTTGGTGCCTTAGCATGGAACAAGGTAAATGCATAAAAAGTTCTTTGGAAACTTTCAAATGCTGTGAAGGTTTATTTTGATTATTATTCATGTCTGATTTTGCCGCCTCTATGGAGCCCAGCTCAAGTTTGTGCCTATGCGATGCCAAAACAACCAGTCAAATCCATCAAAAAGTCACTCAATTGAGTGGGAAAAAATGCAGGCAGTTCCTTTGCATGCTATCAAAAAATAAAACCACCAGCATATCACTGGTGTTTTTGAGAATATGAAGTGGATTGTTCTAGGCACTGTTTTTAGAGTTTTCTGTGGCTTTCACCTCCTATGAAGCCCCCCAAAAATGACAATGGGAAAAGTCAAGCCCCTCAATTGTTTCCCAGGAGTGCGTATAGCCTGGGGATGCAGGGTCATATGGGGAGGAAGGGGAGATAGAAATTCTTGCAGGGAAGAACCATCTTGTGTCACTCTTGACCCCTTAACTCACAGCAGGTCTTAGGCCAGTGAGGTGTCTTTTGTTTGTGAAGTCACCTTCTCTAGCTGAAAAGCAACTTTGAAGCACCTCCCCACATGGTTAGGGAGAGAGAAGGAGATACCTAGACAGTCAGCCAAGCCAGCAAAGGCTAAAAGAGCCCTGGCCCTGACCATAGGGGCTGGCACTCAAGAGATAGAGTTCAGGGGTAAGAAGGTTTGGCCTCTGAGGGGAGAGAAGATTCTGAGATAAGAACATGTTTCTAAAACACAAATGTCCCAAGAGGTTTGTTTCAGAGTGGCAAGTAACTCAAGCCAATTTGTTTTGCTCCATGTGAACAATTCCATTAAGTGTTTTGGTAGGGGGAAATATGAAATCTAATTTTTAAAAAGAGGGTTGGCTATCATCCATGAGTTTTATCTATGCAGGCACCTCCCATGCCCCATTCTCATCAAGAGGCATCTGCCTCTAAAATGACGTTTTCTGGATGGAAATGAGAAGATATATAAGTGAAAAACCAAGTTGCGTCATGAATTTAATTCTGTCACTTAGCAAGTCTTTCTTGGGCTTCCATGCATTGTCAATCCCTTGCATGGAGGGTGGGAGAGTGGAGGGTGGGGAACAAGGATTGGGAGAGTGAAGGAGGAGCAAGTATGAGAAGGGCTGAACAAGGTCTATGCCATAGGGTGGTAGGAGTTGAGAGCCAAGTGTGGGTTGGCGTTGTCCCCACAGGCAAAGTAGGTCTTTTTTAAAATTTATTTTTAATTGATTTGAAAGAGAGAAAGAGAGAGACATTGATTGGCTGCATACACACACTCCAACCAGGGATCAAAACCATGACCTGGGTATGCGCCCTGACCGAGAATAGAACCGCCATCTTTTGGTGTATAGACCACACTCCAACCAACTGAGCCACCGAGGCCAGGGCCAAAGTAGGTCTTGAGATAATATTGGAAACATTTGGGGAAACAGTAAAGTATATCTATCCAAATATATGTCTTGATGAGTATTAACATGCTGTTTGAAATGGGACTGGAAAGATAAATGTAGTAGATGCTGTCAGGGTACCCTTAACCCACCTATTTCATAACTTCCACCTGCCAGCACCTGCAACTTTTTTCTTAGGTGCTCCCTTGGGCTGCATAAGTAAGGAACAGGCTAGTGACAAGGAATTAACATCTATCCTAACAGCCATACCAAATGACTGATGAGAATGGCTGTATAGATACCACGCCCCCTCACCCCATTTGCAATAACTCCAAAGTTCCTATTCTTCCATAGTCTCCCAGAGCTCCCAGGAGGATCAAGTCCCAGTTGCCCACAGTAGTAACAGGTTTGATAACTCACCTTGCCTTCTCTGTCTCACCACCCCCCCACCACCACTCCTTAACTAATGTTTCCTTGGATCACCTCCCAAATAAACTACTTGTACTGGAATCCCTGTCTCAAGAGTCTAGTTCTTATCTTTTTTCCTATTTAATCTTCCATTAACATAAGGACAAGGGAATTGTTCTCATTTTTTCAGATGATGAAATAGAGACCCTGAACATTAAGGAAACCAGCTGCAGATCACATAAGGAGTAACTGAAATATCCTGGGTTATGTTTAACATCTGTTTTCTGATGCTCTCTCTGCTTTGGCCATCCCATCTCTAAGGAAACCCTGCACAGTAACATGGTCCTAACATTCACATTGGCAGTGTCCTTGCAGGTGGGGTATATGGAATGATACATTTCCTATACTTTGCATATCTAGCTATCTATATTAATATTAGAGGAATATGCAAATTGTGTGGGATGATATCACAGTAACAATAACGACCAAATAGCATGCTTCTTCGGGTGACAAAGCCGGCAGGGGTTTTAATGAAGGATGACCCAATGACTGAACAGCAGGCTGTATGGGGCAAACAGGCCAGCATGGGGGTCAGTTGGGAGCAACCAGACCAAAAGGAGAGGACAGTTGGGGGCAAGATCAGGCCAGCAGGGGAGGGCAGTTAGGGGCAATCAGGCAGGCAGAGGGGTTAGGGGTGATCAGGTAGGAAGCAGGTGGACAGTTAGGGGCCATTGGTCCCAGATTGCGAGAGGAATCCCTGTAGGATTGGGCCTAAACCGTCGGACATCCCTCCAGGGTCCCAGATTAGAGAGGGTGCAAGCTAGGCTGAGGGACACACACCCCATGCTCGAATTTCAGGCCTTTAGTAGATAATATCATCCTGTTACTCTTACATATGAACAACTTAGTGAAACCAAGAATTCTTCAGTCACAATCCTAGACTTCTGTTGCTAAATAATTTCCAAAGTAATGAGAATTATCTATGGATATTAATAGAGGTATAATATTTATTATTGGGCTATGTGAATAATTAAAGATAAATGATTTATTTTTCACTAAAGCAATGGGCTTTGTAAATTTCCAAATGAAGTATATTGTTTATAGCACTTTGCAAGTATGCATCTATCTGTCAGAATGTATCCTTCAGTCTCCCAGGAAAATGATAAGCATAACATCTGCTTAAGAAATGATACTGCAGCATTTATCCCACTTTCTTTATCAGGGAGAAATTAGTCCAGACTGATTTACTTTTCTTGGTACACCCGAAATGCAAAATATTCACCAAGCTACACTGAAATATCAGGTTCTCACTCAGACTGGCACAACGTAGATATGCTAATTCACCTAAAATGCACATCTTCACGATGTGGATATCGGGAGGAAAGCAGAGTACAGGGAGAAAACCCACAAAGACATGGAGAGAATGTGTACACCTATGCAGGCAGTAGCCCTGGCTGGGAATCAATTTTTTTTCTCCGTAATACCATCTATAATCCTTAGTTTGCTAATCAGCTGACCTTAAAACAAAATGAGTATTCTTTGTTAAGCAACAAAGATTTATTTCTCACAGTTCTGGAGGCAGAAAGGCCAAAATGAAGGCACCAGCAGAATCAGTGCCTGTGCGGGCCTACTTCTGCTTGCAGACAGCTGCCTTCTGGCTGCATCCTCATGTGGTTGAGAGAGAGGGAGGAAGCAAGCCCTTCCATATCTCTTCTTTCAGCAGCACTATCGCTCCTTAAGGGTTCTACTTCATGGACTAATAACCTCCCAAAGGCCCTATCTCCATATATTATCACCTTGGGGATTAGGGTCTTAACATATAAAGTTGAGAGTAATCGGTCAGTCCTTAGCAGAAGGTAAGCCGAAAACTAATTTTTAAAATGGTTAACAATAAAGGAAAAGAGAGAATGTGGAAAATGAAATGGAATTTTGGAATCATGTGTTTTTATATCATTATTTTAAAATGAGTTGTGCAAAAAGAAGTCAAAACATCTCTAAAAGAAATAAGCTGAGCCCTGCCAGTGTGGCTCTGTTGGTTGGAGCATCGTCCTGCACACCAGAATATGGCAGGTTCAATTCCCCATCCGGGCACATACCTAGTTGTGGAATCAATCCACTGTCCAGGCATGATTGGGAGGCATCTGATTAATGTATCTCTTACACCGATGTTTTTTTCTCTTCCTCTCTGTCTCTCCTTCTCTCTTCCTCTCCACCTTCCTCCTTCTCTAAAATCAATTTTTTAAAAGAAATTGTTTTTTAAAAGTAATAATAATAGACTGAAACAAATGAGCCAATTGTATATAAAGTTGGTGGAATAATCATACAAATGATAATTATTCCAAATGATTTAGAAACAATATTTTGACTATACATTGCTAGTGAGTTACATTCTAAGGACCAAATGAACCACAAAGAAATCTTAAACTGTACCTAGTAGTCTTATTGTTGGCAATATAGCTACTGTATTTCTTTTATTGCTGCTGTAACAAATAACCATAAATTTAGTCGTTTAAAACAACACAAATTTATAATTTTACTAGTGACTCGGTGCATGAAATTTATGCATGGAGAAAGAGGGGGTTCCCTCAGTCCAGCCTGCACCCTCTCCAATCAGGGACATCCCTCTCGCAATCTGGGACCACTGGCTCCTAACTGCTCACCTGCCTGCCTGCCTGATTGCCCCTAACTCCTCAGCCTGCCTGCCTGATTGCCCCTAACTGCCCTCCCCTGCCAGCCTGGTTGCCCCCAACTTACCTCCCCTGCTGGCCTGATCTCTCTCCCAACTGCCTTAAAACCCCTCTTAATCTCCCACCTTAGGTTCTGCCTTCACAGTTCACCCAGATTCAGTTTCTATGCCAGTCATTGTTAAAAGCTCCGCCTCCTAAGCAGCCATTGGCTCCTCAGAGTTCATTCATATTTGGTTCTGATTGGTCCATTTCTATGCCAGGCAGTGTCTCCAGGCCTATCTACAGGCCTTATTAGAGAGGTGGGGCTGATCAGCAGCCCCCATAGAGGCCTGGAGAGAAAGAGAAGAGTGTTGCTGGCCAGGCTGGGGGAGAAAGAGACAAGGGCTGATCAACAGTTGCCACAGAGGCTACAGATCAGACCCTGCTTCTCTCTCCAGCCCTCTCTTTGGGCCTGATTTACAGCTCCCTCAGCAGTCAGTGTTGGGTGGCCCGGCAACCCAGCACTGACTGCAGGACTGACTTGTGGTGTTTGGTCGAGCCTTCGGTCATTATGGTCACTGCCTTTTTATATAGAGAGATCCTTCTGCAGGTCAGAAGTCTGAAATGGCTTCACTGGGTTAAAATTGAGGCATTAGCAGAGTGTGTTCACTGCTGAAGACTATAGAAGAGAATGTTTTCTTGCCTTTTCCAGCTTCTGGAGGCTGCCCATATTCCCTGGCTTGTGGGCCCCTTCCATCTTCAAAACCAGCAAAAACCACTCTAATCTTTCTGTGATCATCCTGGTTCTAACTCTTCTGCATTCCCTGTCCACATTTAAGAACCCTTGTGATTACACTGGACCCACTTGTATAATGGAGGATATTCTCCTTGCCCAGGAATAGGCAACTGAGAAGGTCCAGATGCCCAATGGGAGCCTCCAATGGGACAGGATCAGAGCCATTCTGTTTCTTGATTTACATGATGGTTGCACAAGTGAGTTTACTTTATGAAAGTTGAGGAAGCTATTAACCTATGACCTGTGCATTTTTCTCTGTATACGTTATACTTCAATCAAAAGTTTACTTGAAAATATTCTATTGTGTGGAATATTTGCAACTGAACACAGACACCTTTCTGTAGCCCCAGCTCCCTCTCAAGCTATAATTCATGCCTTCAAGCCTCATTCTCTATGCTCTAAGTTCACTAGCCTTCATTTGGTGCCAGGAATGGCAACATTTTCCTGGCCTGAGACTTTTCTACACACTTTTCTTCTGCCTCATGGAGCTGGTACTTCTAAGAATTCAATCTCAGTTGAAATGGCACACTCTCAGAGAGCCCTGATCTCACCACTCCACCTAAGTTGCCCCATCCCCTCCATGATCCTGTCACAGTGCCCTGTGTGTTCTTCATTTTACTGGATTCATTACACTTTTGTTTTTATCAGCTGTCTTCCATGATCTGTTAAAGGCATGGCCATATCTTACTCAACATTTTATCCGCAGTGATCAATACCGTGATTGATAAATAATGTGCATGTGTAATACATATTTGTGGTGTGAAGAAATGAAAAAATGAAAGGCAGTGCTCAACCCAAGAGTGGAGCATTGCAGCCAAACAGTAAATGAGGTTTTGTTGGCAGAATCCTGTGGTCCTCATGCAATCATCCTAGATAAGCAATAACTGGAGACTTTGGATTACAGTTACTCCTACAGCCACACTTTTAAGCATTCAATAGAACAATGGAAGGGACAATAGCCTTATCATTCATGCCATTTCCTCACCCCTACCAGCCTGGGAGATTGGTGGCCTTGCAGCATCTTGATTCCTAATGCAATGGCACAGGAGTAGTTCTGGGTTGTCAGAGGATGCAACTGTCAAAACATCTTTGTGTGCAGGTGTGATGGCTCTTTTCTCACACAGCAGGGAGAGACTGCGGGCTATAATTTCTCCCTAGCCCCCTATTACCAAAGCCACATCACTTTCTCCCAACTTTAGAATATATCTAAAATTCCACACACACCCCAAATGTGCCAGGTACAGCTGACAAAGCTCTCTTAATGGCAAAGAAGATGTTAAGAAAGAGTTGAAGAAGTTGTTTGAAATTCAGTACTATTCATGGTTTCAGGCAACCACTTGGCAGGGGGGTGGGGAGGGGGACACATATCCTCTGTGGATAAGGGCCAGGGGGACAACTGTAATTCAAATATATGCCAGAAGAATTATTTCTACAAAGGACTTTTCTATCACACTGAGGTTGTGTCTGCTGTGATATACCCATAGCTTCTCCATTATATTTGAAGCATACACCAGGAAAAGGTTTTGGCACTGTTTGAGACAGTCAAAAGGAAATGCTTTGGCAGATCATTGTAGCAAACAAGGTATATTCATTTCCTGTTGGTGCTGTAACACAAACTAGTGGCTTAAAACAAAAGAAATTGATTCTCTCACAGTTTTGAGGCCAGAAGTCCAAAATGTAAGGTGTCAGCAGGGCTTTGGGGGAGAATGCGTTCCTTGCCTCTTCCAGCTTCCAGTGGCTGCAGGCAATCCTCAGCCTTCTTTGGTTTGTAGTCACATTACTTCAATTCCTGCCTCTGCCTTCACATCGCTTTCTCCTCTGGGTATGGGTCTCATCTGCCCCTGGCTCACTCGGGTAAGAATACTTGTCAATGAACTCCAGGTCCACCTGGATAACCCAGGATGATCTCCTCATCTCTAGAGCTTCAACTTAATTACATCTGCAAAGACGCTTTTCCTAAATAATGTAGCATTCACAGGTTCCAGGGATTAGCAAGTGGATATACGTTTGGGTGGTGGTGGGGCCACCATTCAACCCACTACACAAGGTACTAAACTAAACCACCAAAGAACAGACATCTGGAGGGATTCAAATAAGCCCATATAAAATACCAACATTTAGCCTCTGGTTTTGAAAATAGAAAATGGAAAAAAATATGGTTGTGATCTTTACTCACATAATCTATCACTCTCAGGGTGGCCAGTTGGTGGAACCAGATGTTTTCAAAGGATATAAACTGGCTGAGTGATTAATTCTCCTCTACTATGGAAGTATAGACCAGAGCAGCCTTATTCCCAGATCAGAGCATGCACAGGGTCCATGCATGACTACCTTCCTTCCAAGGCCTGAGGCCCCAGACAATAACCCAAGCCAAGAACTACAAGCACAGGTTAGGCACATTCTATTCCCTCTTTGGGAGTAGGGGCATGTAGCACTCTAATCCAAATCCCCATTGGTGTCCCTCAGAAGCACTCCTCCTAGGAGAAAGGTGCCCATTCATGTCCTAGACATACCAAGTTCCCTAGAATGTGTGAAAGCCATCCCAGTCATCTCTTGCAAAAGGCTGACACTCTGGGACAGAGACATATAATCTAACCCTCAGTGACACTCAGGTACACAGTCCTTCATACTGTCATACTTTCATTCATTCATTTGTTGATTCATACTTTCATCCACTGACTCAACAAACATTCACTGAGCAACTTCAAGAGGCCAGCACTGCACTAGTGACTGAGCACAAAAAGGCAAAATGCTAGTCATTGGGAAGCCCAAGAAGTTCACTGTCTCCAGGTATCACAAGAAAACAATGGAATAACTAAATACTGCTCTACCAAGGAATAAATCAAAGATAAGGGGACCCAGACTAGGGGGTAAATGAGATTTCTGCAGACACTTAATGGTCATATGGGATCACGTTATCACCATTTTACAAGTGGAGGTTTAGAAAGATTAAGTGATAAACTCAAAAGAAAAAAAAAGGAGAACTGGTAGGATCTCAAGTATAAGGCATAGAGAACATTAAAATAGAGAGGCCAGCCTCACCTTTTAATTTTTTTTTTTCCCCGCTGGGACACTTGGGATTTTTTTTTGCTTCCTCCATCTTTCTATTCCTCCAGGGAATTATTCAAAAGAAATCCTCTTTTCTTCACTTTCTTCTCCAGAGATTGAATCTTGGCCCAGGAGAAAGGAAATGGAAAATGGCTCCAGGCCATCTCATTTGTGAGCTGGAGGGCGTACATCCCAGCAGGAGCTGTCTCAGCCTCCCTAATTGGGTTTGGAGTCATGCAACCCTGACTGGCCTAGCAACTTGATTATAGGCCACTTCCTCTGAGTTGACTGACTTATTTTAATTCTGTGTTAGGAAATCTCCCTCATTCGCATTTGCTGCTCCATTTGGGAGTCGGAGAAATTGTCAGGTTAGCAAAGTTTATCCCTAGAACTTGCTCATCTTTCTTTTCATTACCACAGAATATCCCTATGGAACATCTTCCCCATCTTACAATAATCAGATCTCAGGGGCTGGACAAGATATCAATCTTGTATGTCACCTCTACTAGGAGGTCAAAGAATTTGTGATGAAATGAAAAACTCTGGTTCTTGGAGTTAAATAACCCAGATTATAAGGGTGGAATTTCAAGCACTAATAAAGAGATTCCCATTGTCACTAGATGGATTCTACAAGAGAGGGACTGTGTACTCTCTATGAAGGTTAGAACAATGCTAGCTGAAACTCCACTGCCTACCTTAACTCTCCTTTTGCATCCGAGAGCTGAGTGCATTGAATTGTCATTGTCACTAGCTCATTCCCAAATGCCATTCTCATTCTGACCGTTTTTTAATAAGCCATGCTAGAAATATGCATGTTGGGCCTGCTCTGCTAGGTAGAGTGTTAACTGGAACTTCAGAGCAGCCAATCTATGTGCTTTTTTCATAATCTATCCATCAGGCATTGCCTAACTAATGTTCAAGTTGAGTCTTCCTGCAACTCTTCCTGTCCTGCAGCCTGGACAGGCTGGATCGCCATCACATAAATCTATTCCCTTTTCCTCTGGGCACTTGGCTGAACCATGTTTCACCCTTGCATCTAAGTGAAGGCATGGCCTTGGACACAAGTGGTGTGCTTGCCTCCTAAAATGTCAATGTAATCCTCCACATTCCCCATTGGTTCTTGGGGCTTTTGAATATAGACAATCTAGAGGACTCCAGGTCCCTGGAGAATTCCAAGGCTCTAGGAAACAGTGAAGCCACACATGAGAAGGAGCTTGGACCCCTGAGTTGCCCTTGCCCCCTGGAGCTCTGTCCACAGGAGCTGCCCCAGTAAATGAGAAGTAAAGTTTTTACCTCACCGTAACTAGTCTCTGCCCCACTCTGAGTTTTCCACCCTAGTGGTTCTTCCAAATGTATCCAATATCCTGCTTCCCAGCTTATTTCCTCTCCTTGAAGAAAAAAAAAAAAGAATAGCTCTTAGGAGCAAACACAGTTGCAAAGCAAACAGTCACCCCAAGGGTCTCCTGAGCAGTGGGCTGCTTGCCAGGCTCTGAGTAGGAATATCATTCCATTGGACCTATCCCATCTCTTCCATGATGGGAAATATAGTCACTAACTTCTAATTTTAAGCAAAAATTAGCATAAATAATCAAATCATAAACTGGCCTCAAGTCCCCTGCAGCCTCTCTGATGGTGCTGGGAGGATGGATTGCAAAGTTTCTCCTTCCTGCAGAAACAACGTACTTTGTCCACATACTCCTTAGCCCTGAGTTCCTAACTCTGAAACTTCACAAGTGGTCTGTCCTGAGCACCACTCTGTGCTCCTGGGAGAAGGTAGCAATGAGCCCTCCCTCACCCCTTCACCCAGCCCTGACCATGGTGTGTATCTGATGTAAAAGACACAATTAGGGGGATCAGGAAGGCTTCGGTTGTAGCCAGGGGTAAGTCAGACCACAGGAAGCTTAAAAGTTACACGAGGGCGACAGAACCCTTTGCAACTGAAGATTGGGATGGAAGTCCATGTTCTTCATAGGCACCAATCCCAGGAAGTGGCAGCTTTAGCCTTGCTCTCCAGTGATATGCATGATTTTGTATCCTTTCAGGCTCAGCTGCTATTCAGAGGTGAGGAGGTATTGAAAGAGTTTGGGTTTGGATTTTCTTTGAAGATTTAATTGAAGATCACCTCCAGGACCCAGATATGCAATCCAGAGGAAACCGTTGTCCATAGCAATGGAAAAGCTTTCCTCCTAACTCTTTTGGGTAGCACTCCCTGCTGTTTGAATGTGAGCCTTTTGATGGCAGGAACTTTGCTTTATTCAACGTTATATCTCCAGTGCCAGGAACAGTTCCTGGCATAAGCTGGGGCTTCATTAACTTGTGTTGAATGAATAATAAAGGTTGCCCAGGCTTGGTGGGGTGGACAGGAACTGGGGGTTGACCGGCTCATCCCCACAAACAGGATATCTGTCAGGAACACCTTCTCCATCAGCATTCTTTTTCATGCAGCATCTGATTCTGAACGTGGCAACTGCCTGCACCATCTTCACCAGAGAAGAATAGGTCCCTTCATGCCTTCCTTCAACCTTCCTCTTTAGGGGCTGGAGTTCAGGTTTATCAGCCTCAGAGTTAACCTACTTGTAGGACAAACCTTCCTTTTTCTTTGCTCTCACTCTAAAGGGGTCTCAGGAGCCGGGGGAGATAAGCACAGGTGTTCAGTTTTCCGTTTTAAACGGAAGCCACGCCACTGGATCACAAAGAACTCAAAGGCCATGGGGTCTCCAGGCTCACCTTGCTTTCATTTCATCTCTGGTAAATTATCAAAGACCCAAGTGAAGATGGACGTTGTAATGGGGAAACTTGGGGAGGGCGTTGGAAGAGCTATTTCTAAACTATAGCTAGAACAGCTTTGGCTTCCTGGGCTGGGGAAACGGGCAGGGGGTCCAAGGGGTTACCCCTCTCAACATTTCTGTTTTCTCTTCAAAGCACCTCCTCATCTAGGTCTTGTAGACATCCGCCCCTGTCATCCACAGCCAGTGGGTACCAAGGCTGTGAGTTCTCCACCTCCTCCCAGACACCCCTCTAACAGGCTCCCATCTCCCTGGCATGAGCCTTCTTCATCCTGCATGTACACAGTGATGTTATCCTCCCTGCAACGCCCCCTTCCCCTGCCTCCTAGAGTGTCCAGCACAGGGCCCACCCGTGACAGCAGCGTGACCAAGTTATTTATTTTGGTCAAATGAGTAATCTCTTTTTATCTCTCCCTACCCAGTCCTACCTAGTCAGCAGAGGCTCCTCAGACCCTCCCCTCCACTTCTGTCCATGGTTTGTGCCAGTTCCATACCCCTTCTGCCTTCTGTGCTCCCTGTTGAAATCTTGCCCTACCAAGCCCCATTCAGCTAGCTAAAGCAGGCCAGCTCTGATGCCTTAACATATTAACTCATTGCGACGCCATTAAATAGACACCACTCTTAGCCTCACTTAGAGATGAGGAACTGAGGCATAGAGAAATCAAAAAACTAATATGAGATAGAGCCTAGATTTGGAGCCGGTCGGTCTGCAGTCTCCGCCCCCACCTTAAAGGTCTACCAAGTGCTGGTTCCCACCCTCCAGCACTTCAACCCTCCCGCCCCAGAAGGAAGCCGCTTATTCAGTGTAGCAAGAAAGTTTTATTCTGACGTCTGATATGGAGCAAAGTAACAGAGCAGAAGTTAGTGTATGCTAACCCATGTGTCCTGGTCTCAGGTCTGTCACCATCTAGTCTCTTGTTTCTTTGCCCACCTTAAGCCAGGACAGACATTTGAGCCCCTCCAGGGCTCTCTCCTCGCCACCGCACTGGACAGAGGTGTTCAAGACCCTCCCCTGTCCAGTGGCCTGAGAGAAGGAAGAGGTGCGCCAGATCCACCATCCAAGGAATCCCCCGAAGCGACTCACCACGCCACTGCGCGGTTCAATCCGCAGTCCACAAATCCCAGGCGCTTGCTGCTCCCTGGCGGCCAAGGCCGGGAGCCCGGACCCGAGAATCGCTCCTTCTACACTCCGAGAACCCAAGGGCACCAGCAAGTGACCGAGAGGTTGGGGAAAGGGCGGGAGGAAGGGGGACACAGCCGAGGGGAAAGGGAGTGGAGCCGGGGAGGAGCGAGGGAGGGATCGCGGAGCAGACCTCGAGGAGAGACGGCGGCCGTGGACACCCGCGACAAGGCTGGGGTGGCTGCCGCGGGGCTGGAGTGCGCGGCAGCGCCCCGCATCCTCCGGACCCCCGCTTGGCCGGAGCGCACAGCCCCTACCCGCGGCGAAAGTGGCGTCCCCACCCCCAGCGCCGGCCGCCCCCTCGCCGTCTCCGCGCTGCCCCTCCTCCGTCCCGCCCCCAGCGCCCAGTCGCGAGCGCCGCAGTGGCCGCCGCCCGCACCGCCCGGGCGGGAGCCGGCGCTGTACCCGCTCGCCTAGGCACTCCGAGCAGCTCGCCGGCGGCCCGGCTCTCCCGTCCGACTCCACGCCGGCCCCGGGGAGCCCCGGCCGCCGCCCCTCTGCCCCTCCGCCCCACTCCGCTTGCGGCCCGCGGAGCTCCGCGTCGCGGGAACTTGGGCAGAACTCCGACGGTACCGGGGCTCGGGGCGCGGGGCTGGACCGGAGCCCTTCGGCTATGACCGGTGACCTGCTCCCTGACAGTCACTTTTCCTGTGCCCGGGTCCAGCCCCCGACGGCCGCGCGTTGAGATGACTTTCCGCGATCTACTGAGCGCAGGTTTCGACGGACCCCGCCCGCATAGCAGCGCCTCGGGCTCCAGCGCGGGCGGCGGAGGGGGCGGTGCGGGCGGCGCAGCGGCCTCGGAGGGCCCGGCGGTGGGCGGCGTGCCGGGGGCCGCGGGTGGCAGCGGCGGCGGCAGCGGCGTGGTGGGCGCGGGCAGCGGCGAGGACAACCAGAGCTCCTCCGGGGACCCGGGGGCCGTGGGCGCCGGCGGCGAGGTGAACGGCACGGCGGCCGTCGGGGGCCTGGTGGTGAGCGCGCAGAGCGTGGGCGTGGGCGTCTTTCTGGCCGCCTTCATCCTCCTGGCCGTGGCGGGCAACCTGCTTGTCATCCTCTCGGTGGCCTGCAACCGCCACCTGCAGACGGTCACCAACTATTTCATCGTGAACCTGGCCGTGGCCGACCTGCTGCTCAGCACCACGGTGCTGCCCTTCTCGGCCACCATGGAGGTTCTGGGCTTCTGGGCCTTCGGCCGGGCCTTCTGCGACGTGTGGGCCGCCGTGGACGTGCTGTGCTGCACCGCCTCTATCCTCAGCCTCTGCACCATCTCGGTGGACCGGTACGTGGGCGTGCGCCACTCGCTCAAGTACCCCACCATCATGACGGAGCGCAAGGCGGCCGCCATCCTGGCGCTGCTCTGGGCTGTGGCCCTCGTGGTGTCTGTGGGGCCCCTGCTGGGCTGGAAGGAGCCAGTGCCCCCCGACGAGCGCTTTTGCAGCATCACCGAGGAGGTGGGCTACGCCGTCTTCTCCTCGGTGTGCTCCTTCTACCTGCCCATGGCCGTCATCATCGTCATGTACTGCCGCGTGTACGTGGTGGCGCGCAGCACCACGCGCAGCCTCGAGGCGGGCGTCAAGCGCGAGCGGGGCAAGGCCTCCGAGGTGGTGCTGCGCATCCACTGCCGGGGCGCCGCCTCGGGTACGGACGGGGCGCACCGAGGGGTGCGCAGCGCCAAGGGCCACACCTTCCGCAGCTCGCTGTCGGTGCGCCTGCTCAAGTTCTCCCGAGAGAAGAAGGCTGCCAAGACGCTGGCCATCGTCGTGGGAGTCTTCGTGCTCTGCTGGTTCCCCTTCTTCTTCGTCCTGCCACTTGGTAAGTGACCCCTCTCCCACCAGCCCTTCCTTCCTGAGCCTGTAGCTGTGCCTTCCTGGCACCCAGGCTTGGCTATCCACACACCCCCGCCAACTCACAGCTGGACAGTGGCTTTCCACCTGAAGATGGAAGGTGGACTTAGCAACCTCCCCGGTCCCTTAGATAGGAGTGTGACCCAGCTTTGTTGGGGGGACAACAAGAGGCTCTTCGTGCTTGCAGAATTTGTTTCCCAGGGTTCTAACTTTTCCGTCCTTCCGTTCCCCCTTCATTGTCATTAAAATCCTGGGCTTGTTTTATACTCTGGACGCCGCTAAATATACAAGGTCAATGGAAATCTGTGCAAGCATCTGCTCATAGTATGTAACAGCATGTGTGTGTTCACATACATGTTAACAGACACACACACGCACACGCACACACACACGCACACCATGTCAACCCCCAGAGGTGGACACACAGACAGGGTGGGCCTATATTCGTTCACGGGCAGCAGCCCTGCCCAGTCAACATGTACATCAGCAGGCACCAGAAGCCACCTGCTTTCTCCCAGCACTCATTCAGTTTGGAAGCTGGCCCCCTCCGGAGACCCTCCCCAGCTCAAATCTGTGAGTGCCCTGGGCTCTAACTTCTGCATCTCCCTCTTGGAGTTGGGGGAGGGCCTGGGTGGGGGTAAGAAGGAAAGGGAAGGGGGTAAACTAGCAAATGGAAAGTTGATGTTGTTCATTGTCTTTTTTAAATTTGCTGAATTTTTCAGCACTTCTGAAAAACTTTCCTATTTCTCCCACAAGGGTCCCTGCGGACCTGGAAAGTGGGCAGCAGTTCTGAGGGGCTTCCTCCGACACCTGAGGGTCCTCCTGGAAGCCTTGGGTCTGGGTCAGCCCCGGGAGGAGAAGGAGAACAGCATTTCCGGGGACAAATTTACCCTGAGTCATTTCGCCCATGGCTGCAACCTCAGCAGGCCCAAGCAGGACACCTCCCCTGCCTTTCCCTGGCCTGCTTCTTCCACACTCTGCAGCTGAGTCAGGAAAGGGACAATGGCCTGCCTCCTGCTCCCCTGCTGGCTCTCCACACACAGCAGCCAGAGTGATCTTTATACATTATAAATTAGAGTGTCACTCTCGATGAAAACCCCTCAATGCTTTCTCACTGCCCTGGGAACAAAATCTAAACTCTCCATTATGGCCGATGAAAAGGTGACCTTCAAATGTACAATTGTCCAAACCGAAATGGGACACTAGGAATACTTATGTATGAACCAGGACAGTGGGGACAAACCGGACATGTGGTCCCCTTCCTGTGAGGAGAGCCCCACATGATGGGCTGCCTGCCCTCTGGCCCCATGGCTTGGCTGTCCTGCCTTTTGCTCACTGCCGCTCTGGCCCCTCTGACCCTCTTCTGGTTCCTTGCCCACATCCCTCATGCTCTTGCATTTGCTCTTCCCTCTGTCTGGCCTGCCCTGCCCAACCCCTCCTGGCTAACTCCCCATCTTTTAGGTCTCTGCATAAATGTCCTCTCTTCAAAGAGGCCTTCCCAGATGCCTCAGTCTGTGTGTCTTTCTCTGCATTTTCTCCCTCATGCCCCAGGCTCTCTTCCTCTACTAGCTCATTAGCTATAATCACATCTGGGTGTTGCTTGGTTTAGTGTCTGACTCCCCTGACTGGCCCACAAGCTCTGCAAGGGCAGGACTGTGTTGGTGGGGGAAGTCAGACACAGGACCCAGCACAGTGCCTGGCATATGAAGAGCAATAGAGCACAGCAGCAAGGACCAGTACCAGAGATCTGGTACCAGAGATCCTGGGTTTGAATCCCAGCTCTGCTTCTTGCTAGCTGGGTAACTTCCAGCAAATCCTAGAACCTCTCTGTGTCTCTTTCCTCATCTGTAAAATAAGGATGATGGTGATGGTTATAATGACGACCTACAGGGTTGTTAATAAGTCTTCAGTGAGGTATTATGTCTGACTGTAACTTGGTGAGTGCCATGTTGTTTTGGCAGTGGGTGCTCAGTATAAGATAAATGAATAAATCACCAACTTGGAAGTCACTCAGCCAGAGGCTGTGGTGAGATAAGGAGAGGGAAGAAAGGGGAAGGGAGAGGCAAATAGGCAGAAAGAGAAAATCTGTGTGCCACCCCTCCGTAGGAACCCACCCACCCAGTATTTAGAACCACCCCACAATCCATCACCCAGATTACTTGCTCTACTGACCAATCCCTGCTCCAGCTATGCCCTGTCATCCCAGGTGCCCTCATCCTCCCCTGCCCCTTGGTTCACACCAGTCCCCTATAGGAAATAATCAACCTATGTGTAGATTGTCATCTCCCCTAATGGTCCTTTAACTTCTTTTCAAATTTCTAGTTACAGAATAATGCGCATAAGAAGAAAATAATATAGCAAGTGCACATGTACCCCATAATCACCCATATTGATTCACACTTTTGTCATATTCGCCTCTGATCCCTTTTTCTCTCTTTTTGCAAAGAAATAGAACACAGCCAAGCTAAGTTCCCTTCTCCTGTTTTGTTTTGTTTTGTTTTGTTTTGTTTATTATTTTTTTTGCTCCCTCCCTCCCCAAAGATAAAACTGGTATTTATTACTCCCACACATTTGTACTCTTCCCACAAATATCTGTACCCATAATAACAGAGAATATTGTTTTGTGTGCCTTTAGGGTTTATGAAAATTGCGCCACCGTGCCTTGCGCATCAATCTTCAGTTTGCCTTTTTCACCCAACATGGTGTCATGGAGATTTATCCATGTCCATGTTGGCTCATTTCAACAGCAGCGTGGTGCCCTGCTTGAGAGTGTTCCGTGGTGTGTTGATGCAGTCTCCTGCTGAGTGCTCTGTGCTTCCAATTTCTCACTGATACAATCAACACAGAAAGCGGCTACTGCTTTCTGAGGTCTAGATCACGTGCCCCTTCTTCCAGGAAATCATCCCCAAATTTCCATGGCCTTTGCCCCTGGCTGGTACACACTGCTCTTTCTTAATCCCTCCATCTCTGCTGCTCCTCACATCTGGCGTGGTGACCCTGGGAGGGGGATCTCCTTGCCTCCACCTTCTTACTGGTCTGTGGTGTGCCCAGCCTCCCAGGGCACCTCACTGAGCCCCAGAGCAGAGCCCGCGGCCACTGGTGGAGCTGAATTGAGTGGAATGTGGCAACAGCAAACACACAGGACTGAGGCCAAGCAGGGACACAGAATATTCCAGTAGCCACGATGTGGCTCTAAGGTTAGATCAACAGAGAGAACAGGAGGATGGAGCGAGAGGCGGAAAAAGGGTGGCCTGAGGGTTATACAGGAAGGCCAGGGGGTCAGGAGGTCCTGACACTCCCCAGCACTGGCCCAGGCCTGGAGGAGGAAGGCACCATTGAAGGAACAGGGAATATTCTGAGCAGCAACTTGGGGGAAGGGGTGGATAGAATGTAGCATCCAGGGGGTTGGTAGGAGGTGCCAGTATGGGGGGCGGGGGGTGAAAAACATTGGGAACTTAGATAAGAGGGTCAAAATGGGAGTGGTTGCAGAAGCAGAAAGAGGATGGAGAGACAAAGAAAAGAGAGGGGCTGGGGACAGAGCCTGGGGAGCCCCCACTTTGAAGAAAACAGGAGGAGGCCAAGAAGGGGGAAGCCAGGAAGACTGTCACTTTTCAGCTCCCTCAAGCCCTGGTCCCACACCAGATGTGAGGAGCAGCAGGGATGGAGAGGTTGAAAAAGCAGTCAGTGCCAGAAAGGGCCATAGGCCATGGCAACAAAGGCACCCAGTAGAGCCACAGTCTAGGGGGTGTCAAGCAGACCCAGGATGCTCCATACCCACAACCTCTGGACACAAAGTCAAGTGGAAGCTACAGCACAGCAGTGGCATAGCCAGGGAGTGGCCCTGACAGCCCAGAGGGCACTGAGAGCCTTAAGAAGGGAACCCAGGGTCCCAGAGGGACGTTGGCACAGGCAGCGAGTGACTGCCATTTATAAACTGAAATGCTGTGGGTCAGGCCAGAGCCGGAATAGAGAGAGATACAGATGAGGTGTCCTGAACCATACGGACTCTGGGGACCCAGGTCAATGCCCAGGAAAGACTGGGACACAGTCACTAGGCACCTAAAATCCTGAGTGGCCTGAAGAGGGGCAAGGGGTCACCCCCTACACCTCCAGCTGCCCCCTTTCCCAGTGAAGAGCAACTGCAGGGCATGTCCCAGCAGGCAAAGAGTCAGCTCAATGAACTTGAGACATCACCTGTCGGACCCTGCGATTTAGGGCAAAAAGTCCAGGAAAAGCAGCACCTGTCTTCCAGGACACCTGGGGGGCTGTGTAAGGAATGAGAAATACCACTCACCCCCGTGAGAGGGCACTCACCTGCTGCCTGGTGGTTCATACCAATGCCCAGCTGTGCTGTCTGCCCTGTGAGGAATGACCACACATCCAGGTTTGGCCAAGGCAGCCCTGGTTATACCTATTGACCTACATGATTACCAGTAGTGCCCCCTTTTACTCTCAGAGATGTTCCAGCCGGGACGATAGAGATTGTGATCCCCAGTCCTTGAAGGAGGGGCTCTTGGCAGCCAGTGAGAGATATGTGCCTCCTGCCCTCACCTCAGCAAGCTGGTGCAGGACTAGGTCCCTGAGAAAATCACAGGATTCCTTCTTACAAGTTCACTTAGCCAAATGTCTAGAGGCGCCCAGACTTGTAGCATGCATATGGGGAGGGGCATCAGTTAGAACCTGCTACCTGCAGACTTCCATGGAGGACCCCCCAAAAGGGGGGCATGACAAGGGTGGGGCCAGCTAGAAATACACCTGAGAGCCTCTGCCCTGGACCCTTAGTGCAAGGGCCCCCTCACCCACAGCCTTTGGGTGTAGAAATGCCACTCACCATCCCTGCAGGCAACAGGGGGACAGAGGGACTGGAGGAGCACTGTCCCGGGCAGACAAGCACCCATCTGCTGAGCACCCTTCCCCCCACCCCCCTCCAGGTGGCTCCAGAGGCTCCATCTCTCCTGATGTTCTCATGGCAGTAGCATCCCACTGAGTCTGACTTCAGCCTGTCAGCCATACCCAAGGTAGAGGTGGACCTGTCCACTAAGACCTAGACACACACACACACACACACACACACACACACACAAAAGCAGTCCCGGAGGCCAAGAGCCCACAGGCTCCTCCCAGATATACCTCCAGGTGAATAAGCCAGGAGGCTCTGATATTGGCAGTCCCGGGACACACTGGGACTCCAGCCATGTGGGAGCCAGACCTGCGGCTCCCTCGTGTACTGTCAGCCTAGGTCCCCTGACCACCTCTGGATTTAATTAGGTGCTCCCTCGTGCTCCAAGCATTCTGCACACCTTTATCACAGTGCACTGTCAATATTCTTACACATACTATCAGTGAGAGGGCAGAGGAAACTGTACATATGTAGGCATAGAGGAGCAGGGGTCTTTGTGAGTCATCCTGTGGTTTGGGAAAACCTGGAATATACAATCTATGAGAAAACAGGTCATGAGATGTGGCCAGATGACATCAGCTAAATGGATAAACTGTGATGTGTTCATTGACTGGACTACTATACAGCTAGGAAAATAACGAACGTGATTACAATAGCAACATAAATGAGCTTCATGGACACTGTGCTGAGCAAAATAAGCCGGATCTGAAATGAAAAGCTAACATATTGTATGATTCTGTGTATATGATATTCAAAAACAGGCGAAACTAATAAGGATGGTGGTTGTGTGTGTGTGTTTGTGTTTGTGTGTGTTGGGAGGGGCACCTAATTAACTGGAAGAGAGGACAAAGAAACTTTTCCAAAGAGCCAGGAATAGTCTTGATCTGGGTGGTGACTACATTGGTGTATGCGTGTGTAAACTTAACAAGCCATACTCTTAGGATGCATGTACTTTATAAACCTGACTGTGACATCTTATGACCGAATGAAGAGAAAGAAAGAGGGAGAGGCAGGAGGAGACTATGAGCCATGCTGAGGAATTGGTGTCCAGACTTTGGAGGCACACTTTGGCAGCCAGCTGTGGAGGGTAGATTCAGCGTGCGCGTCAGAAGGGTGTTGGCCAAGCACCAAAGGACTCATCTCCACAGGCTCCCTGAGGTCACAGACACGGGGAGAGGCGTGGTGTGCTCCAGATCCTCAATAATAGCTATTCTGTTCTGTCCCCTGGCCCAAAAGTTTGAAGAAGAGGCTGGCATTACATCTCCTATCTATGCTTTTGTGGCACCTGGTGCACAGTAGATGCTCAGTCAGTGTGCATAGAAGGAGGAAGTCATGGCCTCTTCACATCCTGCCATGCCAAGCATCTGCGTGGCAAAGCACAGCCCTCTTTTTTTTAATTGTGGTAAGAATATGACATGAGATCTACCCTCTTAAAATTTTAAGTATATAATGCAATATTGTTAACTAGGCACCTGTACAGCAGGTCTCTAAAACTTGCTCATTTTATTTAAGTGAAACTTTATTCATGTTGATTAGCAATTCCCCACTTCCTCTCCCTCCAACCCTTCTTAGATTCTGTGAATTTGTCTGCAGGCAGACCTTGTTTCATTGCACACTTCTCTTTATTTGTGCTTCACAGATGTTGTGGGGTTTTTTTGTTTTTTTTTGTTGTTGTTGTTTTTTTACAAATTGAATGCAAGACCCTCCACCAGCAAACATGCCACAACTCGCTTTATTGTGGTGTTCTGGAACCACCCCCGAAATATCTCTGAGGTGTGCCTGTATTTTAGATACCTCATACAAGTGGAATCAAGCAGTCCTTCTATGACTGGTTGATTTCACTTAGGGTAGCAGCCCTCTTTGTAAAGCCAACCATCCTTACTAGGGATGGCCCCCCATTTGTGTAACCTGAAAAAAATTTTTAAGCATAGCAGCTAACATTTGCTGAATGATTACTGTGAATAAGAAATTATCTAGGGCTAGGGTTTCCCTTCCCTGCCCCCCCCCCACCTTTTTTTTTTTTAATATGATGGATGGTTTCAGACACATACTAAGTAAAAAGAGCAGTGTGATGATGCCCAGGAACCTGTGACCCAGCTACAACAACTCTCAATACAAGGCCATTTTCCAACCACTGCAGTTTATTTGAAGAAAATTCAGACATCATATCAGTTCATCTGTAAATTCAATATGTATTTCAGAAAATAAGAACTTTAAAAAATAACCATAATCATTTATAACACAAAAAATAATGGTTTAACATCATCAAATATCTACCAAGTGTTCAAATGTTGCCTATTGCCTCAAATTTTTAATTTGTTTAAATTAGCATCCAAAAAAGGTACACACATTACATATACTTGATTTGCATCCTAGGTCTCTTCGATTGGCAAGATTCTACTTCACCCACCTTTTTCCTTTCAACTTATTTGGTGAAGAACTCAGATTGTTTGCTTCCAGGAGTAGCCTGGGATTTGCATCCCCATAGTGCCATTAATGTGTTCCTCTGCTGCCTGTACCTCCTGTAAACTGTTTTGGGGCAAGAAGTCTTCTTTTTTGTAATAGTAAGATTAATCAAGGCTTTAGGTTTCATTAGCCTAATCTATCCATTGTAAAGTGACCCATCAGCCTTTTACAAAACTGCTGTCTTAGCAGCCACTAACCATGGGCTGGAAACTTAAAGTGGTGATACCTGAAGTCTGTCATCCCTTGTACATTTGTTTGCTGAAATTCTAAAAAGAATTTGCCACTACCTGTTTGGTTACTTGGAAGAGTCTGTACAGGAAAATCTGATTGACCCTGACCTTGACCAAACCTTCAACTCCCTATCCCTACCTTAGTTAGGCCTCCCGCCCCAGCTACTACCATGATCCATCACTTCACCCTCTCTTGCCATCTTAAACTCTCTCACTCCACCCATTTCTGAGAGCTGTAGCCCTTGAATCTGGCCATTCTTTCATGTGGAACACGGTAGTCGTGTGCCAGTAAATATTTAACAATTGGCTCTGGAGTGGGGGCTAATTTGTAGCACCTGCCCATTTCCATGGTGTAACTATTCCCACTGTGATCACAAGCTACCAAAGAGACATCAGCCAGCTTGCAAAGTTCTTCGGAAATTTAACAATCAGCTCTTGTGAGCCAGTGCAAGCCAGTGTCTAGCTGAGCACTTGCCAGCAAGAAATAGGCAGGCTTCCTCCGCAGGGCAGCCTCAGAGTGTCCCCAGAAGTCCTGCATGTCCTCTGTTGGCTCTGAATCTCTCTCAACCCCTTTCTGGCCTAAGGGGTCTCACTCTCTCTGTTGCTGTTCAGCCCCCCTGTCTTCCACCTCTCCTCTGCATATACACAGAGGAGATGTGTCCTGAACTTCCCCCAAAAAATGATTTGCCCTCAATCCTGTGGCTCTTTCACCCTCATCCCCATCTTCTCACCATAATCTTTCCTGCTTTTTTACCTACTTGCAAGAATAGCCTGTGCTACTTACTTCTTTTAAAAATATTTTTATATTAATCTTAATCCTAAATGCCAGAGCTGAGCCCTGACCAGCGTGGCTCAGCTGGTTGGGCGTCATCCTGTGCACTGAAGGGTTGCTGGTTCGATTCTGGTCAGGTTACATGCTGGGGTTGTGAGCTCAATTCCTGGCAGGGGGCATGCAGGAGGCAGCCAATCAATATTTTACTCTCACATTGATGCTTCTCTCTCTCCTTCTCCCTCTCCTTTCCTCTCTCTAAAAATCAATCAAATCTTAAAAAACAAAATAAGTGGCAGAGCTGGGACTGGAATCCAAGCACTCTGGCTCCAGAGTCCTTGTTATTTCCTGCCAGGGTCAGAGGTCAGGCTAGGGCCAGAGTTCAGGTCAGCTGGCAGCCATGATTTAAGATTTAAATCTCACTGAACCCCTTGGCCCCTGTACTCATCCCCCAGGCTCAGTTTCATGTTACCTTATGCCCCAGCTCCTGGCCACAATGGTGTCCTGAGCATTGCCAGGCCACTTCCTGTGTGACTTACTGCTCTCATAAACCCCAGAAGACCCTGAGAGTCCTTGAACCCATCCCTCAAAGTGTCTGAGGCCCTCCCTGAGGCCTGCCTCACTCTGCTTCATGAGCTTTATGCCCATAAGAAGGTTTCCTGCAAATGCTGGAGGATTTGTCTTCCCTGGGTGACCCACCCAACAGGGTCCTGGGCCCCTGAGAGCTGGTATTAGGGCCTCATGGGCTATGCCTAGCAGCCCAGTGCTGGGACTCCTGGACAGAGTGACCACTACCTGGGGACCTTTTCTCCTTTGGCATAAGCACTGATCTTCTCAGATCCATGAGCCATTTGTCAGCCTAGCCCTTGAGCTGAGAGGCCTAGGCTCTGATCAGGGTCCACTTCAGCTGAGCACAAGAGCCATTTGGTAGGGACTTCAGCTTTGGGCACCTAGAGCTTGGGATTTGGCTACTTCGTGGCCACCTATCAGGAAATAATGAGTTAAGAAGAGGCAACAAAGAGTAGAAAGAAGGGGGGGGGGAGATAGGAAAGGTGGAAAGGAAGAAAAGGGGAGGGCAGAGTTGAAGGGAAATGGATGGGCCAAGTATAGGACTCAGGACAGGTCTGTGACTCATCTTCTTCCCTTGGACCCCACCAAATGGACACCGTGGCTCTAGGAGCCTCCCCCACTCCCATTAAGGTGTAGGGGGAGGGAAGACTGGTGCAGCCTGATATTTCATAGTTGGCTGCAAGTTATGAGCAAGGCTGGCTGTGAATTCTGACATTGTGCCAAGAAAGAACAAGTTCCCCCTGGTGAGGCCAAAACAATGCTGTTAATCACACAGTCTGTCACTCCTCAATGAGGCATGGCCATGTTGTCACCACCAGCCTTAACTGGCATCTCAGCCTCAACTCCTGGGCCTGGCCATTCCTGTTCCTCAGGAGAGGGGACTAGACTGTGATGATCCAGGCTGCAAATTCACACACCCCCAACCTCACAAGCTGCTACCTCGGTTTCCCCAAAAAGTGTAGGCCAGAATGGCCTAGTCATCATGCCAGAGAGTGAGCTCACCTGCTGACACAGAAGAGGCCCTGCCACTGCTGACCAGTGATGTCTGCCTGCCTTGCTGTGGCCTGTCTGTTGAGTAGGGAGAAGTGGACACAGATGTGTGTACTCATGCCCTGCCTTTCTCAGCAGTTGGCAGAAGAATTGGTCCAGTGACAAAGAGCTATTCCCACCATTGTAGGTTGGGAAGCAAGCAAAAGAGCTTGAAGACATGTCCTTGGGCTTCTTCGGTCCAGTCCCGAGATGCAGAGCCTGAGAAGGGGGTTCTTATACAAGTGATGGACTGAGGAAGGGTCTCAGGAGGCACCTACAAGTAAGGGAGGGGAGTAAGCAAGGGCAGGAAAGAGCTAACCCAGGAGATGGTCTCAAAGTCTCGCCTCAGCCTGGTCCCACCAGAGCTCTGGAGCAAGATCGGCAGCACAGAATTGCACCACCTAGAGGCAAGGGAGCTGGCTTCTCCTATCCCAAAGCAGTTTGTTCCTGGCTGTGAGCTGCCCCTTGGTGGGGAGGTGTCATCTCCCAGTTGAAGCAGCTCCCATTAGCCGAGGACAGTTCTCCAGAGAAGGGACTAACTACTGTGAGCTTTAGCAGCCACCACTCGGCATCTGAGGGCTGATACACCTGGGCGAGGCACCAACAGAATCTACTTCAAACCTTAGAGGTGACTTTTGAGCAAACACTTGAAGGAGGGGAAGGTGATGGCCAAGTAACTATATGGCTCCTCCTAGAGGGTGGGGTCTGTTTGGTACTCTTTCTTGAGAAGTAGCTCCCACAGCAGGCAACAGCCCAGCCCTTGTGAGCGTCCCACATGGCAGGCCCCACAGGGCACCCTAGATGTCACACAGAAGGCCAACAAATGCCACCTAGCATACTGGAGGCAGAATCAAGAAGTGCTCAAGGAATACACAGTCCAGAAACTACTATCCCAGGGCAGTGGGGTTAATCACAGAAACAATCCTAGAGAAGGTGGTCCTAGGCCCAAGTCGAAGAAGGGGAGTACTCATTATGGAGACAGAAAGGAGGGCCATCCTGGCCAGGCCAGCATGCGAAAGCCCAGAGGTGGGGATGAGGTAGCTAGCATTTGTGGCTCTTCCAGAATCCCTGGAAGAACAATGGAAATTCTATTTCTAGATATAAGGAAGACGCAGCAAAGGAAATTGACACGAAGTCAAAAATCTAAGAGAGTGGCACCTGGAAGCCATTTGAGATGACAAGTGTCCGGGATGTACAAGAGAAGTGTCTTCAGGGTGGAGACCTGTGTGGGTTGGGGCTGTGGGGCAAGGTGGTGGACTGAAAAGGAGGTAGGGAAGAGAAGACAGGTGTGAATGGAAAGGATGGAGAGAATGAGGGTGCAGCTGTGACAGAGACAAGCTCACAGGTGCACTGGAGGCAGCACAGCACGAGTAGGTGAGCAGTGAGTGAGAGGAGTGATTTCTTTCTTACCAAGGGCGGAGAGAGAGATGGAAGGTTTGAGTGCTTCCCCAACTTCTTTAGCTTCTGTTTTCTCTGTGAAACAGGAAGTGAGGTCAGTGCTCTGGAGAAGGTGAAGGGGCAGCCACAAGGCTTGTAGGGAAGAGTCAAGGCTCAAAGGAGCTAGTGCAGGAATAGGGGGGAGCTAGTGGAGGATGGTGGTGATATTGCAGGAAACAAAGGACATTAGACTGAGGTCGAGACCTTAAGTGTGTTTAGAGTGAATTGTTCCAGAGTTAGGATCTGGCTGGAGAAGTGCAACCTAAATCCAGAAAGACATGGATGTGGGAGCATTGCACGAGAGTTGGGGTCTCAGCCAAGCCAAGAAGGCAGCAAACAAACCTGATGGGAGAAACCAAGGGGCTGGCAGCTCAAAGTACAGATGAGAGCGGGGAGAGGGAGGCTGCAGTCAGCAGTGAAAATGGGTTCTAAGTGAAGAAATAAAATGCTCAGACATGTTTTAAGAGAATTCCCCAGCTGCCGTGCAGAACAGGGTCTGGGGCAGGAGCCCACTTGGAAGGGCACTAGTGGCATGTGGTAGCTGGGACTGAAGGTGCTGGGTCCAGGGTGATAACGCATGGTGCACAGTGGGGGGATTCTGGGACTGATAGGAGCTGGCAATGATGGGATGTAGGGTGCAATAGAGAGGGGTCAGAATGTATTGAGCATCTACAATATGCCAAGCTTGGTGAGGGAGCTTACCGTTTAAGGTTAAGATAGACAGGAAACTGCTAGTTACTTGCAGTGTTCTTGGCACTTAGAAGTGAGGAGATATGCTGGGGTGGGGGCAATGAGGAGGAGGAGGGAGTACAGCTAAAATCGGCTGGCTTGGGAGAGAGGTTGCAGGGGAAGGCTTCCAAGAGGAGGTGTCATTGGAGCTGGCACCACCAGGTGGTGGAAGGAGGAAGGGTATCCACAATGACCAAGTGCAAAAACCCAAAGGCAAGACTGAGGAGCCGGCTATGGCCAGAGGGCAGTGAGAAGTCAGTGTGGCCACTTATCTAATGCACAGAAAGACAAAAGTAAGACTGCAGAGAGAAGCAGGAAACACCAGAGAAAAGGGAGTGAGGGGGTAATGCTGGCTGGGCTCCTGGATGGAGAGGTGGGAAGGTGAGGGAGGGCATGCCATGTGAGCCTCTGGCTCTAGTGACGGCTGCCAAGATGAGTTAGCACAGCTGGGCTTCATGCTTGCAGGAAGGCTATGGGGAAAGTGAGAAGTGGGGGAGAGAGCCAGAAAAGGGGGCTGCTAGGCACTGAGCGAGTGGCCTTGTCTCAGAGTCCCCAGCTGTCCACTGAGGCTTTCCTGTATCTGAGCTACAGGTGCTGGCAAAGGTGTGTGCTGGGCAGCTGGAGAAGAGTGAGGAGGCAGGACATGGGAGTCAGCCAGTCAACCTGAGTACCATAATTCAAGAGTAGCTGGGGGAGGAGAAAGCTGGAATGGCTGAGAAGCACTTGTCCACTGATGTCCCCACAGCAGGGCAGGGACAATGCTGACAATGCCTCTGGGCAGAGGTGGGTGTGAGACTGAGAACTGCCATCTGTGAAGGAAACGGGAATTGTCTCTTGGGAGCTACTGCTCGTGGGAGCCGGAGCCCAGGACACGATGTCTATTTTCCAGGCAAAATGTCTGCACACAGTGGGCAGAGAGCAAACATACAAACTTATGGCAGATACTGTTGGTGCCTCACCCATCTCACTAGACCTTCGGTGCACTAGTGAGCTAACTTCCACCCCAGCACCTGCCTTCGTCTCTGCCTGGAGGCTTTCTCTGCCCACCAGAATCCTCCTTGCCCACCCACACAGTAGGCAGGAGGTATGGAATAACTATGGGAGTGGGTGTATAGATACCTCACCTCCCTCACCCCAGAAGCGGGGTGGGTAACTCTGAGGTTCATATTCTCACTGTCTCCCAAAGCTCCCAAGCTTTTATTGGCTTTCTCTCTTTTCTATCTCTTATTTCACACTCCACTACCCGGGATTCACTTACCTCCCAAATTAACAACTTGTCTCGGGGCCTGTTCCTGGGGGAGCCTAAAGTAAATGCCAGCAGGACCCAGTAGGAAAAATGGAGACTGCAAGGCTGTTTGAATCCCAGCTCCTTCTGTGTAAGGAATCCCCAGCTGGCGGCAGGCTTCTGTACAGGTTGGTTGAGAATAAATTAGCATGTTAATATTTACAACAAGGCCCAGGCTATACAGTATGCCATGTCGCCTACTAATCTGAATCAAAACCACGCTGATAACAATGCCCTTTGGCCAGCTTCAGACTCGTTGCTGAAAGCATAGTCCACCGATTTGTCATCCTGGACTAAATATAAAAAATTGTGGCCTGAGTCAGAACGTTATTTTCAGCACTCTGTCTTACTTTCAGCCATTGAGGGATGCTGTTCTGAGGGCTGCTTTCCTGGAGGCTGAGGGCAACCCTGGTAGACCCCATATTCCAAAGACAACTATCCAACTCCTCTCCCAGGGTATAGTGTCTCTTCAACACACCCTGACCGATATCCCAGCCTCCCCCAAATCTACCAGGCCGAGGCTTCTGTTGCTGGCCACTCTCCAGAGCTGGGAAGTGGGTCCCTTCCAGGTCTGAGGTCTTTTTCAAAAGCCACAAAAATAGGGAAAGGGGGCGTGAGTAACAAGTATTGATTAAGAACTTGTTAAGTGCTAGACCCTGAAATTTATGAATCTTCACAAAATCCCTGCCAAATATTATCTTTAGAAAATATATTTTTATTGACTTCAGAGAGGAAGGAAGAGGGAGAAAGAGAGAGAAACATCAATGAAGAGAGAGAATCATTGATCGGCTATCTCCTGCATGTCCCCCACTGGGAATTGTGCCCGCAACCCAGGCATGGGCCCTGACCAAGAATCAGACCATGACCTCCAGTTCATACGTCGATGCTCAACCACTGAGCCATGCCAGCTGAGCCAGAGGAATATTGAGTGTATTTCACAGAAAGGGGAAAGTGAGACTTAACCAAATAACTGGCTCAGAGCTACTTGACCAAGTTTGAATGGCCGATGCCGCACAATGCTGTGTGCCCTTCCTCTTCCTCCAGGGTGTCTCTTAGCACCAGCAATTCTCTAAGTGGTGGGGGGTAGGTGATATGCAAGTGCCTCAAATTCCACATTCAAGAGGGGGACATTGTGCCTTGCCCCAGTAGAGGACCCTGCTCTTATTTCTTTGGGGAGAAGGGGAAGATCGAGCAGGTCTCACGATTTGTCAAGGCTCCCTCTTCTGGCTGCTCATCCTCTTAGGCACCTGCAGCTTCTGCCCAAAAAGGGACACTCCTGCCACCTACCCTCTGCCCCTGCTGCTACTGAGGACAAGTGAGGCTGAGAGAGTGGCCTTCGCTCCCTGGATCATGCCTTCACGTTTTGTTGGGTGCTTTTCAGAGACATGATAGAGATGCCAGGTGAGAGGTTTATGGGAAGGTCTTCCTGGCACAGCTCAGACCCCAGTGCCCCACCCCCTTTTGCCTGGCACTGTCCCTGAAAGCCATCCCAGAAGCCTTCCCTGACCATGCCCACTGGGACACCCCACTGTCCTGCCTTCCGACCGCCATGGACATTGTTTATTGAGGTCTGATTCTGGGCCCTGTCTCTCACCTGCTTAAAAAATATTCATGGCTCCTAACTGCCCACAAAATAAAAGCCGAACTTCCCAGAATTTAAGGCCCTTCTGTCCCAAGTTTTCTCAGTGCATCCTATACAACACTCCCGGGCCCCAGACTTGTTATCCTCTTGCCCATCTGGCCTCTCTACTCCTATGCCCTCTGCCCTTCCTATCCTGGCTGGCTCCTCCTCATTCTCTGAGATCCCACCTGCGTTCCCATGATATTGGGTCCACATTGCTAACAAGGGAGCAGGGCCTTGTTTGAAGGGAGCCCAGCACAGTGCCTGGCCTGGGGCAAGCCTTGTCAGCGTTGGTCAGGAGTTTGTACCCTTTTTGTGCGAGGGACTATTTAAGAGCCTTTCTCTTAAGAGTCACACTTTCAAATGCACTAAATAAAATACAAAGGCCTGCCAGTGAGATAGATTTCATTGAACCCTTTGCCAAAATATTTTTAAGTGAAATTTATGCTACAGTAACAAATGTGCTTCTTCGTTAAGGCATGAAATGAGATCTAGAGGTGTGTGCCAATGATCATCATCTCCAATAGGGAGGCGCATAGACGGTATTTCAAAACATCTGCAACAACTGAACACGATAGAAAAATACCCAGAGGGCCTGGCAACATTAGGTTGAGCTTCAGGAAACTGCCAATGTTGGACCAACTTCGAGCTACAAAAACTGTAATTTCATATGGTTTTGCCCAGTTCTACTCTGGTTTGTCGCCTACCCTGATCATTAAGGGAAACGCTCCATTTCCGGTATTGTGAGTAAAACTAAGGATGATTTTTTTCCCCCATTTAAGTTCATGGACTTCCCTGTCTCCCCCGCCCAGAGTTATATCAGGGACTCTTTGGGGAGCAGTAGTTTGAGAGCCACTAGTTGATGACTCAGCAAGGGCCCCTGGAGGTCGGGGAGGGTCTTCCCTTATCCTCCAGGGCTGCCTGGGCCTCCCTCCTCCTGGAGCATCTAACCCCCCTGGGTCTCTGCTCCCCGCAGGTTCCCTGTTCCCGGAGCTGAAGCCCTCGGAGAACGTCTTCAAGGTCATCTTCTGGCTCGGCTACTTCAACAGCTGCGTGAACCCGCTCATCTACCCCTGCTCCAGCCGCGAGTTCAAGCGCGCCTTCCTCCGCCTCCTGCGCTGCCGGTGCCAGCGCCGCCGGCGCCGCCGCCCCCTCTGGCGGGTCTACGGCCACCACTGGCGGGTCTCAACCGGCGGGCCGCGCCCCGACTGCGCCCCCAGCCCGGGTGCTGCTCTCCCCGGGGCGCCCCTGGCCCTCACCGAGCTCGCGGCCCCAGGCTCCCCAGGCACACCCGAGGTGCAGGCTAGCGTCGCCGGCCGCGCAAAGCCGTGCGCTTTCCGCGAGTGGAGGCTGCCCGGGCCGTTCCGGAGACCCACCACCCAGCTGCGGGCCAAGGTCTCCAGCCTGTCGCACAAGATCCGCGCGGGGAGCGCCCCGCGCACAGAGGCCGCCTGCGCCCTGCGCTCCGAGGTGGAGGCTGTGTCCCTTGGGGTCCCCCACAACGTGGTGGAGGGCGCCACCTGTCAGGCCTGTGAACTGGCGGACTGCGGCGACCTCCGGGAGACTGATATTTAAGGACCCCCCAGAGCTAGGCCTGAGTGGGGACAGGGGTGCCAGGGGAGGTGGATAAGGTGGGAAGAGGGCGAGCTTTGTTCAAGAGGCCCGTGTGGATCAGGGATTCGAAACCGATCAGGGCAGCTGCTCTCTAGCATCCAGGAGGTAGGGAGGCGGGGCGCTGCCCTGGAGGGGTGGAAGGTTAGGGGCCCCCACCAGACACAAATGCCCGAGCTCCTCCTTTCAGAGGGAGGGGTGCGGACTCCGGGGGAGGGGCATTTGCTCCCAATCCCTATTTGAGAAACACTGCCCCATCCATGCCTTGAACCCTGGGTAGACAGCCCCAAGTCTGTCCAGGCAGGCCTGTCCCTCCTCTTGGGGAGAAAGGGGCAGGGAGGCCCTGCATGGCTGCCCCACTGCCTCCCCAGGAAAATGTCACTGGGACCAGGGCTCCTCAGTGAACAGTTTCTCCTTACTGCCGACTGGAGGAACCTTGAGACCTGTCACCGCCACTCACAAGCTCTGGTGGCAGATGGGATGACTGTTTTTACAAGCCTGTTGTATTTACCCGTGGACCCTGCCGGTATTCCTCCCTGCACACCGCATCACCTGACCCTGACCCCCAGTGCCTCCCCCCCCCCCCCCAAGGGCCTTACTGTTTACACTCTGTACATAGCTCCTTGTGCCTGTGCCCATCACCTCCCGCTGGGATCCGGAGCTGTCAAATGGGGAGAGCTTTATTTGTCATTTTGAGACATATTTATTGGCAAGAGTACTTCTGTTTTGTCCGAACTGTGCAAACTGTCCCTCTTTAGCTTATCACCTATAAAGAACTTTTTTTCTAAAATTCTTCAAGTACTAAAGACCCACAACAGGTTAGACTGAGTATTTGCGCACCTTTCTAGTTTCAACTTAACTGGCTCTTTAACTGACTGTCCCTTTGGGACTTGTAGCATGACCAAAGGACTCTGACGGAGGAGGATTTAAATTCACATGACCCATCTTGGGAAACAAACAGTCATCATAAACACAAACTTTCACTTTGTCAGTCTCCCCAGATGTACCTGTGATGCAGTCCTCCATTAAATGGGTGGAACGTTATAAGAAAAAATGTACAAGCCCAAGTAGACAGGTGTGCATGGTGAGTGAGTGAACACCTACCCAGGAACCATGCGTGACACCCCAAGAAGGCTGCACTTTGCAGCACTTTGGTCTCCCTAAAGCTGGGGACACTGGGGGACATCCCTTATGGTCTCACAGGGGTGGGGAGTGTTGGTCAAGTCAGGGGTCCATATCAGAGGATTGAACACTGGGCTCCTGGACGGGGGTCGGTAGCAGGGGAGGGTCCCTGAGCAGGGTGGACATTGGTTCCCACATGGTAGGGCAGGCAAGCCACCAGAAGTCAATAGTGGGGACAAGGGAGCAAGGTGGGAAGGGAGTCTTCAGGAGGAGTTTTAATGGGGGAGGAAGCCTCCTTGTCCCCATAACAGTGGACATGGAGGCAGGCAGTGTGGGCAGCTTGGCCAGTACTCTGTCGGCATGATGATCAATCAGCAAAACGTGTCCAATGTTCAAGCCTCAGCCAACTCCTGGGCACAGCAGCGCCTGCACCAGCTGCTTCCTGTACCCCCACACCAGGTACCCAGCCTTCAGGAGGTGGGGGAGGGGGATGCTGCAGAGGCCCCAGAGAGGCTGTGCTTCAACAGGGGCATCCAGGGACCCAGTTCTGATCGTCAGTAAAGCACGGAGCCGCTGACCTTGGTCTCAGGACGTGCCAGAAAGTTGTAAAGTGGCCAAGAGGAACAGAGGGAGTAGGAACAGCCCTTCTGGAGGAGGGAGCCTCTGGCCAGTGATTTTGGAGCATTTGGAAGAAGTGCATTCACTGCACCATTTCCTGAGACCTCAGGTGCCCCAGCTCCCCCCTCCCTTCACCCCCCCCCCCACACATAACTCATTAAAGACTGCCCCTGAAGTGCAAATAAAAGGAGGCCATTGTCCCTTTTTTGTCACCTTGAAATGCCAAGGTGATTGGAGAAATAGGGAAGACTCAGTGCCCATCAAAATGGGAGTGAGAGTTCCTTTGCACAATCCTCGAGAAATGAGGGAGTTTGTTAGTGAGAAGGGCATGGTCCTGTGAGATGTGACAGGGAGAAAAGCAAGTCTTCAAACATGTTGGCATTTGTCCAATGACCTACCCCCACCCCCTTAGAAAGCCTCACTCCTGTTTCCACCCAAAACCTCTAGCTCCAGTCCACCCTCCCTCTCAAGCTGGGCTCTTGCCACCCATCTTGCCTTGCTTCCCACACTCTGCAGGACCTCTGTCCCCAGCATTCCACAGGACCACTTTTGCGAGTCACCTGGGACCTTTCATTTCCCCAACCTCCTCCCATCCTCTGTCTGTGGAGCGGTTCACACTAGTGGCCACGCCTGCTTCCTGAAATGTTCCTCCGTGGCGGAGCCCCTGGGACCACACTCTCTCTCCTGCGCAGGCGCCTCTCTCTGTCCTTAAATGTCCCCCAGGGTTTTCTTCTTCCTTTTCTCAACTTTCCACACAATCTCACCCATTCAAAATCACCTCATCTGCATCCATAAATGTCTCCCAAGGGTCTATCTCTAGCTCCAGAGGTGTGTGTTTATTCTCCCCTGGATGGCTCCCAGACACCCCAGATCCAAGCCCACTCACCTTCTGCAAAGCATCTCATTTGCTCCGTGCAGGCATGACAAGGCCACTGGTGCTAAGGCTTCAGGCTCCCCAAGGTCCTGAGACTGCCTGTCCTCTCCACACCTCATCATCTTCCCAAGACCTCCTTCCCAGATGCCTTGCCTGGAACTAATCTCTGAGCATTCCTCAGTCTTCCTGTTAGCTCAGATCAAGATTACCCTAGATTAGGGTTCACTGATAGAATCCATATCTGTGTCCATCAGGGAGAGAGCTATCTGTTCCTAGGGCTGCTCAGGACTGGGTAAGAGTTTTTAGTAAATACTAGAAGCCCAGTGCATGAAATTCATGCACAGGTCAGGTTCCTAGGCGTGGCTGGCAATCAGGGCCGATCGGGGCCTTCCAGCTGCCAGCCAGGGCCTCCCTTCCCTGGCTACTGGCTGCTGGCTGGGGCCTTCCTTCATTCTGCACCGCCCCCTGGTGGTCATAGTGAGCAATCAGTCTCCCGAGCAAACTCCCGCAGGGACAATTTGCATATTAGGCTTTTATACATATAGATTTGATTTATGGGTCCGCTGGCCCTTCCCTGGGACCCTGCACCATTTTCCACTTGGTAGCTGGATCAACATCACCATTTTTGTAAGACCCTCACCCCATCTGGTCCCATCGATACTCAGGAGCTAAAGCTTAGTTCTCTCCCAGCCGGAGAGCCAGCTGCAGCCTGAACCTCTGCAGGACCACCTGCCCCGCATGCCCTCCAGGCCACCCAATCTTCCCACCTGGAGCCCCACGTCCCCAAGAGGCCCCTCCACCACCACTGTCCCAGGTGATGACAGGGACTGGGGAAAGGTTGGGATCTTGGTGGCCCTCCCCTCAGTGACCTGTCATAACTCTGACTCCTCAGTGCCCCCCTGACCCTGTTTCTATTCCCATCCTGTTACACCCCAGGGGGTTACATATTCACCATCTACTTGGAAAAAAAATTTTTTTCTCTCTTCCCGTGGCTTCAGCAAAGCACAAAACCAGATGCTCGTAAAGGCTAAACCGGTCCCTCAGGCTCTCTGCTCAGAATAGCTCTCTAGGGAGCCTCGTGGGCCCAGGGGGTACTGCAAGTGGGACTTTGGGGAAATGGGTGCAGCACTCAGTCTCCTGCTAGGCTGGCTGACATTTCTTCCCTTTCCCAACCCACCTCTTCGCAGAAAAGGGGAAACAAAGGGAATGTTGAATAGGGCCCAGCCTACTAGTATATTCTTAAATTGCTCTGGTCTGGGTGAGAATGAAGTGGAAATTGCAGAAGAATTTGGAATCAAGAAGAAATCCAGAAACTGGGGCCACAAAAGTTTGAGCCTTCAGAGCCAGGAGCCAGGACGAGAGGTGGATTGGAGGCAGCTCCAGGGACCGCAGCACTGGTATTTGTGGAAGTCCTGTTTCTGGTAGAGTTAGATGTTAGACCGCAGTCCTGGCATTCTGCTAAGAAAGAATTCAGAGCCAAAAACTCAAATACAAGCGAAAGTTTATTTGGAAAGTCACAGAGGTAGAGGAAGTGAGAGGTAGAAGAAACTGACTCAGGAAACAAGTTACAGAGGCAAAAGAGGGGCCCTTAATGCATAGGAGAAAAAAATGCAAAGATAACACTCCTGAGAGAAGAGGGGAAAGGCTGGGGAGAGAGAGAGAGAGAGAGAGAGAGAGAGAGAGAGAGAGAGAGAGAGAGAGAGAGAGAAGGGAACGAACACTGGGTCCCTTGCCTTAAGGTTGATCTCAATAGAATACTCATCAGCTTTCCAGTTGCAGGGTCTTGGTCTCTACTAATTGATTGGTCAGCACTAAGGTAGGAGTCAATAATCCTTGCATCTGGTCCTGATGTCAGCCATGGCATTGCTTCATCTGCTTTTGCTTCTTTTCTGGGCCTGAAGCTGAAACACAACTGAGGCCTAAACGCCATCTCTAGTTTGACTAAAACTCTGCCTCTGTGGTCAACAGCCCTGAGGCTTTGGTCTTAAGATTTTTTCCTGGGGTTCAGGACCTCATCGTCCTGAGGGCTTACACCTTAAGGGACTGGTCATGCAAGGGCTTGCACAGGAGTCTATTCTCTGGCCCCTTTGTTCCTCCTCTAAGGGGATCTAAACCACATGACTAGCAATATAGAAGGACAGGGATCTAAACAGCATAAACTCACATACTCAGGAAAGGTCACCTGAGGGTAAGGTCCTACCCTATAATACTATATTCCAGGTTTTGCCCATTACTAGGTATACCGGACTTTCTGCCCTGATGACATTCCATATGTGGCCTATCATTCCTCCTCTGCTCATGCCTGTCTTAACATCTCAGGAAAGTGTATGTGTTTTTTCCTGCCCCTTTTTCATCTCCCCCTAAATTTAAGCATTTCCTAAAGTTCTACTTTTTTCTTTCTTTTCTTTCCTCCAATGCCATCCATAGGAGCATCCACCTCCCAAATCCACATTTCCAGCTCCAACACTGTCTTCACTACCTAATACTTCTTTTGATCAAACATATAGGATTGACTCTGATTGTCCATACACAAATTTCCTCCTGACCGCAATACTGAAGGTCATACACACTGCTGGAAAGATTTGTTTTAAGTCACAAACCGATACTTCATATCTTAAGATGGCATCCTACCAAGCCATTTATAAGATCCCTCCCCTTAAAATACCAACAAAGAATTAAAAAGAGGATAGAAATTCAAAACCGGTCCGAAAAGTAAGGATACCAGTCAACCATTTGCAAAGAGTGGGAACTCCAGTGCTGCATTAAAGAACAGACTCGGGGGACCAGCCAGAATTTTGCCTCTATGTTAAAGGCTCTACCCTTTCCACTGCTTATCTCCTACCTCCCATCCCACCCCTAACTCCAAGAAGGGCCAGCCCAGTCATCTAACCTCTAGCCACGTCCTACTGCCCAACAATTGCTTTCTGAGTAGCTTAGGACACTCTTCCCTGCAGGAACTTTCTACCTGCTCACTGGACTGTCCCGTCTTGCAGGTCTGAGGTCAGAAGGGACCTTGAGAGCAGAGTAGAACGGTATCATTTCTCAGGTGCTCTATTTGACAGAAAAGGAGTAGCCAGCATCTCTGAATTTTTAAAGTTTTTCCTCATTTGCTAAAAACTGGCAGTGGGGAGTAGAAGATTTCCCTCAGACTGAGCAGAACTAAAAGAATGCCCACAGGCTTCTGTCTCCTCCAGCTCCTTGAGCCAGAGTCAGTTCATGAAGTGCATCTTCCAGGGACCTGAGTCCCTTGGCCCATTCTTACAAGGCCTCATTGCTGTGACTAAGCCACCTTTGTATTCTGGGTGGCTTCCTTGTTTGTGGGTCCATTGATTTAGTGCTTATAAATATCCCTTTGGTGCTGAATGACTCCCCTAAGCAGAGGTGTATCCGTCAGCTATTGCTGTGATAATGCTGCAAAACAAGCCTCCCTTAATTTACAGGTTAAAAGAACAATCATTTGTTCTCTTGCTTATGTTTCTGTCTGCAAGTCCTAGGTTTGGTTTCAGGCTTCTATGGCCTCAGTTAGATTTATTCCCCTTTTCTCTATATTCTCCTTGAAACATCGCCAACAGGGACATATTATTGTCATGACAAATGATGAGTATACAAAATGCCAAACCCAACTATGCAACATGCTTTTGTTCATATTGCATCATGGCTGTTTACATTTTTTGGCCAAAACAAGTGAGATGACCAAGCCCAAAGTCAAATGAATAGGGATAGGAAAGTGACTGAATATTTGCTGAATAATCGTCCATTCTAGCTCAAAAAGCTTGGTTAGGACTTCCACATATGAACTGAGGGAGCGGGGAAATAACAGCCTCTTTAGAGGGAGGAGATGCAAGGTCACATGGCAAAGTATGCAGTTATAGGGAGGAGGGGAGAACTGAGGTCACCTCTGCCATCACCTACCATATGTGGCAACACCAAGCTAGCTCTTGCCCTGAGCTAGCACTGGCCTAGACTGGACTACACACTCCAGTAGCATGGAACAAGGACTTCACCCTGCCCAGCCCTATGTTTCCTCTTCTACCACTAGGGTCCGGCTCACACTTCCTTTGTAAGAATCAAATGAGATCCTGTTGTGAATGTTTTTTTTTAAGAATAGATGAAGCTCTAAGAAGAAACTCTAGTTTCCTAAGGTAAGTAGGGCATCATTTATATACAAAGAGGCGAAAGACAGATGTTCCCAAACATGCATGAACCCTTCTTTGAAAAAAGGACCCTCCAACAAAGCCAAGTCAATACAAATACAATGAAAACAACAAATCTGAAACAAACAGGGATATCACTAGTCACAAGAGAGAATACATACTTGAACAACTTTAGACCACTAAATGTTAAAACAACATTAAAAGGCCAACTTTCTAGTAAAATTTCAATTGCCAAAATTGCATCTCACCCCCAAAGTAGAAAATCATAACAGAACATTAACCATGAAAGAAATTAAAACAAAAGTCAAAGACCTACTTTAAAAAAAAATGCACCAAGTCCAGCTAGTTTGGTAAGTAAGTTCTTTAAGACTCCAGGAAATGGATAATTAACATTTTATAGCTACTTTCTCATTGTACATAGTAAAAAGATGAAAAAATACCCAAATTGTTTTAAAAGCCCCAGAGGGAGGGGAGAAGGCCCTGGAGAGGCCAAGAAAAAAAAAATCTTAGGTCACTTGTAAATATAAGTACAAAAGCCTAAATAAATATAAGCACATGAAATCCAGCAAGGCCAGTGTAGCAGACTATATTATTGACAAAACATTTGCTGCCCCAAACTTGCTGGATACTTTTCTGGAAAAGAATTATATGCCTATTCACAGACACCAAACTCAGGCACTGACTTCATTTGACCAATGAAATGTGGGTAGAAGTAACACATGCAACTTCCGATTAGAAATATTAAGATGTTCCATTATCTCTCTTTTCTATCAACCATACCAGTAAGATGCTCCGTCGCAGTGGGTCCTAGATTTAAGAGGATGTAAAATCAACCCTCTGGCCTCTGATGAATAAGAAATGAACTTCTGTTGTAATTCACTAAGAATTGGGGGCTGGGGGGGGTTGTTTCCAGAGTCGAACTTAGCCTAAACTGACTGATACAACAAGGCAAAGACTGTCTCCAAAATACAAGAAAAACATTAGAAATTTTATCAATGTAAATAGCACATTAACAGGTAATAGGAAAAAAACTCTATGATCATCTCAATAGAGGTATAAGTCATTTGATAATATTTAATATTCATTCATAATAAAACATTCGTAAACTAATATAGAAAGAAATTTCAACCTGATTTAAAAAAAGTATCCCGAAACAGAGCAAACAGCATACTCATTAGAAACACTATCCACATTCCCATTAAATCAGGAATAAGGCTACAATCTCCATATCACTCTTTTACTCAACATTGTACCAATAGTTATACTTTATGCAATAACAACAAAAACAGGCATATTGACAGTAAAGAAACTTGACTATCAAACTTTTCAGGTAATGTGATCTTTCTAGAAAATCCAAGAAAAGTAACTGATAAAAAAAAAATCCAAACTAATAAAAAAAGTTTATAACTTAGCCAAATCTAAATCAATATTCAAAAACTCAATTCTTCCTATTCCCCAGAAATTGTCACTAGATGCCATTTTAAATCAGTGGGGAAAGGGTAGATTATCCAACAAGTAGCATTGGGATGACCAGCCAACAATGAGGAATAAAAATAAACCTGGGTTCCTACCACAAGTCCACAAAAGTTTAAGAATTCTTTTTAGAAACTCCAGAGAGGAACCAAGATGGCAGCATAGGTAAACACCTATCTTGCTGCCCCACACAACAGTTTCAAAACTACAACTTAATGACAGAACGAACATCATCCAGAATCACTGGAAAGATGGCTGAGTGGAAATTCCACAAATAAAAGTAAAGACAGGACACTGTGACTCAGAGGAGTGGCGGAGGGCAGAATTGAGGATACACGCTGAGTCAGAGGTTTGGAGCTGTGTGCGCAAATGGATAGGGCAGGCGGCTGGATACCCGGCTGGTTTTCTCAAACAGGGAGGGAGACAGAGGCATCCCACTGCACTGATTCCCCAGTTCTGGGTGAGTTCCGGGAACCCACACTCATATGGGGTGAAACTGGACAGTAAGGAAGCACGCTGAAACTCGGGCGCTGCAGAGGTCTGCGAGCTTGTGGAGAGGGCTCATAAACTTGGGAACTGAAGAGGCGTGCGAGTGTGCAGAGAGGATTCATGACTTGCTCTCTCATTTGGGAGAAAAAAAAAAGAAAGAAGGGAAACCATCAGACTGCATTATTTTACAATCCTGGGTGAGACTTTGGGTGTGCAGACTCATTTGGGGAGAGGCTGAATTGTCCAGCAGCTGGTAGAGCTCGGCGGCAGCTTTCTCTCAGAGGTGCATGCAGCCTTTGCCACCAGGCACAGAGACCCAGGTGCTGCACAGGGTGGAGCTGACGGAAATCAAGGCTGCCTGCTCAGCCCGGAGACTCCACCCATCCAACCTGAACACAGCTGATCCTCACAGCCAATTGGCCTAGAGGTCAAACCCTCCTAGTGCTAAAAATAATCTAGGCCTAACTTCAACAAGACTGTGCAACCCATAAAGGGCTGCATCAAGAGTACCCACCTCAAGTAACTGGGGAGGCTGAGCCACTGTCCCTTAGAGAACATCTACCACACAAAGCTAATCAACCAACTCAGGAAAGCAGCCACCATGCAGAGACATGGAAAGAAATCACATGTGAAAGAAATGGAGGGAAAAAAATGACTGGACATAGAGTTCAAAACCACGGTTATAAGGTTTTTCAAGAGGCTCCTAGAAAAGGCCGATGAACTTAATGAGACCTTCAAGGATATGAACGAGATCTTTGAGGATATGAACGAGACCCTCGAGGATATGAACAAGACCCTCGAGGATATGAAAAAGGACCAACTAGAAATTAAGCATACACTGACTGAAATTAAAAAATATATAAAGACCTAAAAGCAGTCTAAAGGACCGCAAGAATCAAGTCAAAGATTTGAAATACAAAGAAGCAAAATCTACTCAGCTGGAAAAGCAAGAAGCAAAAAGAATCCAAAAAATTGAAGATAGTGTAAGGAGCCTTTGGGACAACCTCAAACATACCAACATCCAACTTATAAGGGTGCCAGAAAAAGAGAGAGAGCAAGATAATGAAAACCTATTTGAAGAAATAGTGACCAAAAACTTTCCCACACCTGGTGAAAGAAATTGACTTAGGAGTCCAAGAAGTGCACAGAACCCCAAACTATAGAAATCCAAAGAGGACCACACCAAGACACATCATAATTAAAATGCCAAGAGCAAAAGACAAAGAGAGAATATTAAAAGCAGCAAGAGGAAAACAGTTGGTTACCCATAAGGGAGCACCCATACAATTGTGAGTGGATTTCTCAACAGAAATGATTCAGGCCAGACGGGAGTGGCAAGAAATATTCAAAGTGATGAATAGCAAGAATCTACAACCAAGATTACTCTAGCCAGCAAAGCTATCATTCAGAATTGAAGGTCAGATAAAGTGCTTCACAGATAAGAAAAAGCTAAAGGAGTTCATCACTGCCAAACCAATATTATATGAATTGCTGAAAGGTATTCTTTAAGAAGAGGAAGAAGAAAAAGGTAACAATAAAAATTATGAACAACAAATACACACCTATCAACAAATGAATCTAAAAACCAAGTGAATTAAAAATCTGATGAACAGGATAAACTGGTGAATATAACAGAATCATGGGCATAGAGAGGGAATGGACTGACTATTCTTGGGGAGAAAAGGGGTGTGGGAAGTGCAGCAAGAGACTGGACAAAAATCATGAACCTATGGAAGAGGACAGTGGTGGGGGAGGTGAGGGCGGACGGGGAGATGGGTACTGGGTGGAGGGGAGCTATAGGGGGATAAGGGGGGAAACAATGTAATTAACAAACTGAACAATAAAGATTAAATATATAAAAAAAGAATTATTTTTAAATGTAAAATATCATCCTTATTAGTTGGAATGAAAAACAAGGAGAGCCTCAGAAAATGTCACAACCGTGAGAGAACAGCCCGAAGGAAACATGGTAACTAAATGCAACCTGGGATCCTGCACAGAATTCGGGAACCAAACAGTGACATTAAGTAAAAACTAAGGAAATCTGAATAAACTATGGACTTTAGTTAATAATAATGTTCCAATCTCGGTTCATTAGTTATAACAAATGTACCAGATTAATGTAAGATGTTAATAATAGGGAAAATATACATACTTACATTTTCCATAAGTCTAAAGTTATAAAAAAATTTATTTACACCAAAAAAATTGATAGAACTGATAAAACTAAATAAACAAATACACAAGGATAGTTGAACACCTCAACACTGTTCTTTCAGCAGTTGATACAACTAGACAGAAAATCAGCCTGGATATAGAAGAGGACAACAACACCATCGACCGACAGCATCTAATTAACAGCTATAGCACACTCCACCCAACAACAGCAGAATACCCTTTGCGAGTGCCATAGACCAGATACCAAAATCAACCACATCCTCGGCCACAAAACAAACATCAACAAATGTAAAAATTAAAATCATGCAATCCAGCTTCACTTGGGGAACAAAATAAGTTCACATTTGTTATTTATTTAGTAAACTTATTCATTGAAGCATAATTAAACTTTTTTAGCACAGAGGATTGCATACAAAAGAAAATCACTAAAAGTCTGGTGAATGAACAAATGAATAAATGAATGAGCTGTCTCATCTTGGGGACCAAGACCTGTTTTCACTGTTAAGAATGAAAAATAATACTCTATAGTAAGTTACAATCTTATTTAATTCCTTTATTCAATATTAATTAAAAGTACTTTCTGTGACATATATTTTTTAATTCAGAAAAGCTCACATAAAATTTAAAAAAAGTTCTCCCTGCAGCGAGAGGGCTGTAGTCCAATGTGGCCAGCAGGTGGCGCCAAAGGACATAGTTCAACGGATGAGGCTGTTCTTGCTTCCAGAGACCCTGGAATCCAGGGCGGCTCTTCCCCACCTCTCCCAGCCATGGTGAGAAGGGGAGTCAGCCCAGCCCTTCCTATGTCTCTCTCTCAGCATCCTGAGACTCCCCACCAATAACATGGAGGATGAGGCAAGTGAGGATGCAGAGAGAGCATGTGTTGAAAATGCTAGTGCGAATTTTGACAATGGAGAGGCAAGGGAAGGTGGTAGCAAGAGGAGGGGGTGATGGGAAAGACATGGACATTTGAAACGTGGATGGAAGGATGTCTAGAGAGAAGGGGGAGAGGAGCGGATAGGGCAAGTTCCTGAGTTTGAGACATGGGATGCAGGGGGGTGGAGTGGGGGGAGATGAGAGGGAAGTCTAAAAGGACTGGGATAAAGGCTGGCTATTTGTAGATTTGATGAGCAAGTTGCCTCCAGTTGGCTTCTACTTTGCCTATGACACGAGAGACCATGTTGCCTGCTGACAGTGAAGAGGCAGGAGAGTCAGAGGTCGGCATGGAAAACCCAGGCAGGTTGCCAGGCAACACCAAGAGTGGGTCCAGAAGTTGGCACCACTGAGTTTGACTTCTTTCTTCACTTGTTCATTTATTCTGCAAATATTTGATAACCTACTATTACACCTGGTACTATTTTGGACACTGTCACTTACATTTTGGCAGAGGGTGGGATGAGGAGGGGACCAGGAAATACAAATAAATAAGCAAATACAAAATGACAAAGGGAAAGAGAAGGGCTAAGCAATGGATAAGGAGATGAAGCAGTGCCGAAAGTGCTGTGAAAATGGGGTGCTTGAAGAAGTCTTCCTAGAGAAGTGACAGCTGGGCAGATATCTGAACACAGTGAGGGAAAAAGACTTGCTAATACCTGGGGACAAGCATTCTAGATAAAGGGGACAACCAGGGCCAAGTGGGAAAGGGGGGGCCGGAAATGGGAGCTAGGGGACAGATCACATACTGCACTGAAAATCACCTTCTATGCTAGTGTGGTAGGATGCCAGCAGCCAATTCCAGCATGTCAGCAGGGCTGAATCATCTGGAATGGCTGAGGGCATTTTCCCAAACCTGAAAAGGATGCATAAATGATTGCTTATTGCCAGACAGCTGAGGGCATTCCAATCTACATGTTATTGCCTCTGGCCAAACACCTGAACAGCTCCAAGTAGTTCCTCCAATCTGACAATGGATTCTACACATCAAACCCTGGCCTTTGATGTGTGTATCTCCCTTGCCTTAGGACAAACTGGGTTAATAAAAAGCAAGGAGCCCAAACCGGTTTGGCTCAGTGGATAGAACGTTGGCCTGCGGACTGAAGGGTCCCGGGTTCGAGTCCGGTCAGGGGCATGTACCTTGGCTGCGGGCACATCCCCAGTAGGGGGTGTGCAAGAGGCAGCTGATCGATGTCTCTCATAGATGTTTCTGACTTTCTATCCCTCTCCCTTCCTCTCTGTAATAAATCAATAAAATATATTAAATAAAAAATAAAAAAGCAAGGAGTCCTGAGACAAGGAAGAACTTAGTTCCTTTAGCTAAGTCTTCTCTGGCTTCCCATCATGCCTTCCAAAATTATGTTTTGTCTCTGGACTCTTGCTTAATTTACACAAGCGGCTTCTCCAGATCCCTGAACCCCTTCTAGATGCTGGATAAAGACCGTCGGCAGTAGGAGTCGTTGGAAACTAGGGAAGCACTGGATTCCTATTTTAAAAGGGTCGCCCTGGCTGCTGTGTGGCGAGCAGGCTAAGGGCGAGTGTGGAAGAAGGAACACCACACAGAAGGCTACAGCAGGCATCGATGGCAGAGATGAGAGGGACAGGGCAGAAAGTTTCAAGTGATCAGATTCGGGATGTGCTGGTAAAGCCAACATTTGGTGATGGCAAATCTGATGATCAGGTGTGGAACGGAAAGTCAATGACTACGGTGTTTGACTTACTCAAATCAAGTGCGGTAGCTTTGGGAAGGGACAGATCAAGAGGTCTGCTTTGGACATGTTAAGTCTGTGGAAAGCTCCTGTAGGCAGCGTTGTGTTGCTTGCTTTGCTTTGCTGAGTTTGGGGCCAGCAGGCGTGGCTTCATGTTTTTCTCCAGCTGAACCTACTGGCGACTCAGACACAACTGTGCAGAAAACAGACAGTGGACCCACAACTGGGGGTCTAGCAGAACAAATGGCGAGAGAGCTGAGGACATCAGAAAGAGATCTAGTGAAATGACAGAGCATTGAAAACCCCACTGCTGGAACCAATTTTAATTAACCAGGACTAATTAAATCACTTCAACACTAGTTATAAAAGCCTAACCCAGTGGCAGGCAAACTCATTAGTCAACAGAGCCAAATATCAACAGTACAATGATTGAAATTTCTTTTGAGAGCTGAAAACCAACTTCTGTGCATGGGCCACAAAGTTTCAATCGCACTGTATGTGTGCGCGAACGTGGTATTTTGTGGAAAAGCCACACTCAAGGGGCTAAAGAGCCACCGCATGTGGCTCGTGAGCCGCAGTTTGCCAACCACTGGCCTCACCCAAGCTAATTAAGCAAAGGGGGAACTAATAGCTGGTGTTTCGGGGAAGGGCACTAAAGTGGCTCAAAAATGGGAAGGAAAAGGTATGAAACAGCTGGTCTTGATCATGGCCTTGAACTAGGCATGGATACATGACTGTGTTACCCCATATGTCCCAGATGAGAGGAGGAAGATAACATATCCAAGACAAAAAGTAGTAATGGGCTCTGCAGTGAAATGGAGTGGGAAAACCCAATCCAACAGATCAAAACCACTCACGTACTGAGCTCATACTGAAATATGCCTAGCATGATCCCCTAACAGAGATCCAAATCTTGAACACGCTCGCAAAATCGATGTTCAACAATCACCACTAGAAATGGGAGGCAAGAACAGCTTTTGTATCCATCATCTCCAGTTATATAATACTAGAGGCCCAGTGCACAAAATTTGTGCACTGAGGTGTGGGGGGGAAGGGGTGTCCCTCAGCCCAGCCTGCACCCTCTCCAGTCTGAGACCCCTCGAGGGATGTCTGACCGCCCGTTTAGGCCTGATCTCGGTCGGACATCTTCTTACAATCCAGGACTGCTGGCTCCAAACTGCTCACTTGCCTGCCTCCCTGATTGCCCCTAACTGCTTCTGCCTGCCAGCCTGATCACCCACTAACCAATATCCTGTCAGCCTAATTGAAGTCTAACTGCTCCCAACCAGCTTTTTGCCCCCAACTTCACTCCTCTACTGGCCTGGTCACCCCTAACTGCCCTCCCTTGAAGGCTTAATCACCCCCAACTGCCCTCCCTTGCAGGCCTGGAACCTCCCACTGTCCTCCCCTGCTGGGCATCTTATGGTGGCCATCTTGTGTCCACATGGGGGCAGGATCTTTGACCACATGGGGGCAGCCCTCTTATGTATTGGAGTGATTGTCAATCTGCCTATTACTCTTTTATTAGATAGGATAGAGCCTGGTGCATGGGTGGGGACTGGCTGGTTTGTCCTGAAAGGTGTCCTGGATCAGGGTGGTGTTCCCTTGGGGTGTGGGGCAGCCTGGGCAAGGGGCCAAGGTGGTTTGCAGGCTGGTCACATCCCCCAGCAAACCAAGTGGAGGTCCTGGGATCTGGGATTAATTTATGTCTATAATTGAAACTTTGTAGCCTGGAGCGGAGCCAAACCTTCTGCTCACTCTATGGTGACAGCCATTTCTATTTGAAACTTTGTAGCCTAGAGCGGAGGCCTAGGCTAGGGCTGCAGAAGTTTGGCTTCCTCCATCTCCCCAGCAACCCTAGTCTCTTCTCTCTCCAGCTCCATGGCGGCCGCCATTTCTGTTGGGATTATGTATCTTCTATAATTGAAACTTTGTAGCATTGAGTAGAGGCCTAGGCTGGCAATTGCAGGCAGAAAGCTTGGCTTCCTCAGTTGCCAGGGAAACCCAAGCCTCCCTCCTCCTCTCAGTGGCTGCAGCCATCTTGGTTGGGGTTTATTTGCATAATTTGCTCCTGATTGGTTGGTGGTTGTGGTTGTGGGTGTGGTTTGATCAGAGGTACGGTCAATTTGCATATTACTCTTTTATTATATAGTATTTGTTCCTGATTGGCTGGTGGGTGTGGCTTGATTGGAGTTATGGTTAATTTGCATATCACTCTTTTATTAGATAGTATTAGAGGCCTGGTGCATGAATTCATGCATGGGTGGGGTCCAGCCTAACCTGGACAGGGGGAGGGGGCACTGGCAGTTGGCTGGCCTGCCTGCTGGTCGAACTCCTGGTCAAGTGGACAATTTGCATATTAGCCTTTTATTATATAGGACTAGAGGGCTGGTGCATGAAAATTCATGCACTGGAGAGGGCATCCCTCAGCCTGGCCTGCCCCTGTCACTGTCCGGGAGGCCTCAAGAGTGGGAGGTGACCCAGAGATCAGGGGAAGGCAACGCCCTCATCACACCTCTGCTGCAGCCACTGCCGTTAGTGCAAGCCTCGGCCGGCCCTGGTTACCTGAGTCTCAACACAGCCGGTCATTATGAAAAAGCACCATCTCTTATAAACACCACCATTATGTTCAGCAGGCCATTCATTAGACAGGCAGCTCTGGAGAACTACGCAAGCAACCCACCTCACTCTGTGCCTTAGGGTTACCCTTGGGCTCATCCCACCAGCCCCCCATGAATGCAGGGTGACTCAAACCAGAGACGCTTCGCTCCTGCGTTTGTGGGCTGGGCAGACATTCCAAATGGTTCTCATGAAGTGGGAGCTAACACACTGCTCACCTGTCCAGTAGCAGCAAAGATAGTATCTGCCAAGTGCCCCAGGCCCTTGAGGGAACATTTCTGAGGCTTCCACAAAACCACAACTGAACACCTTGCCCATGGATTACTGATGCTGATAGCACAAGGAACAATGCAAACAATTCTACATCGAATCCAGTGCCAGGAAAGAACTTTCCTTTCAGCTGACCTCCCACAGGTGATAGGAATTGGAGAGCAGGTGTTGGCATTGGTGTTGGCCTGAGCAGGCCACATTTTCCACCTCTGGGTTTCAATCAAGGTCTAAGCAACTTCAGAAATAGTCCCAGCGAAAAACTCATGCTGTGTTGCTCCTGGTGCATCCAATCTCCCCTCCCTTTTTGAAGACTCTTGCTTTTCTTTATCTGCTTTGAATCTTTTTCTTTTTTTCATCGATTTCAGAGAGGAAGGGGCAGGGAGAGAGAGATAGAAACATAAATTATGAGAGAGAATCATTGATTGGCTGCCTCCTGCACGCTCCACACTTGGGATCGAGCCTGCAACCCAGTCATGTGACTTCCTGGTTCAGAGGTCGATGCTCAACCACTGAGCCATGCTGGCCAGGATGAATCTGCTTTTAAAGTTGCAACTCATAAGTGCTACCCACATTACACAAGCATTTTCTATGGAGGCTGTTGGGAAACTCTCCATGGCCACCCCTCCCGTACCTGTGTCCCCGAGGCACCCCCACTTTCCTCCCAGGGTCACTTCCTTCCCCTTGAGATGACACAACCCCACACAAGTCCTTCTGGGTTCCTGGATGTCCTCTGCTGATAAACAATCCCCGCCTCCCTCATGAGACCCCAGAGGATGGGACGCAGGCAAGGGGTCTGGTGAATGGTGGCATCCTATGTCAATGGAAGGCCAGTCCCTATCAGCAGACATCAGGGCATCATTGGTCCTTTCTCCCTTATCTGCTCTCACAATGCATCATCTCTGCTGCAAGGAAGAAATTCTCTGGGCCAGTGGTCGGCAAACTCTTTAATCAACAGAGCCAAATATCAACAGTACAACGATTGAAATTTCTTTTCAGAGCTGAAAACTGACTTCTGCACACGGGCCACGAAGTTTCAATCGCACTGACGTGCACACCCACACGTGGTATTTTGTGGGAGAGCCACACTCAAGGAGCCAAAGAGCCGCATGTGCCTCGGGAGCCACAGTCTGCCGACCACTGCTCTGGGCTAACACAACACTATGTTTTGGGACGGGAGAAGCCAGAGAAGAGTATCCTCAGATTTTCTTAAACTTTTAAAATAGAGTTAAATCATGCACACAGAAAAGTACATAAATCTTCAGTATATAACCATCTAGATCAAGATATGTAACATTTCTCTAACCCATAAAGCACCCCCGCACTCCCTCCCAGGCATTACCCATCCCCTCACTTCTAACATCACAGATTAGTTTTGCACATTCTTAAACTTCATATAAAAGAAAATTGAGCCTAACCGGTTTGGCTCAATGGACAGAGCGTTGGCATACGGACTCAAGGGTCCCAGGTTCGATTCCGGTCAAGAGCACGTACCTTGGTTGAGGGCACATTCCCAGTAGGAGGTGTGCAGGAGGCAGCTGATGGATGTTTCTCTCACATCGATGTTTCCAACTCTCTATCCCTCTCCCTTCCTCTTTGTGAAAAACCAATAAAATATTTTTTTTAAAAAAGAAAATATATAGTATATACAAGATTACCTCCTAAGAGATACTGTGGTTGGGTCCCAGAGCACTGCAATAAAGTGCCGCAATAAAGCAAGTCAAAATCTTTTCGCTGGTGGAGGGCTTGCCTTCAATTGGTAAAAACTTACCATTTACAAAGCACAATAAAGTGAAGTGCAATAAAACAAGGTATGCCTGTAGCCTTGTGTCTGGCTTCTTTCATGCAACATAGTTTTGAGATCAATACATATTCTATTGGTATGCTAGCATTCCACTGGATGAATGTACTGCAGTTTATCCATTCTGCTATTGATAGACATCTGAGCTGTTTCCAGTTTTTAGCTATTACAAACTGCTTTGCTATGAACGTTTAGTGCATGTTTTGGGTAGACGCATGCACTCATCCTTTCTCAGGGGTGGCAAGGCTGGTGGGCATGTACCAGCTTTAGTAGAGTCTGCCACACGGTCTGTGTGTGTGTGTCTGTACCCATGTCCACTCTCTGCAGCAATGACCTACGGGGGGGAAGGGGGGGCTAGTGTTTTTGTTTTGTTTTATTTTGTTCCCTTTTCTTTTGGATGGCACAAGCCTGTTCTTTTCATTGTGCAATAGAATGAGCCTGCACTATGGAACCAGACAGACTGAGGTTCAAGTTTCAGCATCACCACCTCCTGAGTGACACCTCCCTGAGTGACATGACTAATTCTGGGAGGTTTTGCTTCCCCACGGGGATGTATCGCCCTCCCCAGCCTGATATGTCCAGCATTTACAGCTGACACCTTGCCTGGCAGGTGGTTAGCCCTAAGCAAATATTCTCTCCCTCCCTCTTGCCCACACCGATGCGCCTCACGTGCAGTCACCAACTAAAATGTCTCAGGCCTTTTCATCCTCAAGGAGTCCTTTAAAATCCCTACCCCTGTGATCCTGAGAATCTACTTGTGACTTTCTTTCCCATTACTTGTGTGATGGGCCACTTCTGTCCATCCCATCACAACTGGCAGGGAAAACCCAGGACGGGGGGAGGGTCCACACGGGGTCAGTGTCTCCCGAGGTGAAATTAATAGAAGGTGCTTCCCACAATCACCTGAGGCCAGGTAAGGTCCAAATTTACATCATCTGTTTAAATACTAATTATAGAAAAAGCACACGATACATTATCTTAACTAAAAGATAAGGTGACTACTTTGTCACTTTTGTATAAAAAGGTCAGAGAAGGGTATATATCGCTACTGACATACCTAAAAATGGATACACAAGACTACTGGCATGGTACTGCAGGCAGGTCTGTGGGGAGATGTTTCAGTGTAGCCTTTTATAACTTTTGAGCTCTAGGAACCACATCAATAGCTCCTCTATTCAAAATGTTTTTCATGTCTATACTCAGATATTTTTAAGTCGTGCATCCAGTGAATATAAATCCCAACATAAATCCATGAAGATCAACCCTGGCAGAGCAAGATGCCTGTCTGTCATGTGCGCGCAGGTGAGGGTGCATGTAGGTGGGTGCAGCGGGCATGTGCACAGGTGCGTCTGCACATTGTAGTCCCATCAGAGCCTGCGGTGACGGGGGAGAGGATGTAGAGTCATGTCAAGGGCAGTGCCCTAAACGTCCAAGAATAAGACCCAATGTAAGCTCATACAGAGTTAAAGCAGGGGATCCAGTTGGCTTTTCACAGCTTCCCCCACCACCCAACCCCTCAATTCTATAGCATTCAAACTCCATCTAAAAATCTGGAGTAAAAATATGACTAAATGTTCTTTCGGGTTCATTGCATATGTGTGTAAGTGGAAGGGTGTGAGATAGTGTATTTGTGTGGGGGGAGGGGGAAGAGCCAGTAGGTAAGGGGTGTGTTTTGCTCTTTTTGGTACTCAGCAAAAAAGAGCAGAAAAGACTACCCCCCCCAATACGGGTAGGCCCTTTGAGCACAATAGGTGGGAAACACTTAGGGATATCCTCTTGCCCCCAAAATGGCCAGACTAACACCTTCCCAGAAGTCAACAGAGGCCACCCGAGGGCCTGACCCAGGGCCCCAGAGCCAGGTGATACTGATTAACAATTAACATAGCTGAGCTTGGCATGGAGCCACAACAGGCGTCTTCCCCCACGGAACTCGCCTTCATCCATGTGGCCATGTCATCCAATTAAGCTCTGAGAAGCCCAGTAAAGGGCCAGAGGCAGTTCCAGGCCTACCCTGAAGGAGCTGGGGCTGGGCAGTGAGGGGCCCTAATCCCCGAGGGGTCTCTTCAGTATGAAGGCAAACCACCACAAAGGAGTGAGAGGATATCCCTTCCAGTCAAGGCAGGCATAGCCAGGCCACAGCTCCCCTCACCATCCTCGCACTCAAAGGAAGTGTAATAAACCACACACACACAAACACAAACACACACGTCTGAAAAAAAAACAGGAGGAGCTGAGGAGCACAGGAAGGACAAGCCTCTTTTATTATCCCAAAATGCAAAGTATTGAAGGCACTTACAATAAGGTAGGAGGGGAGGGGTGGCATGATAGGTCAGAGGTCAGAGCACAGAGGTAAATCAACAGGCCCACCCTAGTCACCACCCGGCATGGAGCAAAGGAAAGCTACAGGACCAGGTCTGAAGCCAGTCAGGGCGTCTAGCTCTACAAAAGATACAAATAATTCTACGTAGGATCAGGAAATTAGGGGCACATGGCATCAAGAGGCAGGACTGGCAGTCACGAGTTAGTGGTTCTTTCAGGAACACACTCAGCAGTAACAAGGGACCTCAGGTCCCCTGCTGGAAGAGGTCTCTGTACATCTCGATGAGACGAGCAGCTTCACGCTGTCCAGAGAGCAGAGCACCATGGGTGGTAGAGTAGTACTTGCGGTGGGTGGCCTCACCTGAGAACAGCACCTGCATGGGCTGGGAGGGGGATAGGGAAATGAGGGTGGAGGAGCAAGAGAGGCCAAGTCCACCTATCTGCTCCAGAAATCCCCATCCACACTGTAAGTCAGAGGTAGTTTCTCCTGGTATTGCTGCTTCCACAGGATGAGGAGTTGCCCACCCCATCTGGCCACCTTCCCCTGCTTCTGCCCCAAACACCAGGCCTCAGTTCTGTCTGCTCTGAGGCTTTAAGAAATTCTGGCTCTGCAGTCTCGGAGGTTCACTGTGCCTCTCTAACAGTGAACTCAGGGAAAGCAGTTTAACCTCCCTAAGTCTTGGTGTTCACTTCTGAAAAATGGGTTCATACCACTGTCTGAGGGTGGTTGGAAGGATTAAGTGAAATAATGTATCTAAAGCACTTAGAACCTGGAAGAACATAAGCACTCGATAAAGTTAGGTGGTAATTTAACAAACCTTTATGGAGCCCCTGTTAGGATCCAGGGACTGTTCTGGGCACTTGGAAGGTAAAAGGTGACCAGGCTGCTGCTTTGAGGAGCTTCCTTGCTGGTGGGGAAGCCAGACACGAAACCCAATTATTAACGGTGTCATATGTGACGTGATGGGTGTTTGAGTGAGGCGCTGAGAGCCTAAAAGAGGCTCGTGGTTGGGGGGACACACAAAGCTTCCCAGACAACAGGACCTTTGGACTGCTTCTTGGAAAACGCTGGGTAAATAAACAGGCAAAGAATGGCAGGAAGAAGGAAAGGGGGACAAAAATGCACCAAAGCAGACCTTGTTCGGGGGACAGGGACAGTTTTGGTACAGCCAGGCCTCCACCTTGAGAGCGTAGGCTGTCTAGCTGGGCTCCAGGACACGCAAGTGCGCATATCTTAAGCTTGAATTTGGACTCTCCCAGGGCTTCTCACACTGAATGTGCAAAAGCACCAACTGGGGACTCTGGCAGACTCAGCGGGGCTGGAGTGGACTGAGAGCCCGCATTTCTGACACATTCCCACGTGACGCTGGGGCTGCTGGTCCACAGACCACCCACTTGGGAGTAGCGAAGCTTTAGCCCACCAACAAGGAGCACACAGAGCGGGTGAAACTGAGGGGGGGACTCATACTATGGCAGAGGGCAAGCTGCCTACTCCCACATCCATTCCCCTTTCTCTTCAGTAACAAAGCCCTGATTTTTAACGGGGTCCACTGCCATCCAGAATAAAAATGATGTATCCTAGCCTCTTGCAGCTGGTACAGTCATGTGGCTAAGTTCTGGCCAATCAGCTTCAGTGTACTGTTGCTTAGAGACACTGATTCAGCCCCAAGGGCCCCCCTCTCACCTTGCAACCTAAAATGCAGATGACAGAAGCAGCCTGTGGGCCACTAGGAGGCCTTGCAGGTGGAGCAGGTTGCTAATGTGTGCGGTCCTGACACCTACTTCGGATTGCCTTTTGTGTGATAGAAGTAGATCTCTGTCTTGTGTAAGCCACAGCTATTTTTTGTTTTGTTTTGCTTCTTAGGATGATGGCTGCAGCAGCAGTGAGGGTCTTGTCCTTGCAGGCACCACGCACCTTGCTGGCTGGTTGACTCCACACTGGCGGATGGCGAGAGGCCAGTGGAAGCACCAATTCCACCAATTAAATGTAATTCTGTCGGGGTTTTAGCATTTATTGCGTGGCAGAGAGGGACTCAAAAATATTTTATGGGAACAGAAATAGATATAATTCTTTCTCTTTTACTTATTATCTTTCGCTATGTATTATTTATTATTTAGTTGATATAACTTAGAGGAGAAGTATTCTCAATTCTACATCCTAAAACATATTGGCAGGTGGAGTGAAAACATACGGGGGAAACTTACTTTCATTGAATCAATGCTCTCCAATAGAGCTTCCCATGGTGACAGAAATATTCCGTAGCTACATAATCTAACAGGGCAGCCACCAGCCACAAGTGGCTACTGAACCTGAACTGTAGATAGTGCGACTGGACCTAAAATTTTAATTTATTAATTTGAACTTGAATTAATCATATGAAGTGTGACCAATGCCTACCATATTGGACAGCGCAGCATTAAATGGCTGTTTTTATAATCTCAAGAAAGCGTTTAACATCTCAGTTTGATTCCATCTTTTCTTCCAGATGTTAAGTGCACAATTTCTTGTTTTCTCTTCCATTATAAGAGGTACTCCATCCCTGTCTCACTGGTACCCCTCCGTGAATACACTTCCCCTCTCCTCCACCTGGACAAACACACAAGCAGAATATGCACAACCAGCCCCCCCTCCCCAGACCCCTCCTCGCCCTTCCCCCCACACTCACCGCGGTCTTGGAGCTCTCCGTGTATGGCAGGGGCTTGGCCAGCTTCTCCACGTCGGTCCCAGTTGAGCCCACCTGCGTGTACGAATAGGAGCCTCGGAAGTAAGGGTTGCTGCCCCAGGCCGAGCGCAGGATTCGCCGAGGCTTGGGAATGTTGGGGTTCCCTGTGGGAGAGTCAGAGGAGCAGAGAGGAAGGAGGGTGAGAAGTGGTCACACCAAGACACCCTGAGTAGAGCACTCCCGTCCACCTCCGGGGTTTCAGAAGGGCCAGGCCGCTGTGGAGAGGCTTGGGGGACGGAGGAGGGAGGCCGAGTTCAAGCTGCGTGCCCCTCACCTCCTTGTGACCCCGGCAAAACACCTCATCAGCTCCCTGAGCCTTAATTTTCCTGCCCGGGGAACATTCTGGATAATCATGTTTCCTTCCAACTTCAGGGGTTCTTGTGGGGCTTTTCCAGGACAGTGGCTGTGGCTGAGAGGTGTTCTTCTAAAAGAAGCCGGCGGTAAACACAAATCCACCTCTTAGCAAGGCGATGGCTAGGATGCGGGCAATCTGAGGTTTCGCGGTGACATCCCAGTTTTTACCATCAGCCCTTAGAAGAAACACGGAGCCTATGGTTTTGAGGGTCTCAGGCTCCAGACTGGGGGGAGAGAGCCCACAACGGAGGAGCCCAAGGCTGAGACGTGGCAGCCGGTGGCCGCTCTCCCAGCGGCCGTGCCACCTCGGTTTCACAATCTGTGGCGAGGAGAGCGGCCACAGGGTTCACGGGATGCAGAGGGGGTGGCGGCGGGTGGCTGGGGAGAGGCGGGTGGCTGGCTGGAGGGGCGGGTGGCTGGCTGGAGGGGCGGGCAGGGCAGGCGGCGGGGCGAAGGGCCGCACCTGTGAACTGCCGCAGCATCTCGGTGCAGATCTCGGCCACCGCCTCGTCGTCGAACTTCTCCATGACGAGGGCCTCCTCCCCACAGATCCAGCCGCTCAGCACGTGGCCGTAGCGCTCGGGCGGGTAGAGGACGTCGAAGCCGCAGATCTTGCGGTACCAGAGCTCGGGCGGGTAGGTGAGGGTGCGGCTCTCCGCCTCGTCCTCCCACACAAACTGTAAGCTGTTGCACTCGGGGCCCCAGAAGGGCTCCTCGAACTCCAGGAAGATCTTGTCGGTGGTGCCGATGCCCAGGCGGTGGATGGCGGCCACCTTCTCGGCGGGCAGGCCGGGGCAGAAGAGGCTGGCGTGCTGCTTCTTGAGCACGCCCAGCGACACCGTCACGATCACGTGGTCCGCCGGGATCACCTCGCAGTCCTCGCACTCCACCAGCACCGGCCACAGCTCGTCCTCCGGCCCGTGCCCCTGCGGCTCCCCGCCTCCCTGGCCGCCCTCGCCGGAGTCGTGATTGTGGTCACCCTCGCCCCGGGGCTCGATCTCGGGGCCCCGGGGGCGGCCCGAGGCCTGGTCCCAGTGCACGCAGCGGACGGCCTTCCCCAGCTGGATGACGTGGGCCGGGATGCCCTCGGCCAGCAGCTCCACAACCCGCATGAAGCCCGAGGGGATGATGTGGTGGGCGCCGGGGATCTCCGTCCACTCCCCGAAGGCGCTCAGGGACACCTCGTCCATGCTGTGTGAGCTACTCTCGCAGCTCTCCACCTGCGGGAAGAGCCAGAGAGGAGCCAGGTGACTCGGGGCTGGGCAGGGGGGTCAGGGCTGGACCTCCGGGCAGCGTGCCCTCCTCGGACCTAGACTCCCCAGAATGGCGTTCCTCGCTCTGGCACCTACACTCCACTGAGCTCCCACCGGGCAAAGGTACCTTCAGGTACTGCTGGATCATGGCGAGCTTCAGGCGCTTGGTGGCCTCTGTGTCCTCAGGGTCATTCCTGATGCGGTTGCGCACCTCCTCCCGGGTGAACACCCCCACGCTGTTCTGACTCTCAGCATTGACTGGTTTACCATGCCGGAAGAACTCCTGGGTCAAGTTATAGACCTGCCGGAGAGACCCCAGGGGGCTGAAAACACACTCCCTCATCTCCCCTCCATCTCAGACCGAAGGGCCCAGCATTTCCCAGATGCCCCCAGATAGGCCACGCTCATGACACCTCTCCCCTTGGTGCCTCAAGGCGGTGCTCGTACTGCACTGAGACTCAACAGGGTCCTGGTTCAGGGATGGCAAGCTCCCGTGGGCAGCCAGCCTCCTCCATTCGCCGCCCTCGAAGGCCGCCTGGGCTTGTGAGGGAGCTGGGGTGGGCCCCGGAGGGTCTGTGGCTGGGCCCCTGCTTAGAGAAGTGGAATGTTTGGTGCCTGCACAGTGTGTGGGAAAGGACCCACCCCTCATGGGTTCTACGTGGCCAAACCGACAGCCCGCTTTAGAGCCTAGATTTGCACACTTTTCTCTTTTCAAGAACCAGATACACCAATCGCTTCCCTTCCACCCCTGCCCAACCGTGTCTGCTTCACTCTCTCCCAAGAGGGCAGTCTGGAGCGGTGGCCTGGCCAGTGTTTTGAGGGAGATGGAGCAGAAGGGGCCCTGAAGTCTGATCTCCCGGAAGATGCTGCCTGGCTCTGCTCAGACCCACATACGGTGCTCCCTTTCCTGTGGGGCTCAGACTCAGGTAAGGAGGACGCCATGTTGGGGCAGGGCATGTGGAGGGCAGGGAGGCCCCAGTGCGCCAAGAAATGGAAATGCATTTCACCGGCATATTTTGTCGAGAACTTCAATCCACATCTCATCACCAGAAAGAAATGGACAACCCCTGGCCTCCTGGCTTCCTGCCTTTGTGGTATATCACCCCCATCAAACAGTGGGCAGGTCTCCCTGAGGAAAGGAAGCCATTCCTGGATCAGGCATGGGATTCCCCAAAAGGCAAGGCTTCAGCCTCAACATTCATCAGCAAACGTTCACTGGGGTCTTTGCCAGACACAGGTTGTAAAAGTGAACTAGACAGACATGGTCCTAAACCCCCGCCCTAAAGTTGGGGAGACATCATAAAAAGTGCTGTGACAGGAACGAGCCCAGGATTTGTGAGATCAACCCAGATAACTGTGGACAGTCCGGATAGAGTCAGGTTGGCAGTGGGAAGGAAAGGAAAGGTATTCCGGACAAGAGAACAACGTATTCAAAGAGAAAGAGAGGAAGAAGGGGAGAGAACATAAGATGCACGGTGCTAACAGTGGTTCAGTGTTCCTCAAGTGAACAGGTAACTTGGGAAAGGCAGGCAGGAGCTCAGCATGAGGGACTAAGGCGCTGGTCAAGGACTCAACTTTATCCAAGGCCTGGTATCACTGATGGGTTGTGAGCATAACCACACACCCACTCCCCCATTCCCCCCCCCGCCCCCCGAACACTGGAAATGCAGGCTCCCTGGCCAAACATCTGGGGCTGGTGCCTATTAATGGTGTGCTTCCCTTCCTAAAGTGAATCTGAATTTGGTCAAACACACATTCATGGGAATGAGTCTGCCCTTTAACCCAGCCCTGGCACAGACTCTTGGGCAGCAGGGTGGAGGAAGAAAGGTGGCATTGCCCACTCCCAACCATATATCTCCACATGAGATATAAACATGATTTAAACGACTCTGAAGTATAAAATATAAAGAAGTAAGAGTTAAATTGTTTATTTTTCCTCCCTTTAGTCACAAGATGCTGGGTGTTTGGCCTTAACTAGAGTTCTCAGCAAATTCCTCACCCAATACTACTGCCAAGGAGACCGGCTCTCAACTTGCTCCTCCTCCACAGGCTTTTTCCTTCGGGTGATAACCAACACGGTACCCACCCAGTCCGTACCTTATGTTGACTAGCGGCCAAAACGCCAGCTGAGTAACAAATTCAGTCTCTCTATCTGACTCTTCACCAGCGAGGACAGCTTTAACTGAATATGGGTTTTTCATATGGGTACAGTCTCCTGACCTGGTCAAATGACACCTTTCTAATGTCTGTCACCCAAGGGAAAGGAGGCAAGCCTAGAACAGCTAATACTCACCCCAATTCTCATTAAGCACTTTTCATCAGGATCTCATTTAGTCCTCATGACACTATAAAGCAGGTATAACTATGTCCATTTTACAGATGAGGAAGGTAAGGCTCAGAGAGCCTCCACAAGTTGACTGAGATTATACAGCTAATAAAGGGCTGAACTGGTATTTGAATCAAGGTAGTCTCACTCCAGAGAGTGAGCTCTGTACTACTGTAACTCATTTATTTGTTCACAAATATAACGCATTCAAATGAGAAGCCCCTCAAAGCCATCACCTTTGGAGGGAGGCTGCCTATCTGCTAGGAACCCACCCTCAGGCAGGGCTGCACGTGCTTAGAGCCGCCACTTTAGAACAGCCGCCAGCACTGGTTAACAGCCAGACAGGGAAATCTATCTCTGGACCTCATGGCTAACACCCTTTCCTTCTCACATAAGCATCACCACCCAGACTAATAAGCCACCTTATCCATCTTACTTTCTATAACTTACACTCTTGATCTTCAAAAATCAAGTCCACAGCAGAAATTGATGGAGATCTATTTTTAAGAGTTTAAAAGAACAAGTCAGTCATGGACCCTGAAGTTCATTCTCAAAAGGCATCCATGCTTGAAATACAATCAGAGCATGACTGATTCCCAGTCGACCAGGAAGTTCCATTTTGAAGAATACTAGTTCTTATCTACTCATTAATAATTCAGTCTCTTTGCACATGAGTGAAAACACATAATACCATGGGACTGCACACAACATACCTTGTGGGTGCCACACACTGAGCCAGCCTCCCTGAGCAGGAACCACCCCCAAAACAAAGGTCATATCTCCTCTCCCATGCCCATACAAAATGTACAATAGGTGTTTGTTGGCCAATTTATGGACCTAGAGTGAAGGGTTGTAATACTATAAACAACAAGGTATCAGAAAACAGGGCCTACATGTTTCCTTGTTTGTCCAGTGCAGTTCACAGCACCACTGAAAGATACTAAAAATATTGACATATTTTTAAAAACCTGATAAGACAAGGATGTGTGCTACTTCCATCCAATACTATACTGGAGATACCGGCCAGTGCAATAAGGCAAGAAAAATGAATAGTCTTAGGCTGTGCTGTTCATTACAGTAGCCACTAGACACTTGTAGCAATTAAAAATTAAATAGTTAAATATTTACTTACTCAGTTTTACTACGACATTGCAAGAGCTCAAGAGCCACATGTGGCTAGTGACTACAATACTGGATAGAACAGTTATAAAACATCTCCATTATTGTAGAAAGATCTATTTGACAATGTGGGTCTGAGGATTAGAAAGGGAAAAATAAAAATCTCATCTATTTTTGTACAGAATTATATAAATAAAATTCCAAAACATTATTAGAATATAAATATAACATATTAACAGATATAGCATTAGAATTAAAATAATAATTTACCAAGGTAGTTGAAATCAATATGTAAAATCAGTTATAGTTCTATATGCCAGGAACAACTAGAAAATAAAATTGTTTTTAAATTACTATTTACAAGAGTAGCCAAAAGCAATAACAATCACTGCCTAAGTACCTAGTAATAAATCTAATAAAAGATGTTTAAGGCCTTTCTGGAGAAATATTGAATCATGTGTACCAATAATCTCCTAACCAGTAGTTCTACACTCATCATCTTCATTCTATCCACAAATTGTCCTGCTATCCCAAAAGCAGGGCCCGGAGAGTGTACAAGGACATGACCAGGGTCAAAAGACTTCCTACACACTGCCAGGGCTTCCCTGCCCCCTACTCTACGCCTAGCTGGCCTGTTAACACCTCACCTCGTTGTATAAATCGCTGAATTCCTCAACCACGTCCTTGGGGATTCTGCGGCCGCGGTTGGTAAGGTAGCAGGCCACGCCATTCTTGGAGTAGAGGCTGATGCGGCCCACGCTGCGCTCCCCGTCAGTTGTCTCTTCCAGAAGGCCATTGGCTTCTGCTAGATGATAGATGGGGTTCCCCTGGGAGCCATGGATCCAGGTGGCTCCCAGCTCAAAGGTCGCGTGTCCTGATGGTGACAGCAATGAGGCCTTAGAGGGGTAGGGATTTCTTCGGAGAGGGCTAGAACACAGAACACTATCTCCCCCTTCTTCCTCCAGGAGAACCATTCCACCCCCACAAAAGGCAAGATAGGGATTAGGGTCCCTTTCTGGCAACTAACCAAAGTTTTCAGTGAAAATATCCCAGTGAAACTGTAGGTGGCAGAAAATGGATTCCACGCTACAGCTGAGATAACTGCTACCTGAATGACTCAGTGATTTGCCCCTGACTCACCACACTGAACTAAGTAGAAGTGGGTAGACCAGAGGACACCGAAAGCTGAAAACCAGTGCCCTGTTTCTAGTGGTTCCTGGTGGGCACTGAGGGCAATTTTTACTAATCCATCTTCAGAATCTTAGGCTTGAGGCTCCCTAAGAATCTTGCCTGGTATTAGCTCCCAATAGGGACAGAATGGGGCCAGCATCCTGGATACCCTACTAAATCTGGGGACCCTCCTCAGGGCAGCGCAGGGAGCTCCAAGCCACATGGCCCCTGGGAGGTGATGTCCAGGAACATGGTGCCCTTCCTGGCTCCAGACACTCAGCAAAAATAGGAACAAGAGGAGTGGCTTCGGGTCAACTGCAAAGTCAGTGCCACAGCCCTATCTACCAGGCTCTGCCAGGAGGTGGGGCAGCCCAAAGCAGGGTCTGAGGGCATTTCCTGTCCTCTCCCACATGCTTCCCCGCCTGTGTCATCCTTGTTACAACACTGCATCCAAAGAGTACCAGTTACTATCTCCAGGTCTACGCACAGTGTCCTGGGGCCTCTCATCTTGACCCCTGCTCTTACCACTGAGATTCACAGCTACAGCCTCACTGCAGCTAGCCCAGCTGCAGCCTGGCCTTTCAGCCCTGGGTGGCAGCACACACGCACCTAGGCCCTTGCCTGGACATGCTCTCCCCCCTCCTGGCAGGTCTGACTTGGTATTCCTCACATATATCATTCCACAAGTATCACCTCATCCTTCTCACTACTATCCAACTTCCCCCAGTACTTGAGACCCACCCAACCTCCCTCTCCCGGGGAAGGCTTCCTGCCCGACTGTGCATCCCCTCAGGCTCCTGAAGCCCCCTCTCTCCCTCCTCACTACCTGTACCATCATTTCACTACACAGCATGTCTTAGCTGTCAGCTACCACTGAGACTGGGCTGTCTGCCCTCCCTTCCTCTGCTTCCAGCGCAGACTCTCAATGTCTTATCAAGACTCAAGAACCACAAATGCAGGAGTTCCTTCTCTAAGACTCCAGCCCAGCCAATCAGGTGTTAAGCAAAGAGTCCCACTCTTCCCTGCTGGCTGTCCCCACATTTACAAGTGCCTTGGATGCACTTTCATCCTTACTGCTAACATATTCTCCTGTGTGTGCCAGGGGACAACAGGTGCAACTTCATGTGCACTATCCAGTAAATGCTACAGGGGAAGACTCCTAATGTGGTCAGAGTCTCCGAAAGAAGAAAGTACCCAGGTGTCTTCAACCTCTGCTTATTCTAAGCCTGACCACCTACTTCTCTCGCCCATCCATCAAAAGCGGACACACAGAATCTTCGTGGCCTTGCTGCCCGTGATGGAAGTCAAAGATACAAAATCCTATGGTCAATACAGCCCATAGTACATGGTCCCTACCTGCTCAATCTCTCCAGGGCCAGACCCCCCGGCTGGGAAGGCCTGCCCTCCAGCGGCATTTCAGGCAAGTCCTCATCTTCTAGAACCCATGGCATAATCTACCCACCCTTGTGGTAAGTCTCTTACCTGGCTGCTTTCTCCAGAGTCTTCATTACCCTGCAACCTGGACAGACTCTTTTCCCAGAGACCTGCCATAACCCACAAGGAGGCCCAAAATCCCCTTGCACCTCCACTGCCCTGAGTTCCTATTGTCCCAGCTGACTCTCGGTCATGATACACTAATTCACACTCCAAAGTTAATGACTAATAGAAGCTCACAGAATTCCCTCTTTTGTGAAACAGAAATTGGTCCATCCACTGCTAAGAAAACTTGGTTCTGGGCATCCCCTCCCTCCTTAAACACTGAATCCTAGGTCATTTTCCAAAAACGGAGGCCAGAACCCTATCCCTGCCTACCTCAGAGGGCTACGGAGAGGACAAAGGAAGTTTCTGGAAAACATCCAGGCAACACACATACTGGAATAACTACCCCCAGAGAAGCTGCTAAAGTAAGGATGGTTCAGGCGAGGCCAAGGCATTGGGGGAAAGAGATGACTTTGGAGGTGGCTGGGCCGAGGTGGCACTCACCGAGTTTCACGCTCTCCACACGGCCTCCAATGCGGCTCGAAGCCTCAAGCACAGTGACATCCGTGAAGCCCTGCTCCAGAAGTGCTTTGGCTGCAGCCAGGCCAGCCAAACCGGCACCGATCACTACCACGCGAGGCTGTCCCCTTCTCCGCAGGCCACGACTGAGAGGGTCATCCGCACTGTCGCCACTGGATTCACAACTTTGCATACCGTCCGCACTCGCCTCCTAGGAACCTGCAGGGAACAGGAATGTCACAGCTCACCTACCATACCTTCACTTCCCACCTGCCCCAAGGGGCATTCACAAGAGGAGCCCTCGAGCCCCCCTGTCCTCCTCAAGGACCTGGAAATAAAAGCCATCTCCAGAGGATGTGGGGAGGGAAGAAGAGACAGAGAGAGGGAGAGAAGAAGGAAGGGGTGCATTGTGGGCCCTCACCAGCAAGCAGGAGAGCTGGGGGCCCACCTGGAGCCCCTGAAAGCCATCAATCTCATCCGAAGCCTGTTAGGCACTACCTCTTGCCCAAGGCTGAGAAACAAGAGCCAGTCAGGGAGAGAATGACCAAGAAGGTCAAAGTCAAGAGAAACTGCCTGGCACTGGACCAGCTGGGCCAGCACAACCGCTGTGGTTCAGCCCCCACCAAACTGAGGATGCTCACACTGACCCCAGGACGCTTGCATGGACTTCAGGATGCTCACACCAACCCCAGACACTCTCCCTCTTCTCTCCCTCCCTTCCTAGTTCTCCCCTCACACTCTCTCTTTCTTGCCCCTTCTCTTCTCCTCTGGATTTCTGTTGTTCTTTCACAGCCTCCGTGAGGTGGCAATTTGGTGGGCAGGACCTAGTCCCGCCCTCCCCCCAAAAATGCCACGAGGCCGGCACTGGATGAGCCTCTGCTATTCCGGGTAGACCTCTGGTTGTTTTCCACAGCCATCCAGCCCCTCAGTCACCACAAAGCAGCAAGGAGCCCAGGAAACAGTGAATCGCGAGGACCTGCGGCACCAGAGGCCAGACATCAAATTGACAGTTACATTAAGCCAGCTTGCTCAGAGACGCCAGGCGAGGGAGCTGATGGCTAGGAGAGGCAAAGGGGTCCCTGAATCTGGCCCAAGGGCTGGGAGAGGCTACCTCTCTATTCCCAGAGTGACCACAAATGTCTGAAGGTGTCCATGAGTTGCCTCCCTGGCCCAAGCAACTTAGATTCCAGTTGCCTTTGCTGAGGTTTCAGTGACAGGAGTTGCCACTAGTATCCAGGACCTAACAACAGGGAGCAAATATGGGCGGAAGGTGGTTGCTGGGCAGCAGACAAGGGGCATCTAAAAAGCTGTCACCTGTACCTGATACGGCATATTCCACCAGACAGATATGCTAAAGAATGTTCATAGCAGCTTTATTCATAATAGTCAGAAGCAACCCAAAGGTCCAGCCACAGGAGAATGAATACATCTATCATGCTATGTATAGCACAGCCACGCAAGGAAATAGTTCCCCGCAATAACCTCAACAACATTGCACTGAGCAAAAGATGCCAGAGATACAAGAGTTCATACTGTATGACTCCACTCATGTAAAGTTCACAAGGAGGTCAGATCAATCTGTGATGACAGAGGCGAGATGGGAACTCAACAGGGCCAGGAGGGAACTCTCTGGGGTGGGAGAATGTGTACCTTGGTGGGGATGGTAGTTCAAATGGACACATAAGAAACCACAGCACTGGACAGTTAGGATTGGTGCCATTCAATGTATGTGTGTGCATTCCTCAGTAACTATTCAGATGTCCATTCCTGGCTCCCTATAAAGAAAATAATACCAGCACACTGACTTCCTTCTCCGCCATCTCAAGGCGTAGCAAAGTGGTCTTTTTCTCAATATACTCAGGCTAAGAAACTGCTCATCACCCCTCCCCCACCCACCCCACCTGCCCACACCACACCTGGGCATGGACTGCCTCCAAATGCCATCCAAACTCCCCAGGCCCAACCAGCTCAGTGCAGAAATGATTCCTCAGGGGGCCAGAAGGTGGTGCCACGGCCAAGAGCTCCTGGGAGGGGACTCCCCAACTCAGACTGTATCCTGGTTTTCCCATTCCTCCTTCCTCCTCCTTCTCTGTCCCTCTACACCCCCACCCCCACTCCCTCCTGATGTTCTATCCAGCCACAAGGGAGGTCAGGGCTGCCTGGAGTCCTTTCCTCCCCTTCTCCTTCCCTCCTCCAGGTTCTAACAGGGAAGTAAACGCAGATAGAGGTGAGGTATGGCTGCCTGCACGCCCTGACAGGGCAGCCAGCAGGGAGAAAAGTTCAGAGATTCAATGCAGACAAGGAACCTGCTCTGCAGCAGGTCTGTAAACATACCAGGTGCTCCTAGCTGCCAGCTGCCACTGATGTCACCACTGCTGGGCACCCAATGACGCCATGCGATGTGGCTCTGCTGCCCTCCCTGCTCCCACGCCTGTTCCCCAGGGCTGGGGGCACTCTGCCTACATGCTTGTTTCCTGGCCTCCATCCCCACCCCCAGCGCTAGGCCACCCGAAAAACAACAACAACAACAAAGGCTTTTATACAATAAAGGATTAAGATCAACACAGTGGCTCTCAAATCTTACTGGTGGAATCTCTTCTCAAAAAGCTCTTGTGGAGTTCAGTGTGTGGCTGGGATGAAATTGGTCTCTTCACAGAACCCCCCACTATACTGATGTGATAGTCAAATAAGGCCCTACGTGGATGTCACAGATTTTCAAGAGCCTCATGTGTGAAAATTGTTTGTAAAGTTCCGTAGCTAAATTATGAACAGAATGTCTTTGTGACTGGGTTCAGGAACGGATGGCGGGAAGTACAGGCCAGCAGCTTGCCTTTAAGATGAACACAGAAAGAATCCTGAGTTCCCACGTATCAGAGACCTTGAACTCAGACATCACACGTGGGGTGCCACAGTAGAGGCAGGTAAGTGGGCCACATAGGTCACCTGCACCCCTGACCTTCATAGCTAATCCCAGATGGACCTGTCAATCCCCAGCACCCCCAAGAAGCCAGAGAGGCCACTCACACAGCCCACCGATGGCAGATAGATAAGGAGTCAGTGCCCCGTGTCCCCGTATCGGCCTTTGGAGCCAACACATCTCGGGGTCCAAGCTGAAAGAGAGAGAGAAAATTATGTCCAAGGACACCTACTGTGTGTGGGCCCCAGCTAAATGCTGAACTGGGCTTTTAGGTGCTCTGTTATCTGACTGGGAGTGGGAAAGCAATTTATTTTCCAATGGTTTTTATCATCTTTCCCTTTCAGATACTTTTTTTAATTTTAAGAGAAAATACCTCATTGAGGAAGAATCACTTAATGCTCCTCAGTGCCCACCCACCCTTCTCTAGATTTGGGGAAATAAATAAATAAATAACATCCGCTCCTTCATCTGTATGCACAGGAGAAACAGAACACCCTGTACTTTTTCAAGCAGATAAAGGAGAGAAGAAAAAAAATGCTGGCTCAGCCAGGCAGGGAAGAGGAGGAGGAGGAGGAGGAGGAGGAGAAGGAGGGAGGGAGGGAGGAGGGAGAGGAAAGAGAGGAGGAGGAGATGATGGGCAGGGGCACAGGACAATAGCACTTGCCTTCTTGTTCCTGCTTACATGCCAAAATGGGGGTGGGAGTCTGTGTCCCCAAGTCCACAAGCAGGCCAAGACTGGCAGCTTCAAGGAATCAGGCCAGACACTGCATGAGTGTCTCACCACCATTCAAGATGCCCTTCTGCCCACCCCCATCCTCCATCCAATCCCAGCCTGCTGGCCACCACCTCCCTCTGCTGCCCAGAGCCCATACTGCCCTGACTGACCTGCCCAAGAAACCAAACTGGAAAGAAGAGGGCAGCAGGGGGAGGAGAGAGGACACGGGGAACAAAAACCCTGTCCCCGGGCAGGGTCACCAAACAAGGATGAATGAACACTAGGCCACCCAATGGGAACGGGCGCAAGCAGCCAAGCATGTGTCGACTTACACACCCACCTCTCAATATCCTCACCAGTTTCATGTCACCCTGAGATGGACCCTCCAAGAACTGCCTCCCAATCACCAAATACCAGAGACATGTTTTAGTCCTGACCTCCCACATATGAGCCTGCCCAGCCCTCTTGGAAATGCCCAGAACTGAGCTGGGGTCACCACACATTGCCTTACACTTTCCCCGTGGCAGTTAAAGCTTCTGGAGTGCCAAGCACTCCCAGCCTCAAAACTGAAGGCATCCTTCATGGAAGATGCGCCCTTATCCATCGGGTCAAACCATGTCAACTCCACCGTCCAAATAACTTTGCCTCTACACTCAATTTCCCCAGGCAGGGCCTGCCTCCTCCACCTGAACCAGGCATAAGGAAGGCCTTGGCTCTTGACCCTCTGGACCTAGTTGACCTTTGTGGCTTCAGTTTGCACTCCACCCCCTCAAACATACACACATATGCCAGCTGAAGGCCTGTGGGAAACATCCCTCCTGCACACATCAGAGAGTCTGGCTCTCGGTTCTCTTATATGCACACCCTTGTGCAGAGCGCTGTGGTTGTGTGCAGCTGTGTGGTTGCACAGTTGTCTACTGCTTGTACCACCAGCAAGGCCTGCTCCACTGATGTTTCCTAAAGTAACAGACACCCTGGAAATATGAGCTTCTTATACTGGTTCTGCTCTGCAGTCACCACTACCCGCCCCCTGCCTATTCTCAAAGCATGGGTGTCTCTCCCCCAGGAAATGCTGTTGCCTGTTATTCTGGAGTGAGGCTAAGCCCCATAATCGCTGAGCAGGGCCACAGTCCCAGGAATGAACTGCGGGAGGCTCCGCGGGCCAGCCCTCCTCCTTGGTGCTGGAGTCCACTTCCCTCCCCAACAGTGGCCACTACAACAAAAACGATGCCACAGAGGCCGTCTTCCCAAGTGCCCCGCACTTTCCAAGGTTGCCCCTCAAAAATACAAAACATGTCTACCCTTCCTTGGCTCCCTTCTGAACACCGGCTATTCCCAAATGTGTCTGCCTCCTGTCCTTTTCTCAAGGTCACCCCAAGTGCAAAACCCGTTTCCCAGAGAAGAGAATGGCCGAGGCAGTTAGCCCACCTGGCTCCTCACCCCTTGGGGTCCAGCTTCCACCCGCTGAAGCACTCCAAACAGGCCCACCCCTTCCAAGCAGCAGGCCCCTCCCCTCGTCTGAGCCCCATAGCTCCTGTAAGCCCTCCCAGGGCACTGGGGGCCACCTGCCCGCTCCCCAACCAACCTTGGGAAACTCCAAGTCTCTCCTCTCAATGGATATTCCTAGTGCTCAGTGCTCGAGGGCAGCAGCCCTACCTCAGTTTCCCTGGAGGGAACCCTTTGCCTCAGCTTCTAACAAGAGGGGTGGGGGGCTTTTAAGGGAATTTCTTTGGACTGCCTAGCAGGTCTGGGAGGGATTTGAATTCTCGAGGGGCCCCCCAGACAATGCAATTATTCTTCAGATGTAAAAACACCCAGAAATCCCAGACCAGCTGCTTTGCACAGAGGCCCAGACAAAGGGGCTCTGTGTCTGCCTGCAAGGCTCCTCCTACCCCTCAACCCCAGGAAGGGACTGGGCCTGATCTCCTCCGAGTCAGACCCTCCCCAGTCCTCCCCACCCTGCCCAGCCAGCCAGGAAGTGAGGCAGGATAGCTGAGCCAGGCCTGGCCAGTGACTGATGAGGGGTGGGAGGGGCAGACACAGGACAAGGCCAGCCTATGAGCGCAGGAGACACAAGGAGAGGGAGAGAACACGGGCCTGGGAGCCCAGAGACCCAGGCCCCAGCTCAGTCTCTCCCTCGCCAGGTGACACCTTCTCTGGGAAATACCTGGCCAACACATCTGAACTCACCCCAAAGACACAGCATCTGTACCCCGCCTCCTGGACACACATGTCTAAGCCCCATCGGATGTTTACTGCCTCCTTTAGTCTTCAAGCTTTCCCATCGATAAAATGGGGACAGGTTCTGCTACCTGGTGGGACTCAGAGAGAGAACAAAAGGAAAAAGCTCCCAAAGAGACTAGTGCAGAGGTGGGAGCCACCTCTCCTAGGACCCAGAGCTCCTTAAGGAACCCCAGCCTTCACCTGAACTCAGACCCCTGCCTCAGCCTTGGCCCCAACTCTTGATCCTGATATCAATCAGACTACCCTCAACACTGTCTCAACCTACCCAGGTCTGGGGGTAGGGACAGGTATCAGAGATGGGAATCATAAAAGGAACAAGTGTGGGTGCCTCATTCTGTAGAGCCCAGAAGTTACTGTCTGGACAATTTCGTCTCCTCCAGGCATGCCCAGAGGTGACTTAGTCATCATATAAAACCCTGACCTGTCTCTGGGCTGAGGGGGAATGGGATCTGCCTGCCTCTATGCCCCCAGCTATGCCCCCTCAAGACCAAGATGAGGAAGAGGCTCTGGGGAGGGCCCATCATCCTTCCTGGCTCTCAGACTTCTCTCCAGGCACAGTGTCTTTGTTATCCACATCTCTTCCCCACAGCCAGTTGGGCAAAGTCCCTAAAATAACAACTTTGAAAGTCTTTGTAAGCTTTTTCTTAAGTGGGAAGCCTGTACTACATGGAGAGAGGCAGACTTCGACTATATATTTGGGGCGGGAGGGGGGGGGTTGGGAGAGACAAAGCCAACAGCATGGCCCTCATAAGCACTGTGTCATTCTTGAAGAGGTGAACACTCTGGGCCAGTCTCTATTTCCCATGATGCTCTGCAAGGCCAGAGAAACCCAGGTGGATTGTTCCAGACCTCAGCTTATTGCTGCCTTGCAGGGACAGACCCTGAAGATCACCAGCCTCTGGCTAGAAGCCTACTTGGGGACAGAGGAGGGGAAGCAAACATGGAAAAAAGTCAAAGAAAGGGTAAGGTTTCTGACGGGCACAACGTTCAGCTGGCAGTCTTGATGGCTGGGGATGAGCCAGGACAGAGCCTAAGACTGAATTCCTGCTCCCATACCAACCCCAAACAGCTTTACCCCAAACTCCACCCTGGAGATCCTACCTTTAGCAAAAGCATGTGAGTGGATCACGATCTAACAATAGAGCAGATCAAGTGCTGGTCTTGATGGCTTCTAAATACCTCCTATGAACTTTCAAAATCTGGGCCGGACACCCTGGAAATGTGAGCTCAGCCTCCATCTCCAACCCCAGCTCCTCACACGTTTCCCATCTGTGTGTATCTACCCGTAGATCTGGCAGGGTAGGCCACCTGTCTGCCAGCATGGACCACATTCTTCCACTAAGAGCCCAGATCTCACAGAGGCAGGCAAATCCCATTCCCCCTCAGCCCAGAGACAGGTCAGGGTTTTATATGATGACTAAGTCACCTCTGGACATGCCTGGAGGAGACAAAATTGTCCAGACAGTAACTTCTGCCCCTAACCAGTGTGGCCTTTGCAGAGTCCATTAGCTTAAGCCTTGGTTTCCCCATCTATAAAATGGGAATAATCACTCCTACCCTTAACAAGGCTGGCCCTGACCCCAGACTCTATTAGTCAGCCTCCTGTGTCTCTGAGAAAAGTCCTAAAGGCACAGGTTTCACTGTGGCTTCCTTAAGCAAACTTTAGGATGAGACACCCATGGCCTAGGTTCGTTCCCTCCTTCTAAGCAGTACCTGACAACCCACCTTGGGATCCCCCTCCAGGAAGTCAGCACCCACAGGATTGTAAGGAACCACAAAGTTGGTCACTATCCTGGTTAACTACAATGGTGCCAGACTGTCCTTGGAGACAGCACACCAGGCTGTGGGCACAAGAGGACGGATATGAAATGGTACTCACAGTCACTCACCTCCCTGGGAGGAAGTTCTCCTAGAAGGGCCGATCCTGGAGAGAAAACCACCTAAATAGCCCCAGCAATCTTGAGAAAGAAGAACAAAGTTGAAGCGGTCATAATATCAAACTATACTACAAAGCCACTGTAATCAAAACAGCCTGGTTATTGGCACAAGAACAGGCATATAGACCAATGGAACAGAACAGAGGCCCCAGAAATCAACCCATACCATTATTCATATTTGATAAAGGAGGCAAGAATATGCAATGGAGCAAAGGAAGTCTCTTCAACAAATGTTGCTGGGGAAACTGGACAGGAAGATGCAAAAAGATGAAACTAGACCACCAACTCACACCATACACAAGAACAAACTCAAAAGGGATAAAAGACTTAAATGTAAGTAAAGAAACTATAAAAATCCTAAAAGGAAACATAGGCAACAAAATCTCTGACAGCTCATGTAGCAGAATCTTCACCAATACATCACCGAGGGCTGTAGTAGGCAAAATGCGGCTCGCAAGCCACATGCGGCTCTTTGGCCCCTTGAGTGTGGCTCTTCCACAGCCACAGCCTGGGCGAGTCTATTTTGAAGAAGTGGTAATGAAGAAGTTTAAGTTAAAAAATTTGACTCTCAAAAGAAATTTCAATCATTGTACTGTTGATAATTGGCTCTGTTGACTAATGAGTTTGCCGACCACTGGTCTAGGGCAAGAGAAACAAAGGAAAAAAGAAATACCAGTAACTGGGACAATATCAAATTAAAAGGTTTCTGCACAACAAAAGAAACCAACATCAAAATGAAAAGGGAACCCATTTATGGAAGAACATAATTGCCAGTGATATATCTAATAAGGGGTTCATTTCCAAAATACATAAAGAACTCATACAACTCAACAAAAGGAAGAGAAAAACCCAATTAAAAAATGGGCCAAGGAACTGAATAGACATTTCTTCAAAAAGAACATACAGATGGCCTACAGACATATGAAAGAATGTTTACGGTCATTATTAATCATTAGATGCAAATAAAAACGACAATGAGGTATCACCTCAAACCTGTCAGAATGCTTACTATCAATAAAACAACAAACAGCAAAGGCTGATGAGGATGTGGAGAAAAGGGAATACTCATGTACTGTTAGTGGGAATACAGATCGGTGTAGTCACTGTGGAAAACAGTATGGAGTGTCCTCAAAAATTAAATATGGAACTGCCATTTGACCCAGTGATCCCACTTCTAGGAATATATCCTAAAAAACAACCAGAAAGAATATATGCACCCCTATGTTCACAGCAGCACAATTTATAATATTTAAGATGTGGAGGACAGCCCAAGTGCCCATCAGTAGATGAGTGGATAAGAAAGCTGTGGTACAGTTATACCATGGAATACTATGGGGATGTGAAAAAGAAGGATCTCTTACCATTTGAGAGAACATGGATAAATCTGGAGATTACAGTGCTAAGTGAAATAAGCCAGTCAGAAAAGGACAAAGATCACAGGATCTCACTTATTTGTGGAATCTAATGCACAAAATAAATTGACCAACAAAGTAAGTCCCAAGGCATGGAGGTATAGTACAACATACCTCAGAGGGGATGGGGAGAGATAAACCAAAAAAATTATATACTTATATGAATAGCCTATGGACACAGAAAATAGAGTGGTAAGGAGTAGGGGCTGGACTGAGGAGGCACATGGGAGGAAAATGAGAGACATTTGGATACTGTTAACAATAAAAAACATATATTTAAAGTTTAAAAAAAAGACACCAACCCTGTTCTGAAGCCCCCAAGTCACCAGGGCCCTGGAGGAATCTCAGATAGACACATACACAATCACAAAACCATACTTCCCTGTGTCTCACTTGATCATGTAACTTGATAAATAGTCCCCTTCTTAGGGGACACCTTATAGCACCATGGTTTTCATACATGTCTGGGATCAGATCACTTGTTCTTTAATACATATTTTCTTGATTTCAGAGAGGATGGAAGAGGGAGAGAGAGATAGGAACATCACAATGAGAGAGAATCATTGATCGGCTGCCTCCTGTATGCCCCACACTGAGGATCAAGTTGACAACCCAGGCATATGTCCCAACTGGGAATCGAACAGTGACCTCCTGGTTCATATGTCAATGCTCAACCACTGGGCCACATCGGCCGGGCCAGATCACTTGTTTTTAACACTGGCGGTTTGAATCTCTACCACTTCTTAGATGAATGACCTGAGCTTCAGTTTCCTCATCAGTAGAATGGGTATAAAGAATACCTGCCTCACAGAGTTGAGTGTGACAATGCAGAGTGCTTAGCCCACAACCAGGGATGTAACAGCAATGGTGTATTTATATTCCTCCAGGCCCAAGGATACCAAATGTGCTAAGAGCAGGGGGGAGTCCAGCCAAGAGAGAAGTCAAAGACCCTACTGTATGATGATTCATGATCTCCAGGCCTCAGAGAAACCACCTCACTCTGCAGTGACACTGCTGTGATCTGATAACAGGGGAGAAATAGAGGATTAGGGGAAGATTACTTAGGATGCTTGGCCCTCTTGGACAAGGTCTATGAGGCTGCAAGTGTAATGACAGGACAATCTGTGTGGTCACCAGCCTCCAAGATGGCCCTCAATGATCCTTGCCTCCTAGTACTTGTGCCCTAACGTAGTCTCCTCCCAAACTGACCTATGTAACCAATAGGATACTGTAGAAATGATGAGTGTAACTTCTGAAACTAGGTCATAAAACACATTGTGCAAGTACCGAATGATTTCACTCATATGTGTATTCTAATGATAAAATAAGCAAATTAGAAACAGACTCATAAATAGAGAACAGATTGACAGCTGTCAGAGGAGAAGGAAGGTGAGGGGCTGGGTGGAAAAGGTGAAGGGAGTAAGGAAAGAAAAAGACAGCTCAGACACAGACACCAGTATAGTGATTACCAGAGGGAAAGGGGGTAAGGGGGAGGAGAAAGGTAGAAGGTATAGAGGAGATAAATGGTGATGGAAGGAAACTTGACTTAGGGTGATGAACGCACAATACAATATATACGGGTGATGTAGTATAGATTATACACCTGAAACCCATATAATTTTATTAACCAATGTCACCCTGATAAGTTCAACAAACTAAATAAATAAATAAAAATTAAAACACACATTGTGGCTTCCACCTTGCTCTCTTGGACTACTTCCTCAAGGGGAAGCTAGTCATCATGTTACAAGGCCACTAGAGCAACCCTATGGAGAGGCCCATGAGGCAAGGAACTGAGTTCTCCTACCAACAGCCACACCATGATGTTATGAGTGCGTGAAGCTCCCAGAAGCAAACCCTCCAGCCCCAGTCAAACCTTCAGATGACTGCAGCCTCCTGAGAGGCTCTGGGCCAGAAACACCCAATAAAATCACTCCCTAGTTTCTGACCCACAGAAATTGTGAGGAGGCTAAATGTTTGGATAACAAATGTTTACTACTGTTTTAAGCTACTAAGTTTTGGGGTTGTTACACAGCACTAGGTAACTAATAGAGGCATCAAGTCTCTCTCCCTCGGGAACACCCCCAGGGTGGGGACCCTAGGCAAGTTCCCCATTTCACGCAGGAGCCGGCTCCCTCTTTTCTGAAATTCAAGTCTGGGGTGGAGTGAGCAGACAGCCTGGCCCAGCCCCTACCACTTACAAGGCTCAGGAGACAGGAATTCCTTCCCAGCCAATGTATTAGACTCACCTGGAGATTTTTATAAAAAACTGATTGATACCCAGCCCCCCTCTGGCCCCCCGCCGCCACACACACACACACACACACACACACACACACACACACACTGGATCATCTAAATCAGGCTGTTTGGGGTTAGGGTCCTGGCATGGATTTTTTTTAAAGGTTCTACATAAAGCTAATGTATAGCAGGTTCCAAATACAGGCTCCAGGCCCACCCAGAGATATCATGTCTGCCTATGCAGGACAGGAGGAGGCAGAGAGAATAGCAAGCCAGACAGTCTCCAAGCTCCACTTCTCTACCCCCAGCTTAAATTGAAGGTCTCCCTCTACCCTCTTCCCACAGTTGCCCAGCTCCCTATGCCCTATGCATTCCTGCACTACAATGCATCTCAAGCTGGACAGGGCCAAGCTCTGCCCTCGGGGATGGTTCCCTTTGAGAGGACCAGGGTGGGGATGGGATCTGGCTCTGAGTGGTCTTGGGGAAGTCTTTGTTCCTTCACCCAAAAAAAATGGGAATTACATCACTCCTGCTCTGCTCTCTGAAGGGTCCTAGGCTCCCAGCCCTGGAAAGAACACAGCAATGGGTTAAACAGACAGGTACACAGCCAGTTAACTCACAGGTATAACATGCACTGATAAGGATTTGATAAGGACTGTAATGAACAATGTGGGAGAAGATGAGAAAGGGTGCCTAATGGGGCAGGGAGAACAGTCAGAGAAGATTTCTAGGAAAGAAATTAGAAATAAGCTCCAGGCAGGGGGGACTGTATGTGCAAAGACTCAAGAGGTGCTGCTTTTAAGATCAACTCTCAACACCGCTTTCCCTTCCCTCCATGAATCACCCTACAAGCCCCACATGGCCACTCACCTGGCCTTCCTCCGAAGCTGCAGCGACCACTACCAAGCCACAATGCAGGCATGGAGGGCTTGCCCTGAGCTTCCCCAAGCCAGTCAGCCACACATGTAAGCACACCCCTTGGGGGCACACAAGAGAAAGGGAAGAATGGCCCAGCTCCCCAGATTGCACGGGTAGTGGAATGACCCCTCCACTTGATCAGGCATCACCTGCAGTCCCAACCATCCAGAGAAAGTGGGGGGTGGGCCGGATGGTCACTCAGCAACAGTGCAGGCCTGCAGAGCCAATGCAGACGCGGCGAGAAGTCTGGGTTGAGCACAGGACATCCTGGGGGTCCCCCTTATCCACAGTTTTACTTTCCCAGGTTTCAGTTACCCACGTTCAACTGCAATCCAGAAATATTTAATGAAAAATTCCAGAAATGAACTATTTATGAAGTCTTAAATTGTGTACCCTTCTGAGTAGCATGATAAATCTCACACCGTTCCAGTCCATCAGCCTGGGATGTGAATCATCCCTTTGTCCAGTGTGCCCACACTGTACACACAGTACAATAAGATATTTGACAGGGAGAAAAATCTCATTCACGTAACTTTTATTACAGTATGTTGTTATAATTATTCTATTTCATTATAAGTTATTGTTGCTAATCTTACTGTGTCTACTTCATAATCTTTATCACAGGTGTGTACGTATACTAAAAATCATAATGTATATACATAGTGTACTCACAGTTTCAGGCAAACACTGGGGGTCTTGGAACATATCCCCTGTGGATAAGGAGGAACTACTTAAAAATGGCTAAAATGATTTAAAAAAATTAATTTTTTTATATATTTTATTGATTTTTTTACAGAGCGGAAGGGAGAGGGATAGAAAGTCAGAAACATCGATGAGAGAGAGACATCAATCAGCTGCCTCTTGCACACCCCCCACCAGGGATGTGCCCGCAGCCAAGGTACATGCCCTTGCCGGAATCGAACCCGGGACCCTTCAGTCCGCAGTCCGACGCTCTATCCACTGAGCCAAACTGGTCTCGGCTAAAATGATAAATTTTATGTCATGTATATTTTACCACAATAAAAATAAGAACAAAAAGCTTACCAAGCCCTACTCTGCGCCAGGCACTTGGACACAACAGCCGCCGCTTCAAGGACTAACTAATCAGAGGTGACAGGTGCCCCCAGAAAAGCAAAGCAGGGTGAGGGGAGACGCAGCTGCTCTGTGTGGGGAGACGAGGAAAGCCTTTCTGAAGAGATGATCCCCGAACTGTGGGGCTGTGGCTCCTGGAGAAGAGAAGTGACCGTAGGGGATCAGAGGGAAAAGTGCTGCGGTGACCTTCTGGGGACTTGCTGAATGACAGGATGTGGGGATGAGGCAAGGATGACTTGGGCAACCAGTCATGACACCGCAAGAACAAACCTGAGCAAGTTCTATGTCAACCGGTCATCCCTCTCCCCTTGACAACAAGCCTGTGGGGTAAGACAGACAAGAAACTGAGCCAAACAACTTAGTGCAGGACCCGCAGGTGGGAGGGGAGCCCAGTTCTCTTCTCGAGGCTACACCAGCACTGGGAACACTTCCCCAGGCCATCTCCCATTGCAGGGCCCAGCACATCCCCAAACACACCACCTCCCGTCCCTCTGCCAATCCCACTTCATCGGGCATCACCTGCAGGCACTGTCCTGACCAGCTCCTGACCGGGGTCAGTGTCTCCACAGAGACCCGCCCGTTCTGCACCTGGGGCACTTGAAGCCTGGGAGGTATGAGCTGGCAGATGAAGAGGTGGCTTCCCTGCCAGGTTTTCACCCTCTCCCTGCCAGGAGCCGCAGCCCCACAGTTCTGGGGTGAAGGAGGACTGCCCCGTCAGCACTTTCCACTGACTCTTTCAAAACCACTGACAAGAACTGAGGCTTGTGAGACAAGCCCAAGCCCGGGCACAGTTCCCCCCCTGCCGGCCCCTCGTGACTCTGCACAAAGCCTGACTGTGCTTCAGCTCCAGCCCCGGGGAGGAGGGGGTCTCCTGCAAGCCTATCCTCTCTCCAGAGCCACCGGGTCCCCCCTCTGCCAGCTCTCTGCCCCCGAAGACACTGCAGCCCACATGGCAGAGCTAAGTGTCCAAGGCTTGCTAGGTCCAGGCAGCATTTGCGGGGAGAAGGTCCCCCTTCACTGTGAACTCTTTTCCCACAAAGCTCCCTCTCCTATGGCCCCCGCTCAGCACAGATCACAGAGTGAAGGTGGCATGCAAGATCACAAAAGGAAAAAAGGAAAACATCCCCAAAAAATCCAGCCACTAGATGAACCACACAGTAAACCCCTATCTATTGAACCCTTCATTATGAGGCCCTGAGCTGGGCACCCTCCATTCAGGGCATCATTTAATCATTTCAAACCCCCGGGTGCCCACTTTCCAGATGAGGGAACGGGCTCAGAGAGGTGCACAGATGTGATGGAGGCCATCCAGATAAAGTGAGGGCAGAGCAGGGCGTGACAACACTGAGCTCATCCCTTTCTGCCCAATGCTTGCTCAGTTCTCAGGCCCCCAGTGGCCTCCCGGGGCAGCAGGACTAAGGACAGCCCTCCGCCTGGCATTTCTCCTGTCTCACCCCTTCCCACAGACTGACACTGCACATGCTGTGCCAGGTCCTGGGGGCTCCCTGGCAGGAGGCATTCCCAAGCCTAGCGGCTCAACCTGGCTGCGCTGCCAAAAACAAGGGTTGCCCTGAGGAGGCCATCTGCCTCCCGCCCAGGGTGATGGTGGAATGGTCACCGGGCTCCCTGAGTCTCCCTGTCCCACAGGGGCTGGCTCGAGATTTGCCAGGCGCTACGCTAGGCCACAACTCTCTTTGGCCCTTGGTCTTATCCTCCAAAAACAGGGACAGGGATGCTGGTCTAACTGCTGTGCCTACACACACACACAAAATTCTAAGAGCAACTAACTCCTGCTACCCTCTAGACCAGTGGGGCACTTTTTCTCTGCCAAGGGCCATTTGGATATGTATAATATCATTTGCAGGCCATATAAAATTTTCAACTTAAAAATTAGCCTGCTATCGTGGGTGGAACTTTTAATTAACTCGCCCCTACTGCGGTGGCGGGGCCAGACCAAATGATTTACGGGCCTCATTCAGCTCACAGACCGAATGGCCCCCGGCCTCTGCTTTGGATAGTCCCCTCCTCTCTCATTGGCCCAAGATTTTCCCTGCATGGTGACAGCAGGGGGTGTAACTTGGTCTTCTAACAAGTCCTAACCAGGATCATCAATAAAGGGCTCTCCATTAAGTTCAACAATGAAGCAGGACCCCAGCAAGAGCTGGAACCAGGTCTGAAAAGACAATGGTATTCATTTCAAAATGCCTACGTTGGCCCTTAACCCTTGATTCAGTCCGTAAGACGCCTATGGCATCAAGACACGGAGCCTGGATACTAACCATATCCTTCAAGTCCTTTTCTTGAACTCAAAGAGAGACTTAGTAACTCACTAGCTTTTGAAATCAAGAAATGCTTGCCCTGGCTGGTGTGGCTCAGTTGGTTGAACGTTGTCCCGTCCACCAAAAGGTCACCAGTTTGATTCCCGGTCAGGGTACATGCTCAGGTAGAGGGCTTAATCCCGGGGGGTGGGGGGGGAGAAGGGGGAGAGTTCGTGGGAGGTAACTGATCCATGTTTCTCTCTCACATAGATGTTTCTCCCTCTCCCTTCCTCTCTCTCTAAAAAAAATCAATAAAAATATTTTTCAAAACCAGAAATACTTGTTCTTATACTAGTAATTCTACTAGAGGCCCGATGCACAAAATTCTTACAAGGGGCTCAGCCCTCACAGCCCCTGCTTTGTCTGGAAGGTCGTCCAGACAGTCATCCAGATGGTTGTTCCGCTGTTCAGCCGGTGGGTCGATTTGCATATTATGCTTTTATTATCATAGCTCATTATCGTTATCGCTATCTTTCACTAAGCACATCTGAGGAAAGAGCGCAGCGCTAAGCATTTCACATGGGATGTATAAGTGAAACCTCAATCAATATCCCCATTCTACAGAGGAGGAAACTGAGGTCCAGAGAAGCCCCACACCTGCCATCTAAAATAAGAAACTCCAAAATTCACTTAGTAAGATGCTAAGGCTCAGGTTTCACTTTTTTAAAAACCAAGGAATGAGTCAATTTCATTGTCTTGTTTTTCAAATTAAATCAAAAATTTCCCATAAAATGTATATGATTTTTTTAATTAGTTTTCCAAAAAAAAAGAGAGAGAGAGAGAGAGAGAGAGAGTAAAAGGGATCTGTATATTTAACATTTAAAGGCCTCATTCAAAAAGCTTCCTCAACAATGTTTGTTCACTGATGGTCCTGCGTGTCTCCGCTTGAGTCATCTTAAAATCCAGCTGACTCAAGGTCTAGTTTTGCAGTTCCGAAAGCATCCAGCAGCCCCTCCTCCCTGGGGTCAGGGAGCCGGGGAGCTGGGTTGGCCTAGCTTGGGGTGGGGAGGTGAGGTCTGGTGTGGCGAGAAGGCATGATTAAAGGTTTGTGGACAGGCTCTGAGATGAAGAATGGACATTGGATCGGATGTCCAAGAACCTGGGTTAGAGACCCAGACAAATCATTTGCTGGTACTACGAGTGTGGCAGCGTGGGAGAGGACAGGCACTCTGGGTCTGCCAGGGCCTGGCATGAAGTTGGCAGGGGATGCCTAAGTCCTTTGTTCTGTTTCTAATAAATTACAAGTCATTTCCGAGTGCTTCTTCTCCTGGGCTAAATCACACCTTCCTTTACACCCTCCTCCAAGAAGTAGCTAGCGTATACAGGAATATGGACTGGGAGGTCAGGGGTGCTGCACTCCCCCCGACAAGCCACCCTGCTCTGGCTGAACCCAAGTGCTTTTCTTCCTCCTCCACCCTCCCAGCATGTTTAGAGCCGGAAAAGCCCAACTCTGCTTGTTTGAAAAGAAAGAGAAGGGCAAAGCAGGACAGGAGAGTGTGGCTGGGCTGGGCGAGCAGGCTCACTGAGCATCCTCTGGCAGGGCCCTCGGACTGGGTACCATTAAAGCAACTTCTCCTGGGTCACTGTTTGAAATGCCACACCCCACCACCCCTCCAACCCCCCTGAGCTGCTGCACAAAGAGTCCTCACACTTCAGAGGAAATGAGGTGTAGCAAGGAGCAAGGCAGGACGGTCCCCACCAGCCACAGGAGAGAAGAAGGGAGCAAGGGCCCTGGGACTCCCCCTCCCCCTTTCCTGTACTTGCAACACCCCTTCCAGGAAGGCAACAGGATGAAATTCCCAACCTTTTGGGGAAAATGACTCAGAGCTCTGAGAATCTGAGGCTAAGGGTCATATAAGCAACCTGACCCCTGCCCATGCGGAGTTGAAAAGGGGCACAGCTGTTCCGTGAGGAGGTCCAATGTTGGGGGAGACGTCTTGTACCTTCAACCCACCATCACACCTCTGTCATGTTTCTCACTGAAACACTACTCTGATCAAACCCCTGTCCTGCTCAAAAGCCTTCGATGGCAGGCCCTGGCCAGGCGGCTCAGCTGACTGGAGCATCATCATTTTGTACAACACAAAGGTTTCTGGTTCAATTCCCGGTGAGGGCACACACCTAGGTTGCAGGTTTGATTCCCCAGTCAGGGTACATACGGGAGCATATAGGATGCAACTGAAGCAACAGATCGCTGTTGCCCTCTGACATCGATGATTTTCTTTCTCTCCACCCATTCCTCTCTCTCTCAAATCAATTACACATATATAATCCTCACACATGCATGCGCACGCGCGCACACACACACACACACACACACACACACACACTCCCTCAGGTGAGGACTGAAAGAAATAAACACAAACCTTCAATGGTTTCCCATGGTCTAGTGAATGAATGAAGGCAGGTCCCTGACATCTCCTCCCTGATCTCAGCTCCCCTTTCTCCTATGCCAACCCACCATCCCGACCGGATCCTCTGACTCCCACACCCAGACTAGCTCCCTAGAGCCCAACGTGGCCTGTGAAATCTCCTCATTCTGCCCAAATCACCTTACCCTGCCAGTCACTCCTCCAGGAAGTCAGTCCTGGCTACCTTCGCCCTCACTTCCTCCTCCTCTACAGAAGACCCCTCCTCTGGTCTAATCAGGACCCCACCCCAAGCCTCACCATGCTCTCTGCTGGCCTTTGTGCTTCTCACATCCCTGACCACTGTCCCCTTTCCTAGGCCACACTAAGAGCAGCCAATACGTATTCAATGACCACAACAACCCTACAAGGGAAATAATGCCAGTCCCACAGTACAAATGAGGAGACTGAGGCGCCCAGAGGTTTAGCTTCTTGCCCAGAGGACACAACCCACTCTCTGAGATGAACAGCTGGGAGAGAACTTGTAGAGTGAGGAGATGGCAGGAGCAGTGGGGCGGGAGGCACTCCCAGAATCCCAAAGACCCAGGCCTGGCAACTGGTGGGTCCTAGGCACCAGACAGGTCCTCCCGGGTCTCTTCCTCACCCACCCAGGGAAGCAGAACTGTTGCCAGGAGAACCCAGAGCTGGCCCCACACCATCCCTCCCTCTGCAGTGCCCTTTTCTTCCCTTGATTGTTCAAATGGTACCCATCTCACCAAGTCCACCTCCCCTAGGAAGTTATCCATGCACCCTTCCTTCCCTCCCCGGCACTGCTGGACTTGGACACCACCCGTGTTTGTAGTCGTTCACGGAGCAGCACATTTCCACATCAGCCCTTCCCACTGGGTGTTTTCCAGGCTGGTGAGGTATTAGAAAGTTTGTTTAAAAAAATAAAAGATTTGCATGGTCAAATCATTTTGGGAAACACCAAATGGCTTCTTTTCTGCAGGACTTGTCAGAGCCTTTAATTCTCTTAAAGAACATTGTGAATCCCCCACTGTGTGGTGGAGTGAATTTGCAAGTTTCTACCCTTACTTGAAGTTTCTCAGAGCAGTCTTTGAAAATGCAGCCCCCTCTTACCCCCTCAGGAGAGCCTGGCAAGGCAGGGGCACACAGGCAGACACTGAGTCTTACAGTCCTTGTAGGAAGTGTGTGAAATATTTGAGGAATTCAGCTTGAGAGCCCCTCTTGGCATTGCCCAGGGCAGAACTGTCCCACCTTTCTTTGGGTGAGGTGACTGACTACCCTCCTGCCAGGGTCTAAAGAGACCTCATCTGACCAGTGCCCTAAAATACTGAACTCTGGGCCACGCCAAGCCCAGAGAGCAGAGGGCCTTGGGAGACCGCCAAAGCACACTGGACAATTCTTTCATGCAAATTGCTGATTCTACACCATCATTAGCATTCAAATTTTAATATTAAACCAAAATTAAAATGTATTCAGCTGAAAAATAAATAAATAATAAAATAAAATAAAATAAAAATAAAAATGTATTCAGCTGCCATTCTAGGAAAAAGCCATACGTCACCCAACAAATCCTATGACCTCCTCCCCTGCTCCCCAGGGAGAGGACGGAATCCCTCTATTTACAGAAAACTGAGGCCTCAGAGAGGAGCAGACACTTGCCTTTAGTGGTCCAGCCAGGGTTGGAGAAGAGAGAAGCATCTAGGCCTCCCCACTTCCAGGTGCACCAGGGAGGGGGCCCAGTGGGAGAAGACCCCAACAGCAGCAGCTCATGTAACCATTGGTAGTGGCTGCACAAATGCAGGCCGGGATAAGGGACGCTGCACCTGCTAGAGGGAATGGCTCGAAAGCTGTGGAGACTCTGGGGGCTTCTAGGAGAAGATACTATGTCTGGGGCTGAAGTCAGCTATTTCCCCAATCTCCTTGGGCCAAGCCTGGATAGAGGAAGAATGCTCACCCCAGATTGGCTACCCACAGGGCTGGGCTCAGCTGTGGGCAAAGATAAGATGCCTACGTGCTGCCTGCATGTCACCCTGCCCTGGGGCAGTCACCTAAGACACCTTATTGTAGTCTCGGGAACTCGTCACTACCAGACACACTGGAGAGCAGTCCTGGCCTGAGACTCAAGCCCCCAGATACCCCCGCCCCGCCCCTCCAGCCCCACTTCCCAGCACCCTGCATCCTGAACCTCTACACCTCGGTCGACAAACTGCAGCTCGCAAGCCACATGCGGCTCGTGAGCAACGGTTTGCCACTCTGTTGACTAATGAGTTTGCCAACCACTGCTCTACGCTATCATCTACCTCCACCTCAGCCCCCACAGAGACAATCCCCACACCTTCCCATCACAATCCACAGGAGCCTGGATGGTCCCTTTACCTGTTCTAGGGCTCACCTGACCTGCACCCATTCCCGCACATCTTGGCCAGAGGCCTCTAAGGTCATCTCAACCCTTACTTCATAAAGATGGCCCATGGAACCCCCCCCCCCATTGGCTACTTCACACCACCCAGGGGCTTGTTAGAAATGCAGAGTCTCAGACCCTACCCTAAACTACTGAGTTAGAATCTGCATTTTTAACAAGCTTCCCAGGTGATCCACTGTATGTTGAAGTTTGAGATGCACTTTTATCGAGCCTTATTTTAATCAAGCCACTGTACCTATAACCTTTAGTAGCCCCCAGGGGACTAGTGAATCAAGTCCAGACTCAGCAGCTTGGCAGTCAAGGCCTTCCCCAACCTGCCTTCCACCCACTATTCCAGGCTCGGGCTCCCCCTCCACCTTGGGGATGCCAACTCCTCCTCTGTTAGCCAGAGTCGCTCAGCACCCTGTAAAAGCACCACCTCCTCAAAGAAGCTGGTCTGAACTGCACCTCATTATATCACACCTGGCATGGCTCCCTCATATTTCCTGAAGAGTGAGGATCCTGTCCTGTGTTCCCAGTGGCTGTGAACACTGGGCTGGGGCATAGATGTCGAATGATGTTGAAGGTAACAAGGCCCCATGTCCTGTTGTGAAGAAGTCCACCCTCGGCTCCAGTCTGCCAGCCTCTGGCTCTGCCACAGCTTTCACCTCAACCCAGGCAGACAAGGACTCGGACAGTGTGAATAAGCCTCCTGCATACTCCCTGCCAGAGAAGGGGCTCTTCCCAAAACCATGAGCCTGATGAGCTCCCAGCAGCAGTGTGCTTGCTCTGTGCCTCAGTTTCCCAAAATACAGAAGAGAACGCCACCAACTTTGCCTCCCTCTGTTCCTGGTGGGCTGGCAGAATCTGCCAAGACAGATGAGCAGATCCCTTAAACTCAGGGGCTCAGAAATTGAGGAAGAGGGACTCCATTCCTGCGGGATCAGCAAACCTCTGCTCAGCAAGCCAAGAGGTCAAGTCACCAGTCCAGAGGCATCATTTTTTTAAAATATGTAATTTTATTGATTTCAGAGAGGAAGGGAGAAGGCGAGAAGATAAAAACATCAGTGAGAAAGAATCATTGATCGACTGCCTCCTGCATGCTCCCTACTGGGGATTGTGCCTGCAACCTGGGCACATGCCTTGACCAGAATCGAACCCAGGACCCTTCAGTCTACAGGCCAACGCTCTATCCACTGAGCCAAACCAGCTAGAGCTAACTAAAGGCATCTTTTTCATGACCAAACAGGAAAGCCTTGTAGGACAGGGCTGCCACACCCTCCTTCTGGCTCCCTCCTTCCTGGCCCAGTTCCTCGGGGCTGGTGTCCTATGGGAATCCTCCTTCATACTGGGTCTGCAACAAGGCATTCACCCATGTAACTTTAAGGAGTTCCTGGCTTCCACAACCTCTGAGGACAAAGGAATAAAGCTTTTCTAATCCCATTTTACGGATAGACAAAAAGAGGTAAGGACAGACCCAACCATAAGTGGATTAAGCTCTTTTCCTTTCCTCTTTCTCTGTTCCCCCAGCTCAGCTCCCACGTTTGACCCAGCCCTACGCTGACCGCCATCCAGGTTTCCAAGGCCAAGTCTGAAGCTCTACCTCACATCATTCCAGATGGGATCGAAAACAGCCCCTACCGAACCTCCCCGCGCTCTGCAGACGCAGAGGAAGTGGTCCATGCTAAACCCAGAGGGGTGGCATGTCAATGGTGGCATCTCAAGCAGGGAGCTGTTTTCGTACCCGAAGAGGTTGATCTCCCCGGCACCCTAATATCACAGTGTGTATGCTGCCCAACGACTCAGCCTGGGCCTGAGCCTCTCCTGGAAGAAAAGGTAGGACATGAAGCAGAGAAACTCGCTGAGCAAGGATGCCTTCTACCTTAGAGGTTATGATTTCTTTCCAACCTTCTCAGTTGCCAAGATATGCAGCCCGCATGTCATCCTGCACGTCTAAGAAGTCTGGAAAAACCATTTGCTTGTTAAGAAGCTTTCAGCTAGTGTCTATCTGAGAGGCATGGGAAAAGTGCTAGAGTGGGATGGTTTACAGCAGTGGAGGCAAATTCCGACTCGCGAGCTGCATGTGGCTCTAGAGCCGCAGTTTGCCGCTCTGTTGACTAATGAGTTTGCCGACCACTGCCTTAGGGAGAAACACTTAAAAAACATTTTAGTAATGTACTAATGTCTTTAACCTGAAGTCAAAACTTCTGGACAAGGGTAATGCCTTACGCAGTGGTTGGCAAACTCATTAGTCAGCAGAGTGGCAAACTGCTGCTCGCGAGCCGCAGTTTGCCGACCACTGGTTTACAGCATGGGTTCTGGAACCAGGTCGCCTGGGTTCATATCCTTATTCTGTCACTATTGTCTTGTTTGATTGTGCCTCAGTCCTCCCATCTGTTAAATGCAGTAAGACCTACCTTATATGCCAGAGCTGGTATGGCTCAGTGGATAGAGCGTCAGCCTGCAGGCTAAAGGATTCCGGATTCAATTCCAGTCAAAGGTAGTGCCTGGGTGGCGGACTCCATCCCCAGTAGGGGGCGTGCAGGAGGCAGCCCACCAATGATTCTCTCTTAATCATTGATGTTTCTATCTTTCTCTCCCGCTCCCTTTCTCTCTGAAATCAATAAAAAAATAAAAAATAAAAATAAATTTTTTTAAAGACCTACCTTATAGAGCTAGTGAGAGGATTAAAGGAATTAATATTTACAAAGTCCTTAAAACATTGCCTGGCACTGCGGAGTATACTAGTACAGCAGGGTCCTGGCCCAGCCTCCTGCCCTCTGCCTGATTGCCCACCCAGGATACCCTCCTTGCCCCTAGCTATCCCTGGTCAAGGCCATTCTTAGACATGCAGCCCAACTCTAGATCTGGGCCTCTGGCCCCTATTTTCAGTGCTCCTCTCACAGTGTTACTTTGGATCCTCACCAGTCTGCCTGTCCAGGGCCCAGCTCCCCTCCTTCCTAGATCTGAGGTCCCCTGGCACTTGGCCCTGCATTCTATCCAGAAGCACCAGCGACAGAATTCAATTCTCAGCTGTCTCCTCTGTGCAAAGAGGAGACTGTGAGTGGAAAGACAAAGGTCTAATAGTGAGGTCCCCCAGCCCCTTTGTTCCACCCTTCCAACCCCCTGTCCTATGAGGATGGGCACCCAGCAGCCAGCGAGCAGCCTGAAGTAAATCCCCAGCTTCCCATCTCCTGAGCTAGAGAACACACACACACCCCTCTGTTAACCTAGCCTGGATGCCCATCAAAGAGAGCAAAGGAAGTCATTTACCCCTAACCCACAGCGACCCACACCAACTCCACATCCCCCAGACTCTCGAATCTCCTCCCTGGGCGTACAGGCCCACCTTCGAGACACTTGACCTTTTCCATTTCCCTTTTTCACACCCCTCAGATTGTTACAGCCATTTGCACACTGCTTTTATGGAAAGAAAGTAAAGTGTTAGGAGTCACTTGAGGTTTAAAGGGGGCTCCTGCGCTGACTGCAATGCCCACCTCTTCCTGCCTAGCCCCACCCCAACCTTCCCACCTGGCTCAAGACTTCCTGAGGAGCAGCCGTGTGCCAGGCACTGTGTAGATGCTCCAGATACAGCAGTGGGCCCTTCAGTCAAGGTTCCAGCCAGGCAAAGGAGAAAGATACTTGTAACCAACAGTTATGGACTGTGATAAGCATAATGAAGAAAGTAAAACAGGAGCTTTGGTGAATTATGGGCGGGGGAGCGGCCCTCTTCCACGACTGGGAAGGCATTTGAGTTGAGCCAAGCCAGCCCAGCAGAAAACCCTGGAAGGACAGTACAGGCAGAGAACACAGCAGAAGCAAAGGCACCAGGACAGAAAAAAGGTGGGGATGTTCCAGGGCAAAGTGACTCAGGTGTGGATGTCAGGAAGAATAAACACATAGGGACAGGATGAGGCTGGAGGAAGTCAGAGGTGGCCAGATCCTAAAGGGTCTCATAGGCCAGGGAAAACTTGGAGACTTTATTCTTAGTGCAATAGGGAGCTATTGAGGGTTTAAGAGAACAAGATTATCTTAAATCAATATTTTCCTAAATACTTCTCTGTTAAAATAGATGAGAGATGACATAAAAGTCCTGTGGCAGAAGCCTAGGGTGGTAGCAGTGGAGTCAGCGGGTAAGGAACATGCCTGAGACAGAATGTGAAGAAAGGACGACAAGGACATGCTGTTGGATTGGTTGTGGGGATGGAGGCAAAGGGAGAAGTTGATGCCACCTGGTTTCTTGTCTTTAAAGCTGCGTTTACTGAGATGGGAAGGCCTGTGGAAGATCGTGTTTGGGGAGTACAGTCAGGGTTCTGTCTCATCCATGTGAAGTTTTTCATACCTATGACACAATCAGGACATCATAAATCATCTCATGGGCGTTGGATAGAGAGGCTAGAGATAAAACTTGCTATTTAAAATCATGAGAAAGCCGAACCGGTTTGGCTCAGTGGATAGAGCATCAGCCTGTGGATTGAAAGGTCCCAGGTTCGATTCCGGTCAAGGGCATGTACCTTGGTTGCGGGCATATCCGCAGTTGGAGGTGTGCAAGAGGCAGCTGATCGATGTTTCTCTCCCATCGATGTTTCTGACTTTCTATCCCTCTCCCTTCCTCTCTGTGAAAAATCAATAAAATATATATTTAAAAAAATAAATAAATAAAATCATGAGAATGAAAATTATGTACATTTAAGATCTTTGTTTGTAAGTCAATGCTTGATTTAAAAGTCCTAAGAAAGAATGAGACCTGGGGGGGGGGGGGGGTCAATAGAAAGATACTGGGGAAGAGGAGGGGACTGAGGACAGAGCCCTGAGATCCTCCAACATTCAAAGCTGATTTTTGTCCCCAAAAATGACTTAGGAAGGGCCAGCCAGGGAAAGAAGAAAACCAAGAGAAGCCAAGAGAGATCATTGGTTCTAGAAGGAGAGAATGATCAACAAGACCAAGAGAGGTTGAGGAAAACCTGCTGTGGGGGTATGGAAATCACTGGAGACATTGACTGGTGTGGGGGGAGGGGTGCCAGGGCAGTTTCAGTGAATGGTGGGACAGAGGCTTCCCTTCCCCGGAGAAGCTCTGCTGTGAGAGGTGGGTCTGTGGCTGAGGGAGAATGAGGGATGAAGGCAAAAAGGGGACTGTGAAATGTAGGGTGTGATGGAGGAGGGTGCCAAAGCATGTTCTAACACTGTATGAATAACCCGGGGGCGGGGGGCAGCCACTTCTAAGACTGTAGAGAGGGGAAGTAATTGAAGAATGGGGGACAGGAGCAGAGCACCTTCGAGCCCCAAGTGGAAGCATCGGCCTGTGTCAGGAATTGGGATGCCTCATGCCCCTAAGAGAGAAGGGGAGGTGAGGTGGATGAAACGCAGCTGAATACAGATGTGGGACCTTCACTGTACTCACTTTCAGGTGCACGCCTACACACCCCTCCATTCGTGCTCACTTCAAGGGCCCCTGGGGCGCCTGCCTTGTTTCACTGCTGGGACAAGTGGCCCTCCCGGGTACTGGCCCGGATGTGCCACCACCAGCAGGTCCTGCAAACAACCTGTGGACACATCTCATCATTGGGGTCAGACACGGGGCTTATCATATCAGGCCGTACCCTTTCCGGTGCAAGCTTGGAGGGGGCCCACGGGCCCGTCACCGGCTCCACCTCAGCCCAGCCCCCACCCCAGGGCACAGTCGTCCCTCAGCCCCTCCCCCAAAGCGAGCCCTCCAACACACACCCCTTTCCAAGCCCGTCGAAGCCCGTGAGCTGCTAGTCGGCCCACAGGAGAGAGCTGCTCCCACCCTCCCTGTCTGGGTTCCCCCCGACCCCGAGCAGACCACCCGGACGCCCGCAGGGAAGGGGGCCCGGCCTCTCCCCTCGTCCCGGCCGTCGCCCCAGAGCCTTCTCTCCCCAGCGACCACCCTCTGGGCGGCCCCAGTCGTCGTGGAGCGTCGGCGCCCGGCTTTGTCTGCGCCCACAAAGCGCGCCCGCCAGGCGCCCGGGCTCCCAGGCAGCATGCAGCCCGCGGGGTCCGGCCTGCCCTCCATCCCGGCGCGCTCGCCCGGCCCGCGCAGCCCCCTCTCGAAATCACCGACCCCCGGCCGCGACCACCGCCTCCCCCGGCGCGGGCGAAGGGGGCGCGGCGCCCACCGCTCTCCGCGAGCCTCGGGGAACGCCGCGCACCCAGCCCTCCCGCCCGAGCGCGCTGGCCGCGGGAGCCCCGCACCGACCGCGTCTTCGGAGCCGCTCCGGGCCCTTCGCCCTCCCGCGGCGGCCGCAGCCCCTGCCCGCCCGGAGCGAGAACCGGGCGCCGGGGGCCAGGAGCGGAGAGCGGGCTCTCCATACCTTTCCCTGCTGAGCCGGGGAAGTGAGTCTGCGGCGGACGGCGCTCCAGCCTCGTCCTCCTCCACCTGCCCTCCTCTTCAACCGCCGGCCTTCCTCCTCCAGCCGCCACCGGGACCGTAGGGGCCCGAGCCAGCCGCCGCGGCCTGTGTGGGGCCCCGCTCCGCCTCGCGTCCCCGGCCCACCCCGCCCGGTCCGCTCCGGCCCGGCTCCCGCTCCGCCTCTGGGCGGGGACGCGCGCAGCCCCTCCCCGTCCCGCCCCGGCGGGGGCGGGGAACTGGCGGCTGCCGCGATGGGAAGCCCGGTGCCCCTACCTCTGATTCCGGGCCCAGCGCACCCCACCGGGGCCCCACGCCCCGTCCCGTGGCCAAGCTGGGCGCCAGAAGTCCCCACCCATCCCCGAAAGAAAAGTAGCCGGCCCTGCCCGGTGCTGGGCCGAACACAGAGCCCAGGCTGCCTGCTAGGCGACCAGCAGAGCCGGCACGCGGACCTCAGTTTACCCGCGGAGTTTACCTTTCGGAAAAAAGGCCACCTCTGTCCTCCTGGAGCTGCCTTCACCCCCGCAGACACTCCACTGGGGTCAGAGGGCTCGTCCCCAAGAGCCACCCCGAATCTCATTTTCTCCCCCACACCCCTGCTGCACCCTCCACCCCAACCCCCAGCCTCCGAGAATCGATATCAAACCCGCCACAGCAGTGGGTGATGGGGGGGCACTCAGAACGCCACAGCCTGTCCTTTCGCAGCCCACGACTGTGAGCGACAGTGGCCTCTTTAAGAAACTATCCTTTACCCACTGCCTCATCCTTGATTTTATAAAAACCGAAGCTAATACAAATGTCAGGGTCACTTTTGTTTTTAAATCAGAATTCTTTGGAAATTACTTGTTTTCTGTTTGAGATTCTGGTTCCTTGCAGATTTCCATTTGCTCAGTTGGAGGAGGGAACAGGGGCTCTGACAGTTTCATTCTGTTTAGCCCTGTAAGCATTTTCAGGGCTGATAGAGACCCCGACCAAGAGGTGCAAGCCTTCGGGCGAACTCTTTCAGAGTGAGGAGTGCGCCTCACCTAACTCTGACCCCACAATGAACCCACCGGGTCCCAGTGCAGAGCATAGCCCCCTTCCTGTGTCCAGAGGCCGGAGGACAGAGGTTTCCCTGCAGTAAGGGGTTTTGATGCTCCTCTGCAAGAGGAACTGATCAGGTACAGGTGTTGGGAAAATTTCCCAGGTGAGAGTAAGGTAACTTACATGCCAGGCTGATCTCTGGGGGGTGACAAGAAGACATGGATATCTGCTCACCATATGGCAGGCCCTAAAGAATTATATAGGACAGGGCAGGAAGGGTAAGGATACTGGTTGGTGACTGACTCCAGATGGTGGGCAAATGCCTTACATGCTTGCTAGGGCTAGGGCCTGTTCCATGAACCAGCACACCTGGGCTATTGGGAAGGGGTGGATTAAACAGCCTGGGGGATTTGAGGAAGCAATCCCTGCTCTGGCCAGGATCTAGCTGGTGGGTCTGGCAGCAGTCACACCATGGAACAGTCTGTCCTCCATTACAGGCTGCAGGGCATGTACGTGGTGAATTTCGGGTGAGGTTTCTTCTTCGCAGAAAAGGCCTTGTCATTGTCCAAGCTATCCCCTCCACCTAGAAGTCTTTCCCCCTTGCTCCCTGCCAGCCATCTTGTGGCAGCCATCTTTGACCACATAGGGCAGTTGGGGGTGGGAACTGGGCCTGCAGGGGAGGGCAGTTAGGGGCAACAAACGCCTATGTCCCCTCGGAGTTAACGTTAGGTTAGATGTCACATATCGCTCTGTGAATCCTTTTCCATCACCAAGGAGAACAGAATGCTTATGAGTGGGCTCTCAGGATTAGATTTCCTGGTTTGAATTCTGCCTTCATGTGGCCTCTGTGTGTGTGTCAGTTTCCTCATCTATAAAATGGGGTTAATAAATAATACCTAATCCAAAGACTTGTTATGAATATTCAATAAGAAAATTAATATAGCCCCCTAGCTGGTTTGGCTTGGTGGATAGAGCGTGGGCCTGAAGGGTCCCTGGTTTGATTCCAGTCCAGGGTACATGCCTGGGTTGTGGGCTTGATCCCCAGCAGGGATTGTGCAGGAGACAGCCAATCAGTGATTCTTTTTCATCATTGATGTTTCTGTCTCTCCCTCTTCCTTCCTCCCTCTCTGAATTCAATTTTTTTAAAATAGCATATATATATATAGACTTGACAGTTTACAAATAAGAATATACTCAAATTGACTTGGTGTAAGCAAATAGGAAATTTATACATTCACACAACAGAAGGCTCCAATGCTATAATTTATTTGGGCACCAAGAGGCACAAAAAAATATCAAAACAGTCTTCCTCTTCTCCTCTCTCATCTCTGTTTCTTGCAGGAGCAAGATAGCTGCCAGCAGCTCTAGGCTCCATACTTACAGCCCAAGACCTCACTTCTTTCAACTGTCCCAGCAAAAAAATCAAGGTTACACCAAGTTGGTTCTGATTGGAGCACATGTCATTGTGATCCAATTATATGTGATCCAATCAGATGCCCAACCCTAGCATCCAAACCACCACAGGGATGGAGAGTGAGGAAGGGTGATGTCAGAGTACTGTTTAAGAATTAGAAGGTAAGTGCACCCAGTGTGGCTCAGTTAGTTGGGCATCATCCTTTGCACTGAGTGGTTGCCGATTCAATTCCTGGTCAGGGCACATGCCCAGGTTTCGGGCTTGACCCAGTAAAGGGCATGCAGGAGGCAACTCATCAGTTTTGCTCTCATATCTGCTCTCTCTAAAAATTAATTTTAAAAATCTTTTTTAAAATGTTGTATACACACACACACACACAAACACATATGGGTAGGCAGGAGTAGTTTAAATTACTACCATCATTATCTAAAAGATAAATCATAAGTAAGGGTACAAAATAACCTATAATAATAAAAGGGTAATATGCTAATTACACTGGACATCATTCTGGCCGTCCTTCCTGACAAAGCCAGGGCCGTAGGGAAGCCAGCCCAGCCTGGGTCCTAGGTGCCTGCAGGCTGCTGGAAGAGGGAAGCCCCAGTCCTGGTGTCAGAGGAAAGCTGGTGAGGCAGCCAGGGCCCAGGTGCCAGAGGGAAGCCAGTGCCGGCAGCCAGGCTGAGACAGGCCTACTCTTGCATGAATTTTCATGCATCGGGTCTCTGTTAACTAATAATAAAAAGACAAATATAAATAAATCATACAAACATAAATAATAATACAAGAATAAACTCACCCTAACCACTTTGGCTAAGTGGTTAGAGCATCGACCTGTGGACTGAAGGGTCCTGGATTCGATTCTGGTCAAGGGCACACACCTCAGTTACAGGCTCCTCCCTGGCCTGGGCCTGGTCAGGGTGTGTGAAGGAGGCAACCAATCAATGTGTTTCTCTCACATCAACATTTCTCTGTCTTTTCCTCTCTCTCCCACTCTCTCTAAAAATCAATAGAAAAATACCCTCAGGTGAGGATAAAAAAAATATAATCTATCCTATATAATAAAGAGGTGATATGCAAATTGACCCTCATGCCCTTGCACAAGATGGCCACCCCCATGTGGTCAAAGATGGCTGCCACAAGATGGTCGGCAGGGGTGCGTAGTTGTGGGTAATCAGGCCAGCAGGGGATGGTAGTTGTGGGCAATTAGGCCAGCAGGGGAGGGCAGTTAGGGGTGACTAGGCCAGCAGGGGAGGGCAGTTGGGGGTGGGAATGGGCCTGCAGGGGAGGGCAGTTGGGGACGACTAGGTCGGCAGGGAGGGAGGGCAGTTGGGAGGGACCAGGCCTGTAGAGGAGAGCAGTTGGGGGACAACAGAGGGCAATTGTGGGGGACCAGGCATGCTGGGGAGGACAGTTGGGGAAGACCAGGCCAGCAGGGAGGGAGGTTGGGGGGGACTAGACCTGCTGGGGAGGGCAGTTGGGAAGGACCAGACCTGTTAGAAAGGGCAGTTGTGGGGGGACCAGGCCTGCAGAGGAGGGCAATTGGGAGGCAACAGACCTATTGGGGAAGGCAATTGTAGGGGACCAGGCCTGCTGGGGAGGACAGTTGGGGAAGACCAGGCCTGCAGGGAGGGCAGTTGGGGAGCACTAGACCTGCTGGGGAGGGCAACTGAGAAGGACCAGACCTGTTGGAAAGGGCAGTTGTTGGGGGACCAGGCCTGCTGGAGAGAACAGTTGGGGGAGAGCAGGCTTGCTGGGGAGGATAGTTGGGGAGGACCAGGCCAGCAGGAGAGGGTAATTGGGGCAACCAAGCTGGGAGGGGAGGGTAATTGGGGGGAACCAGGCCAGCAGGGGAGGGCAGTTGGGGGTGACAGAGCCTGGAGGAAAGGGCAATTGGGGCTGACTAAGCTGGCAGAGGAGGGCAGTTAGGGGCAACCGAGCCAGCAGAGGAGGGCAACTAGGGGTTGCTGGGCCAGCAGGGGAGGGTAGTTGGGGGCAATCATGTCAGCAAGGGAGGGCAGTTGTGGGCAATCGGGCTGGCAGGAGAGCAGTTAGGCATGGATCAGGCTGACAGGGGAGTGGTTAGGGCACGATCAGGCTGGCAGGCAGAAGCAATTAGGGGCAATCAGGCAGGTAGGCGAGTGGTTGGGAGCCAGCAGTCCTGGATTATGAGAGGGATATCCAACTGCTGGTTTAAGCCTGATCCCTGAGGACATCCCCTGAGGGGTCCCAGATTGGAAAGGGTGCAGGCTGGGCTGAGAGGACCCCTCCCTCAGTGCATGAATTTCATGCACCAAGCCTCTAATATATATATATATATATATATATATATATATATATATATATATATATATATGCCTGATATGCAGATTGTCCCTGCAGGAGTTTGATCGGGAGACCAGGAGTTTGATTGCTTGCTATGATATGTACTGACCACCAGGGGGTGGCGCGGAATGAAGGAAGGCCCTGGCCAGCAACTGGAAGGCCCCAATTGGCCCTGATCACTAGCCAGGCCTAGGGACCCTTCCCATGCACGAATTTCATGCACCAGGCCTCTAGTAAAGAATAAACTCTGTGTTTTGCATATTCACAACTGTAAACCTATGTTTGGCTCCCCTCCCCCCTATAAATATATACATATAGTGTTGATTGGCTCAGCTAGACAGTTCTTCTGCTGTATGTGATGTTAACTAGGGACATCAGCAGGAAGCTTGGGTGGGTCTAAGACAATGTAAATGGCTACTCTCTCCAGGTGACCACTCCAGCAGGAAAGCCTAGACTTCCCTACAACATGGCAGCCTGGCTTCTCAGAGGTAAAAATGGAAGCTGCCAAGCATCTTAGGACCTAGGCCCAGAACTGCCACACACTATTGGCTACAAAAAGTCATGAAGCCAGCCCAAGTTCAAGGTGAGGGTAAATTAACTCCACATATTGCTAGGAAGAGTGGAATGTTGTATTTGTTTGCTAGGGCTTCTACGACAAGGTCCCACAAACTGAGTGGCTTATTCAACAGAAATTTACTATCTTACAGTTCTAGAGGCTGGAAGTCCAAGGTCAAACTGTCAGGGTTGCTCCTTCCATGAGACAGAATCTGTTCCATTCCTCTCTCCTGGCTCTGGTGGTTTGCTGGCAATCTTTTATGTCCACTGGCTTGTAGATGCATCACCATGATCTTTGCCTTCATGCTTTCATCTTCACATGAGCTCCCCTTATGTGCTTGTCCTTATCTCTGTGTCCAAATTTCCCCTTCTTATATGGACATGAGTGGATTAGGGTCCACCCTAATGACTTCATTTTAATTTGATTATCTTTGTAAAGACCCAATCTTCAGATAAGGTAGTGGATGCTAGTACTCCAACATACTCCAATATATTCAACCAATTTATGGGGGTGGGACATGATTCAATCCATAATGAATGCACATGCAGGAATGGAAGGACTCCTTGGTAGCCATCATTGCAGATAATCTACCACAAAGCAGAAACTCAAAAATAATACTTCTCCCTTATTTTTAAGAACATATTCCTGGGGTAGGCAGGTTCAACTAGGGATGAACCTGAATTCAAACACTTCTTGAATTCCTGTATCCACAGCTTTGGATATAACCTGTTTCCTATCCTCTCAAGATGGCCTTTGGAGAGTCTAGTTGATGCAGAATGGATTAGAGATAAAAACAGTTCTTCATTGTTTCCTCCCAGAACAACAAAGGGGATAAATAAGGTCAGGCTCAGGCACCTGACCAACTGGGAGTCCTTCAGTAAGAGCAACATGTTCCCTTTTGTCATCCTTAAAATAGGCCTAAGATAAAAGCTGTCTCGCAAGATTATGGTAGGTATTACACGTATTACAAAGGGTATAAGAAGTGATTTCTAAGCCATCAGGCTCCTTCTAAGATGTCAGTAATTATTAGCTATATATTGATACAGCTGACTTAGACCCTGTCTTGTGTTAAAACATTAGCAAAGCCCTGATCACAGTCATATTTCTCATGTGTAGAGCACCTCACAATTTACAAAGCTCTTCCGCACTCCCATCACAGGAAGCAGGATGCCCTGTGCTATGAGGGCAGAGTAACAAAGAAGGACTTTAAGAAGTGTTAGTTCCAGCCCAGCTGGCATAGTTCAGTGGTTGAGCGTTGACCTACGAACCAGGAGGTCACGGTTCCCAGGTTGTGGGCTTGATCCTCAGTGTGGCGTGTACAGGAGGCAGCTGATCAGTGATTCTCTCTCATCATTGATGTTTCTATCTCTCTCTCCCTCTCCCTTCCTCTCTCAAATCAATAAAAATATATTTTTTAAAATAAGAAGTGTTAGTTACAGTGATGCTGGCTGCCGTAACAAAGAGTTCCAAGAATACAGTGCTTTAAACATAAGATAAATTCAAGTCTGACCCAGGCAATAAAGAGGTCTTCCATCTCATGATGGCTTTCCTATACATTCAGCAATCAAGGCTCGTTCTAGCCTGTGCCTTCAGCAACCACTGGCTGCAACAAAGCCAGCAGCAGAGGAAAGCCTTAGCCTGAAAAATGGCATTACTTTTACATACACACTACTGGATAAAACAGCCACATAATCACACCTTACTCAAGGGAAGCTGGGAAATGCATTCCAGCTGTGAGCCCTGGAAGGGTGGGAAAGTGATTTTTTTTTGGGGGGGGGTGGGGGATTTAGGGGTAAAATGTAGCAGACTCTGCCATTAGGGTATTTATAAACTTCTAGAAGGAATGGGTCACAAATGCCCAAGGGAGTGTTGTTCCTACTTGGAGAATGTAAAGTTCTCTATCTGACCGATAGAGAAGCACAAATAAAAAGTATCCTTGCTCACCCAGATTTTTTTCATAAGTTATACTGAGTCCATCTGATTGAAGAAAGAGTTAGAAAACAAGAGAGAACGTGGCTCAAAACCAGGTCTGCATGGCCATGCAACAAATGAAGATTGCATCTGAAGTCAAGGCCACACTATATACTTCCTCTTGCCTCTCCACGTATCCTGACCGGTGTCCTTAGGTTTCTCCACCAGCACAAGACACCCTGATCCTCAGCCAACATCCTTGGTTACTATATGGCTGTCCCGTTGGAACAATGATGTGTCAGTAAAAAGACACTAACCGACCCAGACAAATGATACAAGTTCCATGACTGTGGGCAAGGCTCCAACTTCATGCTCCCAGGAGTGGGAGATACCGTAGCATGCTCTGATGAAGATACCAGCACCTGTGACCTTCGTTTCCCCATCGAAGGAGGCCAGCGCCTGCTGAGACCACCCCAGGGAGGTGCGGCTCCTGACAGGCCCACTAAAGCAGGGCTTCTCAAGCATGCATATGAAGCACCTGACGACCTTGTTAAAGTGCAAATTCTGATTCTGTAGGTCTGGAGTAGGGCCTAAGACTCTGCAGTTCTAACAAGCTCCCAGGGCAGGCTGAAGCCCCTGGTCCTCAGGCCAGACTTTGAGTAGAAAAGTTCCAAAGCAATGACATCGCTCTCATCTGCACATTGGAATAACCCGGGAAGCTTCAAAAGGCACTGCCACCCGGGTGCCACCTCTAAGGTTCTGATGCAGGGAGTCTGGAATGTTACGTGGGCTTCCTGGTTATTCCAATGTGTAGCCACTGCTCTCAAAGCACTTTTTGCTGTTTTCAGGAATTTTACCCTCCTGCCTCCTTCCTACTTTTTTTCCGGAAGCTCTGGCTCTCTCTGCCTGCCCATCTTTATTTTACCAAGTAAGGGAATTTGCACTTTTTAACTAAAATAACCCCCATTTTGTGAAAGAAGAGACAATTAAACATATTAAAAAGGCAAATGGGATCCTTTAAATTGAGCAAATGTGGCCCAGCCTGGCTCAGTGGTTGAGCAGCAACCTATGAACCCAAAGGTCACGGTTCAATTCCTGGTCAAGGGCACATGCCTGGGTTTCAGGCTTGATCCCAGAGGTGAGTATGCAGAGGAGGCAGCCAATCAATGATTCTTCCTCATCATTGATGTTTCTATCTCTCCACCTCCCTTCCTCTCTGAAATCAATAAAAATATTTTTTTTCATTTTTTAAATATATATATATTTTATTGATTTTTTACAGAGCAGAAGGGAGAGGAATAGAAAGTCAGAAACATTGATGCGAGAGAGACATCAATCAGCTGCCTCTTGCATGCCCCCTACTGGGGATGTGCCCGCAGCCAAGGTACATGCCCTTGCCGGAATCGAACCCGGGACCCTTCAGTCCACAGTCCGACGCTCTATCCACTGAGCCAAACCGGTCTCGGCAAGAATATATATTTTTTTTTAATTGAGCAAATGTGACCAGACGGCACCCCAAGGTTTCCTCCTGTTGTTGGCCATCCAGATAAGCAGGGTCCTAACAACTGGGTATAAATAGGTGAGAGATATTTGCCTTTTAAAAATGATAATTTAATGCCTGCTTACGTCAAAACAAGGATAGGAACATGAAGAAAACCTTAAACTTTATGTGAAGTTTTGAGATGAAATCTCAGGCTTCTAAATAACTTAGGGTTTGCTGCTATGGCCTTGGTTTGGGGCTGGCCTTTGGAAAGCTTGGAAAGGTTGCCGGATTTAACAAATAGAAAATGCAGGACACCCAGTTCAATCTGAATTTCAGACAATGAATAATTTCCTAGTAGGAGCATGGCCCAAGTCACATAGCTGTGAGTGGTAGTTGCCCACCAAGCCCTGGTCTACTGGCTCTTCACCATCACAGTTGGTCTTACAATCAGGCCATAAGACAGACCCTGGAAAGCCCCAGATGGCCACAGGAATTCTGATAACCACCTAGGACTCTCAGCTTATGTGAATTTTCTATGTTCCTTAGCCTTTTTGATTGACAATCTTTGTCTGCTTGGACCCCTATGCTCTGAGTTTAGGACTTAGGTCCTAATTAAACACTTTGAAAACATAGAGTACTATCTTCTCAGCCTTGATTCCTCTTTGCCTCTACTAAAATGCCCATCACCACCACCATCTGTTCCCCCACAGAACTGGCCTTGCTCCCATCTCTTTCTCCATTCATACCACCAAACCCTGGAAACCTTGTCAATCTCCACCTAACACTAAACAGCAACTGCACAAAATTTGGGGGGGGGGGGGGGAACAACTGAGAAGTATTTCAAAACACATGAATTAAGGAAGGAGGGGCCCAATCCTGAGAAGCAGAGCAGAAAGAGGATGTGGTAAAGGGTGACCAAACCTGAAAGCCCTTTGCCTACTCTGTGGTCCTAACTCCCTCATGTAGAAACGGGAACTCTGAGCAAGATGCCTTCTAACATTCTGGGCGCTGCACTTGTCGCTTCTGAGACCTCCCCACCCTCCGAGGAACTGTGCACTCAGTTTCAGTCAGGAGATCTTTTCTGAGCCCTGAGTCTGTGCCAAACATGCAGGGCCATCGACGTCAGCAGCAAAGGAGGTGACCTCAGGCCAGCTGACTGTTCCACAGCATCGTAGGCAACAAACAGATGGAAAGCTCAGGACCCACTGGTTCTGTGGGGGCAGACTGACCTGGTAATGGCTGAGTGTGTGTGCCTGTGTGTGTCAGCCTCCTGGTCCCCACCCCACCCTGGGAGGCTGTGGCAAACAGCCCTCTGTGTCAGCAATAAGTAAACAGGATGGGTTGATTGCTGCCTCCATAAGCAGATGCCAGTCACCAACTAAACAGGAAAGAAAACATTCAACCATGAGGAGGGGAGCCCTGACTACTCTCTGTGATGTAGGAGAGAGGGCAGGAGAGGAACAGAGAAAAAAAACAGAGATGGACGGAGACAGGGTGTGAAGGAGACAGGCAGTGCCGAAACAGAGGTCTTGGACTGCTGTGTTTCCAGCAGCTGTTCTGAGCCCTTACTTGCCAAGCTCCCCTGCCTAGGCCAGCCTCCCCACATCTGACCCCCTGCCTCTCCTCCTATGCAGGCCTCCCTACTCTCCTGCATGCCCTGTTCAGGCTACAGCTTATCCTAGAAATCCTCAAGGATGAACCCCACCCCCACCCCCGCTCCCATCCTTTGGCAGAGAAAACGTCCATAGTGTGTCTCCAGGCAGATATATTCCCAGAGGACTCATCTTCCCTCCTTTGGGGCCACTATGGGGTAGCTCACATTGTAGGATACATGATTTCTCCCATTTTCCAAAAGGGACATTGAACCCTTTGTGGGTTCACCCAAGGCAACCAGCAAATGAAGAACAAATTTACCTTCTTGCATGCTAGACTTTCAACTCCATCCTCTGTCCTGGTCCACTTATCGCTGATCTTTCCTGGCATATATCCCTAGATCTTAGTGGCAATACGTGTAGGGAGCACCCAGGGCCAATGACTCGGTGGGGGGGGGGGGGGGCTGGGGCTGCCAACTTCCTGGGAGGAGCTCTTATCCATTAAACAGCCCATCCTCTGAGTCATGGGGAGATCCTAGAGGTTGGGAGAGGCTGACTCATCCTTGTCTTTATTTCAGCTCAGGATGGAGAAGTCCTCACATGTAGAATGACCAGTTCAACCATGCATCCCCAAAGACTTGAAACCTGGAAGTGAGCCATGTGGAAAGACGGAACGGGCCTCCAGAAGGCTTCTTGACAACCCGGGAAGGCACAGAGAGGGCCAGGAGAGTCCGGGGTCCTTTCACAGCACGGTGGGCAGGTGTGAAGATCAGGACACGGGAAGCTCAATATTCAAATTCAGACTCAGAAAATAAAAGTCTATTTGAAAGACGGTATTTGCCTTGCAAAATAATCTCTAATTGGAAAACTCAAAGTTGCTTTAGATGGCCTTCCATTCTTGGCAATTTCCAGAGTTTGCTTATAGATCTGTCACTGATCAGGAGAGAAAACACACCCAGAGCTCACAGTACTAGGAATTTCCACCCCAGAGAATGGCACCAGTTGGCACCTACAAGTTGCAGGTCGTTCCCAGTGCCCTTAACTCCTTCACTATAATTCAGAGCTGCTCAGGCTTTCCAAATCACCTGGAGAGCTTGTGAAAAACACAGTGGGTGGGCCCTACCCTGAAGTTTCTGAATCAATAGGTTTAGGGTGGTAACTGATCATTTTTATTTTTCACAAGTTCCCAGGTGAAGCTCATGCCACCGGTCCTTGAAGTACACTTTAAGAATCACAAATGAAAAAGAAAGAAAAGAAAAAAGAATCACAATTGAGGCAGACCCACCTGCCTGTGCTTGCTGCTAGGGAAGTCACTCAACCTTGTCACTGGTCTCCTTTTATAATCAGAAGCCCTACAGTGGAGCCCTCCCCACTCTTTCTATGACTTTTTTGCATTTCTCCTCTGTACTCAAACACTCTCTCCTGTGCTCAGCGGTGAGGAAGCAGAAACCACCTTTTCATTGCTTCAGTCCTCATTGAAGAAACAGATGCTATCATCTTCCCACCACCAAATCTTCAGACCCACCCACCCGGGGCCCACTGTCTCTGCCCATTCTCAGATGGAGGAGCTGCCCTGCTCCCATACGTGGCCACGCACACCACTCACGTGCCTCTCCTCCCTTTCTCCCTTCTCTCCTTTTTCTGCCCTCGCTCTCTCTCTTATGGAAATATTGGCCCACCCCCAACAGCATACAAACTTCTTCCAGTATCTCTCATCTTTAAAAAACAAAAGAGGCTGTGCTAGACCTCCTTATCTGCCTCCTGCTACCACCTCATTGCTCGCCTAATATTTATAGCAAAACTTCTTCAAAGTATGTGGATAGTTCCCATCACTACTTCTTTCCTTCCCTCTCCACCTCAACCTGTCTTTCTTCTTTAGCACGCTGCAGAAACCTTAACGGTTCTCTCACTGCCTAACCTGGTGGTGCGTGCTCACCTCACTCAATCTCTCAGAAGCAGTCTACACTGCTGACCACTGCCTCCTGCTGAGAAGGGTTTCTGTGCTTGGCTTTCTCCACCCCACCTCTCCTGGTTTTCCTCCTACCTCACTTGACAGGCCTTTTCTGAGTGTTGGAAACCCCTGGTCTTGAAACCAACCACCTCCTCTTCCACATACTCTCTCTCTCTCTGGCCTCTTGGTTCCAACATGGTGTGTGTTAAATTCCTGTCTACAGCCTATGATCACTTACCTGATGAGGGACTTTTATTCAACTACCTGTGAGCATCTCAAACTCAACATGCCCAAAATAAGATGTTTGATTTCCCTGGTCGAGCATGGGTGTGTGCATGTGTGTGCGTGCGTGTGTGTGTGTGTGTGTGTGTGTGTGTGAATATATAACAGAAATTTACCATTTTAACCATGTTTAAGTGTACAGGTCACAATAACATTAAGTACATTTACAATGTTGTGCAACCATCAATCCCCAGTATGCATTTCCGGAATCTTTTCTTTCTCCCAAACTGAAACACTGTGCCCACTCAATAAAAACACCACTTTGCCCCCACCCTCATCCCTCAGTGCCTGATAACCACTATTCTGCTTTCTGTCCCTGTGAACTTAACTATTGTAAGTATCTCATATAAGTCGAATCAGGCAATATTTGTCTTTTTGTGTCTGCCTGCCTGCCTGACTTTTTCCTCCCCCAAAATCCCCCAATACCCAATTGCTCAATAAGAGTCCCCAGAATATAAGTTTCTGAGCTGTTGTTCTTCCATTTTATTTCTTTCAGATTTTTCTGTTTTGTTGTTTAAAAATTTTAAATATAGCCCAACTGGCATGGATCAGTGATTGAGCATCAATCTGTGAGCCAGGAGGTCATGGTTCAATTCTTGGTCAGGGCATATGCCCAGGTTGCAGGCTCGATCCCAGTGGGGGATGTGCAGGAAGCAGTCAATCAATTATTCTCTCTCATCATTAATGTTTCTGTCTCTCCCTCTCTCACCCTTCCTCTCTGAAATCAATAAAAATATTTTAACTTAAATATTGGCCATGCATCTCCTAACCTCTAAGGGCCACACAGACTTACAACCAGAGAAGCAATGAGCAGCAGCAGCTCATCCCAGGCTAACCCCCTAAACCCTTTCTCCGAGGCCCCTTTTTCCCTGACTGCTCAGTGAGCTAAAGTACTAGAGGCCCGGTGCATGAAATTTGTGCACAGGGCGGGGGATGTCTCTTAGCCCAGCCTGCACCCTCTCCAATCTGGGACCACTCAAGGGATGTCCAACTTCCCATTTAGGCCCGATCCCAGTAGGATTGGGCCTAAACAGGCAGTCAGACATCTTTCTCACAATCCAGGACTGCTGGCTCCAAACTGCTCGCCTGCCTGTCTCCTTGATTGCCCCTAACTGCTTCTGCCTGCCAGCCTGATCACCCACTAACCACTACCCTGCCAGCCTAATTGATGTCTAACTGCTCCCCTGCCAGCCTGTTTGCCCCCAATTTCCCTCCTCTGCCGGCCTGGTCATCCCTAACTGCCCTCCCCTTGCAGGCTTGATCGCCCCCAACTGCCCTCCCTTGCAGGCCTGGTCCCTCCCAACTGCCCTCCCCTGCTGGCCTGATGGCCCACAACTGCCCTCCCTTGCAGGGCCTGGAACCTCCCAACGACCCTAACCTGCTGGCCATCTTGTGGTGGCCATCTTGTGTCCACATGGGGCCAAGATCTTTGACCACGTGGGTGCAGCCCTCTTGTGTGTTGGAGTGATGGTCAATCTGCAAATTACTCTTTTATTAGATAGATAGAGGCCTGATGCATGGGTGGGGGCCAGCAGGTTTGCCCTGAAGAGTGTCCCAGATCAGGATGGGGGTTCCCTTGGGGTCAGGGGTGGCCTGGGCGAGGGGCCTGTGGAGGTTTGCAGGCCAGCCACGTGCCCCCCAACCCCCAGTGACCCAAGCAGAGGTCCTGGTATCTGGGATTAATCTATGGCTACAATTGAAACTTTGTAGCCTGGAGCAGAGCCAGGCCTTTTGCTAGCTCTGAGGCAGCAGCCATTTCTGTTTGAAACTTTGTAGCCTAGAGTGGAGGCCTAGGCTGGCTTCCTCTGTTGCCAGGGAAACCCAAGCCCCTGTTTTCTCCAGCTCAGTGGCTGCTGCCATTTCTGTATCTTTTATAATTGAAACTTTGTAACATTAAGTGGAGGCTTAGGCACACCGAAAGCTTGGCTTCCTCTGTTGCCAGGGAAACCCAAGTCTTCTTCCTGCTCTCAATGGCAGCAGCCATCTTGGTTGGGGGTTATTTGCATAATCTGCTCCTGATTGGCTGGCGGGCATGGCTGTGGGTGTGGCTTGTGGGTGTGGCAAAGGTACAGTCAAATTTGCATATTACTCTTTTATTAGATAGGATACCATTTCTAGAGAGCCAAAGCAGCCCGCCTTGTCTCTCTTGTTGCTTCTTCTAACCTAGGCCCTTTCTTATTTACTGACCCCAGCTTTAATAAATGTACTTTAAAATTAAAAAATATAGACAATAAAGTAGACAAGAAAAATACATAACAGTATGCTCCTGCGTCTCAGATTTAATCATTGTTAACATTTTATGTCAGCGTCTTTGTCACTTTTAAATACAAAAAATAAAGCGTTGCAAACCAAATTGTCTTCCTCTTTAAACCCCTGTCACCAGATTCAACAGTAAATTAAATATGCATCATCTAGCCAATTTTATAGTATACACTTATATTATATTTAATCTAATCGGAGACACATCAATTGTAAAATGCACTATTACTTTAAGCTCCATTTGAAAAATAAAACCACCACCAATTAAACTATGATACCATATGTTCTAATCTTAGATTTTATTTAATAGTTATTGAAAGAATTTCTTGAGGCTTATTTAGTCATTTTAACATACTGTGTTTCATCAAAAATAAAATGCCACCAAAACTGCTTTGGCTCAGTGGATACAGCGTTGGCCTGCGGACTGAAAGGTCCCAGGTTCGATTCCAGTCAGGGGCATGTACTTTGGTTGCAAGCACATCTCCAATAAGGGATGTGCAGGAGGCAGCAGATCGATGTTTCTCTCTCATCGATGTTTCTAACTTTCTATCCTTGTCTCTTCCTCTTTGTAAAAAAATCAATAAAATATATTTTTAAAAATAAAATAAAATGCCATCTATTTTGAGATGCATCCTTATTCAGGTATTTTTTTTAAGTGTGACTTAGGATCAATGAGTTAATGGCTTATCACTTTTGTGCATCCATAAGAAGGAAAGTTCATCTACTGTAACACTTTTAAAAATATGTGTGTGTTTACTGATTTTAGAGAGAGGGAGAGCGAGATAGAAGCATCAGTGAGAGAGCAACATCCATTGGCTGCCTCCTGCACACCCCCTGCTGGGGATCAAGACGGCCACCCAGACATGTGCCCCGACTGGGAATCAGATTGTTGTCCTTCTTGGTGCATGGAACAATACTCAAACGACTGAGCCACACTGGGTAGGCATTTTTTTTATTAATTAACTTTTAAAAATATTTTTAGGCTTACAGAAAACTTGAGCAAAAAGTACAGAGTTCTCATGTACTCTCTCACCCTCTCTCCCAACTTTCCCAATTTTTAACATCTTGCATTATTGTAGTACATTTTTTTATAATTGATGAGCCAATATTGATGTCAATGTATTTTTTAATTTCAGGTTCTGTTTATTTTATTTGTGTTTTAAAAATCACTTATTTTTCAATTACAGTTGACATACAATATTATACTAGTTTCAGGTGTACAGCCCAGTGATTAGACATTATTTAATTTTCTAAATTATCATCCCACTAAATTTCCTACCCATCCAACACCATACATAGTTATTTAAATATTATTGCCTATATTCCCTATGTTTACTTTACATCCCATGACTATTCTAGTAACAACCAGTTTGTGCTTAATCTCTTCACCTTTTTCACCCATCTGCCCAACCCCCATCCCATCTGGTAACTGTCAGAATGTTCTCTGTTTTTTCTCTGCGGTTTCCATCACACATTTAAAAAAAGAGAGAGAGAGTCATCATCTTTATGATGACAGCAAATACTCTGGTCTTGAAATTCTTTTTTTTTTTTTTTCTTAACACCCTAAAGGATTTGGTAGCTGTGGTTTTATTTTTACTATAGAAGCTCCTGAGCACTGGGCCAATGGCAGAGCCGTAACAAGGGAGTGTGGTTTGATGCTGGAAAATGAATGCAATGGAAAAACACATGAAAATATTTACTTTGTTTTTAATGGAAAGATGATTTAGCTGGATATAGAATTCTAGTAGTATTTTTTCCAACACATTGAAAATATCATTCCACTTTCTTCTCCCTTCTGTTACCATCTAATTAAGTATAATCTGTTTCTCTCTCTCTCTCCCTCTCTCTCTCTCTCTCTCTTTCTCTGTCTCTCTCTCTCTCTCCCCCCACCCCTGGCTGTTCTTAAGATTTTTCTCTGTAGTGATATATCTAGGTACAGATTTCTTTTTATATAGACGATTTAGAATTGAGCTTCTATAATCTGTAAATTGGCATCTTTCAATCATTTTAGCTATTCTCTGAAAAGTTCAGAAACTTTTCAGTTGTTCTCTTTTCAAATACTGCCCTGTCCTTATCGTCTGTTGTGCTCTTCAACTTCTAGAACTTTGGTTAAATATACATTGGAAATCCTCACTGTGTTCTATCTCTGGCCCTCTTGTCTGTATTTTCCTTCCTTTTTTTTCTCTTGAACTTATTATCTCATTGTTCAAATAAATGTTCACAAAACGCATTAAGATAACTGTCCTGGGTGGACTGGTTGCCCATGACTCATATCAATTCTATGTGACTTTTACCTGTTCCACCAATGACAGAGCTAGCATCCATCAATTATTTTATGAAGTCACACTAACATTTCTGAGAAAACTCTCATTCTCAGAAATTGCTTTACAATTTAAAATTAGGGTGACCTGAGTTTACTGAGGACATTACCTGCTATCCTTACACAAGTATCCGTGACTCCCTCTTACACTCTCATTAAGTATTCTGCTTTGGAAATTAAACTATATGAACATCTTATTTATATTAAATATCATGGCATCTTTTGGTTAATAGCAGCTTCATATAACACTTCAATGATTTGCTTCCTTTGGTAGCATGTTCTTACTATAATAATTTACTTAGTGCTTTTATAATTGATAGTACAATTTTAAGGAATTGAAAAAATGTGTGATTTTGTCACCATTCTCTATTTGACTAAATGCATGTTTTATTTTGCCCCCAATTGAATCACAATGCTAGAAGTTGAACAGTTTCTGTTCAATTCAAAGTCAGCAGAAAGCTTCTAGGAAACTGATTTCCAAAGCTTCCACAATGGTTTCCACATAACATATCAATCATATCAGCTTCTCAATGTTTTGAAATGTCTTTCATCCAATTTAAAGGATTTGGGAATCTCCTGCTTTTGGTTGTATTGCTTGGTGAGTGACAGGCAACCTTTTTAGACATATCACAGCTTCTTCTGTTTATAGGTATGTGTGTGCTTTATTTTTTAAAATATTTTATTGATTTTCTTACAGAGCGGAAGGGAGAGGGATAGAAAGTCAGAAACGTCGATGAGAGACATAGATCAGCTGCCTCTTGCACGCCCCCTACTGGGGATGTGCCCGCAGCCAAGGTACATGCCCTTGCTGGAATCGAACCCGGGACCCTTCAGTCCACAGTCGGACGCTCTATCCACTGAGCCAAACCAGTCTCGGCGGTATGTGTGTGTTTTATTTCATAAGGATCCTGGTAGTTGTGCTGTAAAAAATAATAATAATAAATTGCAGTAATTCCTTCAACACCATCTAGGTGTTGTTGTCTTGTTCTCTATATAGACAGAATGTACACAACTTTCATTTCAATGCTGAGTTAATGTAATACTGTTAAGAAATATAAAATGTCATTAACTTCCACATTTGATGTATCCACATCACTCAAATGAAATGATGACAACATTGACAACTATGACCAAGAGAGAATTAATGGTACTTTGCCATTGGTTGTGAATTACTCCTGGTCAATTTTTGTAAATATTATGTATGTGTTTGAGAAGAATAATGCTTTTTTCCCCTCTTGCTTGGTGCAATGTTTTATACGTGACTTTTATTTATTTTTTTAATTAAAAAAAATGAATGGTTTAAGGGAGAGAGAAACACCCATTTGTTACTCCACTTATTTATGCATTCATTGGTTGAGGCTTGTATGTGCCGAGAATGGGGATTAAACCCACCACCTTGGCATATTAGGACAATGCTAACTAACTGAACTACCCAGCCAGAACCTGCCTTTATTTTTTATTGTTATTTTTCAGACAGAAAAAAAAGATAATTAAAAAAAACTTTATTTAAACATATTTCTAAATCAGTTAGAGATAAAAAAATAAATTTATATAAAATCATGAAATACTACAAATATGAAATAATAAAAACTATATTCATAGATATAGTAGCTGCTGTGGATGCCCCAACCATATTTCCTTTTTTTAACCACCAGTTCTTGAGCAGGTTAATGCGTGCATCTCCAGCTAGCAGTTTATGGCTGCCCTTCTCCAGAGACCTGTCCTTATTTCATGGGTATCATCTGACCTGGAGAGTATGCCCCCACCTACCATTCCATGGCAGCCTATAGTCAATATTTGACTCAAATGGGGTTGCCAAAGTCCAGCATCCCTGCCTCAAGGTGGAACTAATTCTGTGGCCTTTCGTGCTCCAGAGCATATGGATCAGGCTCAGGGACCACGTCCTTTTCTTTCTTCTGCCTCATCCAGCTTCTCTCAGCTCCCTCCCCCTGAGAGCCCTCTCAATAAATCATGTACACAAGAATCCCCATCTTAGGCTCTACTTCTAGGAAACATGATGCACAACTGACGCATACCCATAAATGATAATATTAGAAAAACAGAAAGGCTGAAAATGGTTGAGCTAATCAGTCAACATTAGAAATGAGGAAAAGAATAATAGAACAAATCCCAAGGAAGCAGAAGTAATTAAATAAAATTTAGAAATTAAGTATATATACAATATATAAGAAAGAAGACATAATTTAGCAATGTAAAAAATAAAGAAGATGCATAATGATAGCAAAAAACAGAAATTTAAATTATAAACAACTATAAAGTATGAACAACTTTTTGCTACTAAACTTAAAAGCTTAGATGAAATGGGTAAATTCCTGAAAAATATATCTATCCAAAACTGACATAAGAAGGAATTTAAAAGCTAAATAGTTTTATAACCATTTGAGAAATATAATCAGAAATTTAAAAATCCACCCTTTAGCCTGGCCAGTTGCCTAATGGTTAGAGCATTGGCCCAAGGACCAAAAGGTTATGGGTTCAATTCCAGGTCAAGGGCATGTACATTGGTTGCAGGTTTGCTCCCTGCCCTCTCCACCTCACCCATACTGCCAATGGAAGAGACACATCTCTCTCGCGTGCTCTCTCTCTCTCTCTCTCTCTCTCTCTCTCTATATATATATATATATATATATATATCCCTTCCTCCCTCCCTTCCAATCTTTCTTTAAAATAAAAAATCAGTGAAAAAATATTTTCAGTTGGGTGTTGTTTTTTTAAAATTTACCCTTTAAAACATAGGCTTTGATCGTTGTTGTTGTTTTTTTTAATCTTCACCCAAGAACATTTTTTTTCATTGATTTTCAGAGAGAGTGAAAGGGCGGGAGGAGGAAGAGAAAGAGAGAGAAACATCGATCTCGTTTCGGGATGGGGTTGCAGGGGGAGCAGGAAGTAAACCTGCAACCAAGGTACATGCCCTTGACCGGGAATCGAACCCGTGACCCTTTGGTCCACGGACCAACATTCTAACCGCTGAACAACAGGCCAGGGTATCTCTGATAATTTTATAAACAGTTTCTTGAAAGCATTCAAGGAACAGGTCATTCCAATCTCATGAAAACTGTCCCAGAAAATAGGAAGAGAACATGACTAATTCATTTTATGAGACTAGAGAAACCTTAGATACTCAAACCAAACAAGAACAAAATGAGAAAGAAATATATCAGAGCAATAAACATAGATATGAAAATTCAAAATAAAATTCTGGAAACTGCTGCACAGTGAACACCGAGGTGTGCTTTAAGATCCCCGGGCTTTGGCTCTGTGCTAGAGCAATGTCTGTTCTTTTCCTCTGCACTGAGAGGACTATTCATCCTTTTAAGTCCATTCAGAAAGTCAGCGCATTACACAAAAATATATAATTAAAATAAAATAAATAAATATATATGTTCTTAAAATTCTACAAACTGTGCCAAGCGATGTATTTACAGCAACAATATGTCATATCCTATTTGGATTTGTCTTCAGAATTCAGAAATGGTGCAGCATTAAAATTTATTAAATAATTACCTCATCATTAGTTTCAATAGTGTACAAGATTATCTCAAATTTTCAAATATATATATTTTTAATCACACTTATTAAAAATAAAAATTCTTAGATATCTAGAAACAGCACTTCCTAAACCTGGTAAGAGATAGCCACCAAAATCCTTTGAAAAGTCATACTAGTATTTAATGCAGCAACATTAAATTTTTACCCTTAAAATTCTAGAATAAGTCAAGGAAACCCAATGTCACTGCTCCTATTCACCTTGTACTAGAAGTCATGCCCAGCCTCCTAAAAGTCAGGAAAACTCACTTCACGTAGAAAAATGCAATAGAAAATTATCAAGCCCAAATCCCATACAATATTTTTACAAGAAAGAAAGAGAATAAGGAGCAAAATAACATCCCTACAGATAACAAACATAAGCCAGAGAGATGTGCCAAAAAACAGATTAAAAATGTAATCTCCTATATCCAAATAAGCTCAACAATAATGAGAAGTTTATATGCTAAGAAATAGCAATATAAGTCAGAATAAAAAAACTTGGAAAGAAGACACCAGCACTCAAGAAAAAAGTTTAAATAAAATTAAAATCATTTCAGAAATGAGGGCTAAACTAGAAGAAACACAAGTAAACTTTCTTTTAAGAATACAATCAAGGCATTGTACACATCACTTCCACTCCTATCCCATTGGCCTGAATATGGCCACGTCCAGCTACAGGGGAACCAGAGAAAGGGTCAGAGCTAGGCAATCAAATGCCTAGCAAAAACTTCCATTGCTACAGAATAAAAGAAAAATAGAGAAGGTAGAGTACAATTTAATAAACTTTTTAATCCACCACTTTGGCAATGCAAACCCTTCTGACCTTCAGAGAAAAATCCTTTCCCTTCCCTGAGGCAGATGACTCCAAAGTCTTATCCAACGAATGATTCCAGTTCAAGTCTATGGAAGATGTGGGGTTCTTCCCATCAGATCTAGATAAACTTCTCTGTGTTCAGTGACCAATAAAATAAAAGACAAGAAAGCCAACCCCCACTACACATGGGGATGTGTGCAATGTTGGAAAAAATGGAAAAAGGTGAAATCTGCCCAGCAGTTAGTGGTCCAAGCGATGATCAACCTCACTGGGTGGGCAGAAATCATGGAACTCGCTGTCCTAACAATGGAGTGAGTTTTTTGGTTGGCTGACTTGGTTATGCTCATTTTCTTCTTGGCAGTGTCATTGCCAATTTCATTTTCCACCATTTAAAATGGGCTCTAGGCATGTGCCCTCCCTGGGTTCTGCACAGCTTTCACTGCTGGTTTTGACTGGTCCAGATCTGGGGCTGCTTTAAAGGGTTGCAGACCAGGCTTAGAGTTTCTCCTTTAAACCCTTAGAAGAATTCAGGTTTATTTATTTACACTCCATTTTATGTTTTACTCAAAGAACATCTTTTCTTTTTATTTTACTTTTTATTTTTAAACTTTTGACTTTCATTCATTGACCTCTATACTCTAACATCTTCTCTTTTTTAGGAAAAAAAAATATTTTTTTCTTAAAAATAACCTAAGGACATGCTTAGAGATAGGGAAATAGCAGGGAGATGGACATCGATGTGAGAAAGAAACATTGATTGGCTGCTTTCTGTAAGTGCCCAGACCAACTGGGGATTGAACCCATAACCTTTTGGTGCATAGGTCAACACTCCAACCAACTGAGCCAAACTGGCATCTATAAATTCAGCTTAATGATTGCATCTTTAGGGTATATATATATATATATATATATATATATATATATATGCCAACCAACCAGAACGCCAGAATGACTGGAATGACCGGTTGCTTTGATGAGCACTGAGGCCCTGAACATGCCCCCTCCCACCTTGACCCTGATCAAGGGTGAGACTGGCTGGCCAGTCTCCCATGACCCCCTCCCTGGCCCCAATTGGGACAAGTCAGCTGGCCTATAGTATGAAATAATAGACTTGGATGTTCCAATGTATGTGTATTTTCCAACACCAGCAAACAATTCTGCAATTCTCAGCAGACACTGACTGAGTACTCTACAATTCAACTCAAATCTGAGACTGTCTACCTAAAAATAGTGTCAGATCCCACAGGGTAAAGGCTTAGTCCCACAAGATTGCTCTCCCCCCAACTACAGACACCAACCACAAATCCAGACACCAACCTGTGCTTCAGACCTACTGGCTATAAATTAGTGGTCCCTGCAGTCCCCTCCTGTGTTTGATTAATTTGCTTGAGTGGCTCACAGAACTCAGAAAAACATTTTAGTTACTAGATTACTGGCTTATTATAAAAGAATATAACTCAACAACAGTCAGATGGAAGAGATGCATAAGGCAAAGTATGGGGCAAAGAGCATGGAGCTTCCATGCCCGCTCCAGTATGGCATTCTTCCAGCAGCTCACCAACCAAAAAGCTCTTTGAACCCCATCCTTTTGGGTTTCTGTCACTACTCCTCACCTCAGGATATTTTTCCATTACTTTTCAGAGAGAGAGTGGAAGGGACAAGGGAGGGGGAGACAGAGAGAGGAAAACATCAATGTGAGAGAGACACATCGATTGGTTGTCTCCAAATGCTCCCTGACCAGGTCCTTGAGCTGGAACTCGACCCAAGACCCTTTGGTGAGCAGGCCCATGCTCTAACCTCTAAGCAATACCATCTAGGGCCCTTTCAGGCTTTATAAAGGCTTCATTCCATAAGCATGATTGATTAGATTATTGAACTCGATCAACAGCCCCTCTCCCCTCCCTGGGTGGGGAAAAGGGTGGAAAGTTCCAACTCTCTAATCACAGGGTCGGCGCCCTTGGCAGCCAGCCCCATCCTCAGGCGCTTTCCAAAAGTCACTTCGTTCACATCTCGTTCAGTGTGGTCAAATACCAAGACACCTTTATTGCTTTTATCACTTAGGAAATACCAAGGGCTTTAGGAGCTTTGTGCCAGAAACTGGTGACAAAGACCACAATGTATATTTCTTATGATAAGTCACAGATGTGAAGGTAACAGCTGTGTTCTAATCTTTGCTGCTGGACAGATGCCCATTGTACAGCCAAGAATCCTTCCTGTAAACGCCTGAGAAAGCCTGGGGTCTTAGTTTTATCTCTTACTTAGGTTGCCCTTTCAAAGCCTCCTCTTGGATACCCTGATTCCTGGGATATTTTACCTCCGGCGTCCTTGTGCTGGGACCACCCCCTCAGGCCTGATAGCCCTTTGGGGAAGGATCTAAACAACTCTCTTTGCCTCTTGAGTGCAGCCATATCTGCTACAAGAAGACTAGCCCCTTTGGCTCACCACCTCATGGACTGCAGTTACTTCCCAAACACCGTCACATTTCTGTTTAGATCCCAGACCATCAGTTCTGAGCACAACCTTTCACAAATCAAATCTCTCAGGTGAATCAGATACCAGTCTGCAAAGTTCTGCAAGCTCCAGGGGAAACATATCAAGCTTTCCGAGTAGTGCCATCCTCTCCTCTAACTTGGCGCTAGATAGGGAAGCGCCCCTCTACAAAGAAAGTCCCAGATTTTCGACTCTGTCTCTTTGCCTCACCCACGTCTTTCATGGGCCAGAGTGGGGAAGGTCATCTGAGGTTCCCAAAGCTGGTTTTCAACAGCTCTTCCCACATCCTATATAGGTGGCCTAACAGAACTTCCTCTTGGTGCTGAAATTGAGATGGGCCAACTTTATTCTCTTAGGACCTCAGCTGAAATCAAGATACAAAGAGTCTGATCTTGCCATATTCGTTAACATCCTGCCACATCGAGAAAGGGTGACAAACAACCCACCAGAAGCCTGCAAACCTCAGGGATATTTTTCAACTGGGAACATGAGGCTAAATTAAGCGCTTCCTCTGTGGGAGGGAATGTTTGGGGGCGGGGGAGTGTCACTTAACTACAACTCTTTTTTATGAATGAAAAAATAAATATATAAAAAACATTCACCAGGGACAACCTCACAGCTCGGAAATTCCAGTCAACTCAGCTCCCACCACCACTTCCTGCTGCAGAAGGAAGATGGGTTCCGTTCCAGGTATTCTGGGCCCAGCCTTGGCAGGCTTCCCTGGATAGTGTGTTTATTTGGCAGTTGCCCTGTTCCTCCTCCACCCCATGTCCCATCACAGCTTTCCTCCTCTCTAGCTGGATACTGAGGGACAACAGGGAATGGGGGCCCCCATTTCAAAGAGCTCTCCCTTCCTCCATCCATCCATCCCCCATTTTCAATTCCTTCCTGTCGTTCACAGAACAAACCCTAATTGGGACCTCCCGGCATTGTATTCTGCCGAGCACTCGAGCCCCCGGAATCTTGCTTTTGCCCTGGTCACTCCACTGAACCTGTCCTTCCATGATCACATCCTCATTCAACTCACTAACCATTTCCTCCTTCCTTGGCAGTGTTCGTGGTTGCTTTGGCAGCAGGTCTTGGTTTTCCACTCACCTCTCTGGCCACTCCTTCTCAGCTTCCTTTTTCTAACTCTTAAATGTGGCAGATTTGGGACTTAGCCCACTTTTCTCAAGCCACACTCAGTTCCTAGGTATGGCTTCCTTTGCCGTATATTTGCTTAAGTCCTAAAAATCTGTATCTCCATCTAGATGAGTCCACTGTCCTTCCCTATAAACGCCCCACTATTACATGTCTCTGCTTGGATGAGCCACACACGGGCACTCAAACAAACATGCGCATTTCCCCCACCCACCCGTAAGATCCTATTTCTTTTTTTAAATTACCTGCCTCATCGAAGGCACTAATCAACCCAGTCACTCATGCCAGAAATTTGAATGGTGTATCCAGTTTTTCACTTACTCACTGCTCATCTTCCCATATCTAATTAAAAGCCAAAGCACCCACAGATTGTACCTCTCTCATGCCCCTCATATCTATCTATTCAAGTTTATGATGTGATTACGGCCTGGATGACTGCCACCACTCCCAGCTGCTCTCTCTGCCTCCAGTTCTGCCCTTCTCTAATCCATTCATTACTCAGTAGTTCATTCATTCAAACAATTTTTCTGAGCATAATCATGATGCTCCTTCCACCAATCCTGATCCCCTGGTTCCCCATCCTCCCATGTATCCATCAGATTTCAGCTCAAATACCATCTGCCTCTTTGAAATACCTGCTCTTTCCACCCCAGCCTCAAGGAGGCACCCCTCCACCGGCATCAAGTCCTGGTGCCTCCCACAGCACCCGCCACACCCAGCATCATTGAGCTATCTGCCCCAACACCTGGACTTGTCATTCAAGAAATATTGAGTGAATCAAAAAATGGACAAAGGGCCTAAATAGACACTTTTTGAAAGAGGACATGAAGAAGGCCAAGAGACATATGAAAACATGCTCAAAGTCACTAACCATCCGAGAGATGCAAATCAAAACAACAATGAGGTAGCATCTCACACCTGTCAGAATGGCTGTCATCAACAAACAAGTGCTGGCGAGGATGTGAAGAAAAAGGAATCGTCGTGCACTGCTGGTGGGAATGAAGAATGGTGGAACCACTGTAAAAAACAGTATGGAGTTCCTCAAAAAATTAAAAATGGAGCTCCCATTTGACCCAGTGATCCCACTTCTAGGAATATATCCCAAGAAATCAGAAACACCTATCAAAAAGAATGTATGCACCCCTATGTTCATAGTAGCACCATTTACAATTGCTAAGATTTGGAAACAGCTAAGTGCCCATCAGCAGATGAGTGGATTATAAAACTGTGGTACATCTACATAATGGAATACTACACTGCAGTAAATAAAAGAAGGAACTCTTACCACTTGCAACAGCATGGATAGACCTGGAGAGCATTATGCTAAGTATAGATACCACATGATCTCACTCATTTGTGGAATATAATGAACAACATAAATTGATGAACAAAAATAGAGCTGGGGGGAGGGGTAGCCTATCTAATAAAAGAGTAATATGCAAATTGGTGGTACCTTTGCTACACCCACAAGCCAGGCCCACAAGCCACACCCACAATTCAATCAGCATGAGTATGCAAAGTAACCCAAGCAAGATGGTGGTTAATTTGCATATCCATGGGCAGAAGGAAGCCAAACACTGCAGAAGGGAGCAAACCTGTGGAGAAGTAAGCAAGTGGGGCAGGGGAGAAAGGAGGGAAGCAGGCAGAGGAGATGAGAGCGAGGCAGCAGAGACGGGAGGGAGCTTTGCTCAGGCCGCAGGAAGCTCTATTCTTGCAGGAATCTTCCTGCTACGGGTCTCTATTTCTAGATATAATAAAAGCAATCTCATTATTTGTAGATTTTTAATATTGCCTACAACTTTTGTGATATCACACTATGTTATACTATGTACAGTTTTGATGATATTATTATTATATTCAAAATTCTTTTTATTTTTGAAATATTAATGTTTATTGCATGTAATATTATTATACTAGAGGCCTAGTGCATGAAATTCTCACACGGGTGAGGTCCCTAGGCCTGGCTGGTAATCAGGGCTAACTGGGACCAGAGAGGAGGCGACAGTCACTGGGTGGGGGCAGAAGAAACAGACACCGGATGCCAATGCTGCCATTGTCAGCATCCCACCACCACGGAGTACCCTGTCTTCCCCCCCTTTTCTTTCCCTCACTGCTGCACCACCACCATAGCAGGTGGTGATGGGCTGATTGGTGCCTGCCAGCAGGAGGCAGAAACAGGGCACAGGAGGTTGGCCGCTGCCCCCAAAGAGGGAGCCAACCCTCGCCCCCCCCCCGGGGAAGGGGCCATGTCCACTGCCACCCATCCCCATTTCCCCATCCCAGCCCAGTGCCTGGCCCCAATCAGATGATTAGGGCCTGCCTACTGGGGGAAGGGACCACGGGAGGTTGGCCGGCCTGGGAGGTTGGCTGTGGGAGCACGCTGACCACCAGGGGGCAGCTCCTGTGTTCAGTGTCTGCCCCCTGTTAGTCAGTGCGTATCATAGTGACTGGTCATTCCAGTCATTCCGGTCATTCCATTCACTTAGGCAATATACTTACACACACACACACACACACACACACTAGTGACTCAGTGCATGAAATTTGTGCACGGAGAGGAGGTTCCCTAAGCCCAGCCTGCACCCTCTCCAATCAGGGACCCCTTCGGGGATGTCTGACTGTTGGCAGTCAGACATCTCTCTTGCAAGCTAGGAACACTGGCTCCTAACTGCTCATGGCCAGCCTGACTGATCGCTCCTGCCCCTAAGTGCTCCCCTGCTGGCCTGATTGCCCCACACCTGGGACCCAAGCTTAGATCAAAGATAACAAACTATGCCCCCTGGGCTAAATCTGGCTTTCTGCCTATTTTTGGTCAATGAAGGAAAAAAAGAATGTTATTTTGTGACATGAAAATTATATGAAATTCAAATTTTAGTGGCCATAAAATTTTGTTGGACACAGCCATCCCATTCCTTTGGGCTTTGCATGCTAGGACTGCAGAAATTGAGTATTTGAGGCAATGTATAGCCCACAAAAATTGAGCCACACTCTGGCTCCTTATGGCAATGGCATTTGGCCCCTGCCCTAGATAAATTCTGGGATGTGTTATTATGTGAAATGTGCATACTATAAAATATAGGCTTATAAATGAAAACATTTTACTTCAGTGTTCATAGTCATTTTAAAAGGCACTTTTATTTGTAGCAAATTCAGTTTTCATGGGATTTGTAGAGCCCAATGCTGGGGACTGGATGCCGAGTGCAGGCAGTCCCGGCACTCCAAGGTGCCCACTCCAGCCTCGGGGGCAGGACCCAAGCCAGCCAGGGGAGCCCAAGGGCAGGCTCCTAGCAGCTCTTGCAGTAGTAGTCATGGCTCCGGCAGCTGTGGGGGGTGCAGCATCCTCCTGTGAGGGCCTTTCTTGGTGATGGCTGCGGGACTTCTCTCCTGCAGTCCAGGGTCATCCGTCCCCAAAGCCTGGTAGTGTGGCCCTAGTCCCCTTTCTTCCCCGCCCCCATCCGTCTCCTCACTTTCTTCAGCCACCCTCCTCCCTGCCACCTCTGCAGTTCCTCCAGGGGCCCGCCCCGCCCACCCCGCCTGCCCCAAAGGGAAGCCACAAGGCGCAGGGTCTGGGGGGCCCTGTGCCCCCTTCCCCACCTGCATTCAGCATGCCAGGATCAGGAGCTACTGGTGCTCGTTCTGTGACGGCAGGGAAGGAAGTGGCAGTGGCCCACCAGGGGGAAGAGGCATCAGCCTGAGGAGCTGATGCCGCACACTGGCAATCCTGGCCGGCCCGCAGAGCCCCACGGAGTGCACTGCCGCTTGGCTCACAGCCCCGCCTCGCACCTAGCTCTCATTACCCAAGGTGCCCTGGGCGCTCATTTGCATCTGATTCAGTCACCATAACTGTAAGGAGGGCCGGCCCTTAAAAACCGTGCAGGCAGAGCTTATAGCATGGTGATTGCTTTTACGGCACTGTGGCCACGCCCCTGCTGGCCTTGCCCCCTGTGTGCTGGCCATGCCTGCTGGCCATGTCCACTGGCCATGCCCCCTGGCCACCACCCCTGTCTGCTGGCCACACCCCCTGCTCCTAATTGGCTGGTAGCGTAGCGGAGGTAAGGTCAATTTGCATGTAACTCTTTTTTTTTTTAAATATATTTTATTGATTTTTCACAGAGAGGAAGGGAGAGGGATAGAAAGTCAGAAACATCGATGAGAGAGAGACATCGATCAGCTGCCTCTTGCACGCCCCCTACTGGGGATGTGCCCGCAGCCAAGGTACATGCCCTTGCTGTAATCGAACCCGGGACCCTTCAGTCCTCAGTCTGATGCTCTATCCACTGAGCCAAACTGGTCTCGGCTGCATGTAACTCTTTTATTAGATAGGATGTGTGTGTGTGTAAGATCATTTTTCTTGAACAATTGGTGTTTGTTGCATGTAACATTATCATATTTAAAATTGTTTTTCTTGAGATATTAATGTTTATTGCATGATCTTATATTTAAGATCATTTTGCTTATAATTTTAAGGTTTAATGCATGTAACAAAAAAGAAAGAAATGTTGAATGTCGAGTCAGATAACAGATAAGAACATTATTTGATAATGTCAGGGAGGGCTTCATGGAAGAGGTGGCGCTTGCAATAGACCCTGAGTCTGCAGCAGATCTGGACAGGTGAGGCAGTTCAGAGAAACTTCCCATTGAGGAAAGTGGCCTGCGGAAGGAATGATTCTGACCAAGCCAGACTGAAGGACGTTCCACAAGAAACTGGCCCGGATTCTTGGGAAACTTTATACTTCGGAGACGTATTCGGAGTGGTGTGTTCAGCATTTAAAGGTAAAATGTCCTATCTGCCATTTACTATCACATGTTTCAGGAAAAAAGCATAGATTTTAATATACATGTAAATAAAGCAAATGTAAAAAATATTACATTTTTTAATGCAGGTAGTTGGGTATATTGTTCAGGTGTTTATTGTTCTGTTCTTCCCATTTTTTTTCTGTATGCCAAGAAGTTTTCATAACACAAAGTTGAGGAAATCAAAGCTTTCCTTTGATGATAGGGGTGGGAGAGGAAGCTGCCACTCAAGGAATAGATGTTGGGAGTGTTTGTAATTATTCTTATGGTTTTATTTTTAGTTATTGTGCACATAATTCATGTTGTTTATAAAACGTTTCAAACATGAAGTTAAATGCAAAGGCATAAATAGAAATCATCCATAATCACAGCTCCCAGAGACTAAAAATGCATCAGTGTTTTACTATATTTCCATCTGATCTGTTAATGTTTTTGCTTAACTAGATTCTCCATCTCCCTTAATCCCTGAGCCTTTAGATATGTTTGGGACAATAATTACTCAACTTTGCTGTATTGCTCCCATCTCAGAACCCCAGACCACCAAAGTGTTCAAATCAGGGAGGTGGCTGGAGCTCGTTCAGGTCATCCTACTGTCCTGTCCAGCGCCACCTTTTGTGTTGTCACTGGGTTTCAAGAGGGTACCAGGAAACAAGTACCTTCAATCAGCTGTGAGGCCACGGCAGAAAACGGGGGCCGAGGGCGACACTGACACCTTCTTGGGGAGTGATAGGGTCTCTGGCCTCAGTTACTGTCTCTCTATAATGGGACCTAAGCCCCAAGCTCACACATGAAAACGTGCCTCTGCACACAGGTACACAAACACACCTCTATGAGCACAATATGTGAACATACCGCTACACACACAAACATATCTCTCTACACACATACACACAAATATGCCTCTATATGCACACTAATATACCCCTACACACACACACTTACCACTGCTCTGATACCCTCAGAAACTAACTAGAAAAATTAATTCATATCTTGCCTTTCTTTGTGTTTTCTTTTTCCCTACTGAGGACAATAAATGAGCATTTCTCCCCCCCCCCCCTTTTTTTTTTTCAGGAAGGGAAGTTAGGGGAGGAGAATCATTATTTTTTTTTGTATTTCCTGGGCTCTCTGGGAAACGTCCCCATGACATCGGACCAAAGTGGGGCATGCTAATTCTCTGAGACCAGGAGGAAAAGGACCTGTCCCAGCGGTGCCACCAGGGCCTGCCATCCAGGGGCCTCCCCAGCTTCCCCAACGGCAAGAGGCCCTCCCAGCTGGCTGCAAATCAGCCTTCCTAGGAGGTAACCAAGCACAGCCATCTTGGCAGGCAGAGCCTGTGAGCCAGGTTTATTTTTATTTTTCCAAAGCAAGCCAAATGACATTTTCTTTTACACCAAGGTGCTGTGCCTAATTCATACCTGTTGTACCAACAACAGCTCTGGGCATTTGGGATAAGCAGCAGCTTGGAGCAATTCAAGTCTAGCCTTCACCCAATTCTATGAGGGGCTCCAGAGCATAATTCCCACTGGAGGGTCCCACCTTGAGACAAGGGCCAGCCTGTTACGCCCTGTCCATCAGTCACTGGCCGTGGCCCACGGGGGCGGGTGTGTACGTACCATAATCCCTCTGGCATTTCTGGGCACAGTGATTCAGCACACGGCAATGCTCAAGGGAAAGGCCAGCTGAAGGCCACTAGCTGCCAACACTCATTCACAGAAGCCAGGGAATGGGACACCTGTGTCTAAATGGGATCTGGGCAGGTGCCAAACCATCCCCTTCTGCACTTCTTGTACCCGTAACAGCTCCGAGCTGTTCCCCACACTTGGGCGAACATCAGAGTTCCCTGGAGGGCTCCTTCAAACACACATTGCTGGGCTGCACCCCCAGAGTGTCTGATTCCATAGGTCTGGAGTGGGACCCGAAAACTTGCACTCCCAACAAGTTCCCGGGTGATGCTCAGGCTGCTGGTCTGGAGTCCAAACGTCGAGGACCTCAGGTCTAAGCTGTGGGACACACAATTCCCAGCAATTAAAGGTCAAGTTACAAAAGCTTTCCTGAGAAAGTCATTATTAATATCAGGTGCTCAGCACCCGGCAGGACATTGATTTGGGGCAGGGGTTGGGGGAAGAGCCCTGAGGAGAGAGAGGCCAGGAGCCAAGAAGGCTTAGCTGCCATGGCTGAGGCTCCTACCCTGGCTGGGAGCCTGAGCCTTCTGACTGAAGAATGGGGGCTGGAGAGTTCTGGCTCCTCTCCCCAGGGCAGCCAGGCCACAGGCTGTGAGAGCCAGGTTGGAGTGGGCCACACTCCTAGTCTCCACACCCACAAGCGGCTTCCAGAGAATGATGCTCTCACTCAGCCCCAGGCACTGGCAAGACAGGGCAGGAAGGTGTGTCCCATGACTACCGTGAGAAGCCGGGGGCCCTGAGAGCAAAAAGGGTAGATATACCCATTGGCCCAGCTTGTTAAAGGCAGACCCGGTTTGCAGCAGGTCGCTAGGGCCAGGTTGCAGGGGCTCCCATGTCAGCCAGCTCTCTTCCCTTTGCAAGGTCTGGGGAAACTTCCTCTCCCCTCTCTCACGGGACACTTCAGGCAGCGGATGAGTGGGTTTTCCCACTACAGTGCAGTCCATTTCTCTGGCAGACGCTCACTGCCCACTGCGTGTCCTATAATTGAACTCAACTCTGACACTACCTGGAGATAGCATCAGGCCCCCAGGTTAAGGCGGCCTCCCATTCAGAATGTAATTTGGTGCAGCCACTGTGGAAACAGTGGGGCCTCGCTGTCTATTCTCTGCTTGTCTGGTTACCTGGGCTCCTGGTCCAAGGGGGGGGGGCCCCATCTGGGGGTGGAGTGCGCTGGTTGAAGAAACTATCTTGCCTCCATCAGGCCCTGAAGCTGAAAAGGAAATGATACAACTGCTAGTTCCCTGGTTCCCAGTTAGCTGAGGATGGAGGGCCAGGGGGACATCTTTGGGGGAACATGAAGGAGGGTCCCCACGTCTCCTGTGGGTGCTGTCCAAGGAGCCAGAGGGTGTAGCCCGGCCTAAATTATGGATACTCAGCCCCTGGTGTAGGGATTGGGGGCTACAAAGATAGATTTGAGGGTGCCATAGAGAACAAAGATCCTTATATCACTCAGGGTCCCAGAAAAAAATAGACACAAATTCAAATCAAGGTAATTCTGGGTGAGTTTATTAAAGGGACTATGTACAAAGGTTTGAGCAGCATATCAGGAGATCTCACGGGAAGTAATAGTAGTGACATCTGGATTCTGTGACCACCCGAGGCCTGGCAGGCTGAGAGGAGGGAGCTGTCAGCCTGGAGAATAGGAGCCCCCAGGCAGAGAGAGCTGTAGGGAGATAGCTGCCTGGCAAGGCTGCAGGAGGCTCCAGGAAGGAACTGGGGGAATAAATGTCCTACTTCTTTCATTCCTGCCTCCTTCCAGATTCCCACTATGGCTCCCATTGGTCACACCCAGGACGAAAAGCCAGAGTGCTGACAGGCCATTGGGATAGCCACACAATCCAGCCTCCCAGACACAGCGCTAGGGGGAGATGCTGGGAGCAGGCCTGGAGAGAGCGGAGTGGCCCTGTAGCCATGGAGTGTGTCTGTGGGCTCCCCAGGGACTGCTAAGACTTAAATCCAAAGGTCTGGTAGCTGTCTGGGCGAGAGCAATAGGGCCTTAAGGGATCAGCCCTACATCCCAGAGCAAAGCAGACATGGCAAGCACAGCAATAGAGGTGAATGAGTCAAGATCCACCAGGGTCAGCCAGGCCAGCCGTAGGAAGGGCCCCACACCCTGCTGTGACTCCAGGAGCCTAGGGGGAGGCTCAGTGAGAAAGGCCAGCTGAGCAGAGACTGCTGGCTTCAAGTATCTCTGAGACAAAGGGTGTCCTGAGCTGAGTAAAAGACACTTCTTTAAAAAAATATATTTTTTTTTATTTCAGAGAAGAAGAGAGAGATAGACTTCAATGATAAGAGAAAATCGTTGATCAGCTGCCTCCTGCACGCCCTACACTGGGGAATGAGCCCATACACAGGCATGTGTCCTGACCAGGAATTGAACCATGACTACTTGGTTCATAGGTTGATGCTCAACTACTGAGCCACACTGGCCGAGCTAAAGGACACATTTTTTACTTTGTGTCCTTGCGTCTTTCCTGAGCAGCTTCAGGGCTCCCTCCTGGCGCCCGGGAAGGAGCTAACAAACTGAATAATGCTGAGAGGGAAGGGTCGCAGCAGAGATGGCTTCATGAGGGTGCAGTCATCCAGGCGCCACACTTGGCTTAATGCTCTGCTGTCACTGACTTGCTATTCCTCATGAATTTTGAACAAGAAACACTGCATTTTCATTTGGCACAAAGCTCCATATATTATGTAGCTGGTCCTAACTATAGCTTGCTAACTTTTTCAAAGAGTACCTGGAAAAGGGTAATGCTCAACCCTGAGGCTTCGTGCACAGGCAGGCCATGTGACAGGCTGGGGTGGGAACTCTGCTTTTGGAGACCCTTACATCGAGTCACTTAGATGAATGCCAACTACCTCCAGGGCAGGATCAGCCCCACAGGAAACATGAAAACCAAGGGTAAAGCAAGCCCCAAGAGACAGCCACAAAACAGAGTAGGGTCCTGATGACCGAGACTGAGCCCCTGGCCCTGCAGCTGCAGCAGAGGGGCTGCATCACCCCCGTGTTTCCAGCCTGAGATGGTCCAAGTTCCACGAACACACACAGCACCAGCTACCCTGCCAAGGTGTCAGGGTTATTTGGCAGCCCCCAGTGGCCGGTGTCCTCTTACATCCTATGACATCAACTCGGGCGTGTTAGGTGTCTGCAAGGGGGTGTGCAGGAGCCTTCTTGAGTGGCCCAAGGGCGGGAGGTCAGGAATGGTAGAGCAGGGAGCCACCAGAGAAGCAGGCCCCTTTAGCTCTCCCCTGTCCTATAATTACTTCCTGCCATGGCCACTCTGGTAGCTGTCTGGGCGAGAGCAATAGGGCCTCATATAAGGGAGTCATAGAAACAGGCAAGAGAAGGACAAGTGCTGGGAAACCCCAACAGCAAAAAGTCTGAGGACCTATTCTACATGGGATACTAACAAGGTCCCCCCATGAGCTGGCACTATTACCATTCCCGTTACACGGAGTTTTACAGTCTTGATATCACAGTGGGCGCCAGCAGCTAGAAGAAGCCCTAGGCAAAGAGATGCAGGTGCTGGCAGCTGAAAGTCATGACATTGGGCATGGGTTGGGTTGAGACAGCATTCACTGCACCTGAGTGTATGTTATGCTTAGCCCTGCACAAGGGGAAACAAAGCTACTGCATACTGAGCACTGTTCAGACCCTAGGCCAGAATCCTTTTGTAAACAAGCTCTCACTAATAACAGCCCTCTGAGAAAAGTCTTGTTAATTGCCCCCATTTCACAGATGAGGACACGGAGGATCAGAATGATGTGTCTTACCCAAGTTACACCCAGAAGGGTCTGAACTCCAGGGAAGATAACAAAGAAGAGGGGATGTGCAAGGTGCACATGGCAGGAGATGCTGCTGAGCAGATGAAGGGTCGTTTGTGCCATCAGAAGCCGCTGAAGAATTCTAAACCAGTGACACAATTGATTCGATTGGGTTTGGGATTTCGGGAGGTTATTCAAGACGTGTTGGGAGAACTGAGGGGATCTTGGGGCAAGACTGGAGGCAAGAACAGGGGAGGCTTTTGCATGTGCAGGAGCTTTTATTTAGCCCCTGTTTACCTTGCAGTGCTGTGCTGCCTCCCAGTGGTAGTTCTGCAAAATTGATTCCTTTGCCAAAAGATTGCTTGTAGCAAGCATTTGATCAGAAGTTCTGCATCTTGCATGTGCCTCATCGTCATCTGGAAGGTTTATTAACACAGAAATTCTGACTCTGTTGTCTGGGGTGGGCCCAAGAATTTGCCTTTCTTGCATGTTTCCATGTGATGTTGATGATCTGGAGATCACACTTTGAAACCCACCAGCTTAGTTGCTTTCAAGGAACCACCACATCAGACTGATCCTGATCTTTTAGAGCTGTGACCTCAGAAAGGAGACACCAGATGCAAGAGAGGGAGCTTCTGAGGGTGCTAGGTCCTGAGAACTGCTAGGACTCAACAAAGCCAGCTTCCAGAGGAGACAGGAGCTTTGGGACTTCCGTGAAATTTTTGCCTCCTTTTCATATATTTCTGCATCATTAATAAACGAAAACATTTCTCTCCATGTTCCAAACATTTCACATGTCTGAATTCAATTAATTCTCCCTACAAGTCTGTGAAGTAAATTTTGTTATCCTCCTGTATAATATGAGTTATGTTCCAAAAATTCATATTTGAAGCCCTAACTGCCAATACCTAATATTGTGACTGTATTGGAAGCAGGGTCTTTAAAGAAGTAATTCTGTTACAATGAGGTCATTAGGGTGGGCCTAATCTGATATGACTGGTGTCCTTATAAGAAGAGGAGATTTGACTCCAGGAGGGAAAACCATGAGAAGATAACCATCTACAACCCAGAGAGAGAACTCAGAGGAAACCAAGCCTGCCAACAACTTGATCTTGGACTTCAAGTTTCAGAATTGTGAGAAAATTAATTTATGTTGCTTAAGCCACTCAGTCTATGGTATTTTGTTATGTCAGCACTTGAAAATTAATACACCCCCATTTTATAGATAAGGGAACTGAGGCACACAGAGGTTAAGTAATGTGCCTAGTTGATGCTTAAACCCAAGTAGTCTGGTTTCAAGCCATACTATTTGTTTATTTGTTTGTTTGTTTGGTCACTAAGCACTATGCTCCCAATGATGTGTGAGCGAGTCTTGTCCTCATCCCCTCTCCACTCCTGTCTCAGCCCCTCTGCTCCCTCCACAGAGGAAGGGCTTCCTCATTTCTCATTGGACTCATCTCCTCTACACCCCTTCCACTTCAATCCTTCCTCCTCCCTGCAGCAAATCCTTCCACCAGTGATCTTGCTGTAGCCCAAATCAACCTTGTCCCTTCTCTGCCCGAAGCCCTCACGGCTTTTCACTGCCATCAGGATGAAGCTTTGAAAGCCAGCTGCAGACATCATGACATGTCAGCCCTCAATCCCACAACACATGTCACCCCAGAGAGGCAGGATGGACTCCAACAATTGGCATAGCAAGTGGGGTAGCTCAGTTTTGACCACAACCGCTGGGGTCTCTCATCTCTTGCTTTGGCTTGTTCTCTGGCTCTGCTGCCCGCTGGTTAACTTGCATTTTGAGCTGGGCTATTCTGTGCTGCATTTGTTGTGTCCTACTGAGCACCGGGTATAGATTCTACCAGCCAAAGTTGGAAGTTTCAATAGTTGTCATTGAGGGACAAGAGTATGGAACTGGGGCCCTCCTTAAAGTGGCCCTGGGACATGTATTTTGGCCTCAGCATCACCTGGTAGGTTTATTAACACAGAGATAATGATTCAGTAGGTCTGGGGTGGGCCCAAGAATTTGCCTATCTGTGCATCTCATCAAATTGTGTGTCTCAGATTCCTGCATAAACCATGACTGATGCTAGGCTTGGGAGCACAACATTTACCCTGTGACCTTTGGATGTGTGACCAATGTCCTGTGCAATATTCAGGCCCAATGCTTGCTCATGTTAAAAAAGGGAGTGTGGCCTGCTGAGGTCTACTCCTAAAAGTAGATGGTTCACCAAGACCCCATGAGCCTTAAATGCCTCTGCTGCTGCTGCCAATGCAAAGGAAAAAGACTAAAATAAAGGTGGGGAGGAGACCTAGCAACTAGTAGTGCAAAAAGCAAGGAAATGCTCAAATACCCAAGGGGTGATGTTGAAAGGATAAAGAAGCTAGCTTGAACAGACCTACTTTAGAACATTTTGAATATCAAAAATATAACTAGCCCAGCTGATTTGTATCAGTGGCTGAGCATCGACCTAAGAACCAGGAGGTGAAGGTTCAATTCCTGGTCAGGACACATGCTCGGGTTGAGGGCTCATTCCCCACTAGGGGGCGTGCAGGAATGATTCTCTCTTGTCATTGGTTTCCATCTCTCTCCCTCTCCTTTCCTCTCTGAAATCAATAAAAAGATATTTTTTAAAAAGGAATAACTACAATTTATTATAAAATATTCCTATTTAAAATCCATGAGTTCATAGTGATGGCCAGAAAGAGAGAGAGAGAGAGAGAGAGAGAGAGAGAGAGAGAGAGAGAGGAAGGAAGGAAGGAAGGAAGGAAGGAAGGAAGGAAGGAAGGAAGGAAGGAAGATGAAGTAGCAAATAAGAATTATCCAACCCCCAATGAAATAATAGAATAAGGATTGTCAAAATACTCAAACCATGTGAAAGTTTGTTAGGGAACAGGCCCTCATCTGAGTTCAAACATTTTAACCTGCTTCTTATGTTCTTTCCTTCTCTGCAATGTGGACGGCCAACAGTGTTTGCTGGATTCCAGGGCCTTCTCTGCTGTTTCTTACTCTTCCCTTCATGACCCAGGCGTTCGTTTTTCTAACATAACCTCCAGAGCCATGGTCTCAAACATTGCTGTTCCCTTGGGGAGCTTTAGAAATGCCTGATGCCCAGGCTGCAGCCCAGGCCAATTACATCAGAATCTCTGCAGATGGGACCCAGGCAAAAATATTTTCCAAACACGTCCAGGTAGTTCCATTGCCCAGCAAGCTTTGGGAATCACTGCTCTGGCTTCAGTCTCCTGAGGTCCTCTTAGTAAGAGATACGAAGCCAGAAAGTGAGCAAACAAATCTTGTCTGTTATCACTTCTGAAAGGACCAACATCAATAATTGGTATTGTTCTATTATTGTCCTGACCAGCTTCCCTTAAAGGCATCATATCTTCCCTGGATCTTACCTTAGAAGGAAAATTCTACACATGACCCAAGGCTATTCCTTCAAGCTGTATGTTTTACCTCCTTCTCCATCTATCATAGGTTTTCACCTGGAACCCAACTAAAATTATTTTAGCCCTTTTTTTCTTATATATTTTTTAAAATATATTTTTATTGATTTCAGAGAGGAAGGGAGGGGGAGAGATAGGAAAATCAATGATTATAGAGAATCATCAATCAGCTGCCTCCTTCACTGCCCCCTTCACACACACACACACACACACACACACACGGGATTGAGCCTGCAACCTGGGCATATACCCTAACCAACTGTGACCTCCTAGTTCATAGGTTGACACTCAACTACTGAGACACATTGGCCAGACTAAAATGCTCTTTTTAATATGACTTCCTTCACTCAGCATAATTATTCTGAGATTCATCCATATTGCAGGATCAGTAATTTATTCTCTTTTATTCCTGAGCAGCATTTCATTTTATACCACAATTTTCCAGTTCACCTATGGATAAACTTTTGGGTTGTTCACAGTTTTTACTATTACAAATAAAACTGCTATGAGTATTCACATACAGGTCTTTGTATGAACATTTCATTTCTTTTGGTAAATACCTAGGAATGAAATAGCTTGGTCATATGGTAGGTATGTGTTTAAATTATTAAGAAACTGCCAAACTTTTTTCAAGATAGTTTACCATTTTCATTCCCAACCACACTGTGTAAGGATTAACCTTTACCCTCAATAAGGCTTGTTATGCTCTTTCCTTTTATTTCAGCCATTCTAATAGGTGTGTAGTAAGATTTCATTGTAGTTTAGTTCGCATTTTCCTTATGACTAATGAAATTGAGTGTTGAGCATCTTTTTGTGCTTATTTACTATTACATCTCTTCTTTGGTGAAGTACTTGTTCAAATCTTTTCCCATTATTTTGGAAAAGCAAGTAGTCTGTGGGGGGTTGGGGGGGAACCCTGTTGGGAATCCTCAAAGTTTGCACCTGATCCACGAGGGAGCAAAACAGAGTCCATGAACCTACGGAGATCCTTTCTCTGGCTCCCAAGCCAGGGAGGGAGGGGAATAGAGAGCAGAGATGAGGCCTGCCTCTGGATGTGTGTGGGTAGGCAGGAGGCGAGGAAAGGAGAGGCCCCAGGAGCATGTCAGTGCTCCCTTACCCTCATGTCTACAATAGGGAGGACCTCTGCTACACACCCCTCCAACCTCCACCCTGCTAGACAGAAGTGTGGTTTCTTATGTTCTTTGGAATCTATTCTTAGCTGTCAGACTCACCTGGAGGCAAGGGGTCGGGTCTTTATTGGCTACAGGCTTCTGGGCATGGACCCATAGCCTTCCAAACCTAAAGGTCCCTTTGGACTGAGTGTAATACAAGAGAAGAAGGAAGACAGCGGTGGTGAGCCAGCAGCAGGCAGCACACACAGCAGCCAACAGAGCTGAGGTGGGGCACCAACAGGGTCCACCTCAGTCCCCTGTACAGTTTACACCCCTCCCTTTCCAGCCTCTCTCCTGCTCTTTCCAGAGTAAGGACCAGAGGGCCTATTTTCATGCAGGTCCAGACACTAGGGGAGGGTTTTCACAGGGCAAAGTCTGTGCCACTCTAAGGAATGCTGAGGCCAGGTCTCCTGCCTCAAGGATCCTCTGGCCAGCTCCTTCTCTCCAGGCCCAGCGGAATCTCTCTTGCACACATTTGCCTGGGCTCCTGCTTCCTGCTTACCAAGAGATTAGGTCAAGCTCTTAGCTTTTAACCTGCTTCTTTTTCTCTGGAGGACCAGGCTGATTTTTTTCCTCTTTATAGCTTTGCCAAAAAAAAAGTTTCATCCTCACCACTTTATCACTTAAACCAAAAGGGGTTTGTGACTTTTAACTAAAAGAATGCTCATTATAGCAGAAATAGTACCTACCAACTATTGAGAGCAACTGAATGTCTAGCATGTGAATCTCCTGCCTATAACAACCTAAATAGGTATAGACAATTTTTATTTGTCAGTCATACCTCAATAAGCTCAGGTGTGATTTATAGTTACTCAAAAATAAATGAGATATTTATATATAATTTAACAAAACCTGTACAGGGACTGGTATGCTGAAAGCTACAAAATGCCAACTAAAGAAGAAGTAAAAGAAAATCTAAGTTAATGGAGAGACATAATGTGTTCACGGATTGGAAAACTCATGATAGTAAAGAAGTCAATTCTCCCCAAATTGATATACAAATTTAATATAATTCCTATCAAAATCTCAGTAAGAACATTTGTATAAACAAGACTATTCGCAAATTTATGTGGAAAGGAACTAAAAATTTTGAAAAAGAATAATAAAATGGGAGCAATCAGTTATCAATATTGAGACCTACTGTGTAGCTACAGAAATCAAAACAGTGTGTTATTGGTGGAGAGACAGACACATACATCAATGGAACAGAAGCAAGAACCCAGAAACTGCCTCCCACAAGTACAGCCAATTTTGACAAAGATGCAAGTGGTATTCAATGAAGGATAGTCTTTTCAGCAAATGGGGCTAAAGCAGTAAGATATCCACTGGGCAAATATTTGAACTTCACCTTATACAAAAGGTAAGTCAAAATGAATCATAAATGTAGAACTATAAAACCCTAGAGGAGAAAATCATTAGTCCCTAGAGCTGATGACCTAAGAGTTCTTAAACATGACACCACAATTATGAGCCATAAAAATCAATAAACTGGACTTTATTAAAATTAATAACTTTTGCTCTGCAGAAGACACTGTGAAAATGCTAAAAACACTGGGAGAAAATATTTGCAGACCACACATATCTGACAAAGCATTCATTCAAAATACATTTTTTAAAAAACTCTCAAATTTCAACAGTTAAAAAAAATCCAATTAAGAAATGAGCAAAAAACATGAAGAGACACTTTATCAAAGAAAATATAAAATGGCAAATAAGCACATGGAAAGATGCTCAAAACCATTAGCTTTCAGGGAAATGCAAATTAAGACCATGATGAATATCACTATGCACCTATTAGAACAGCTAAAATAAAAACAATGACAATACCAAATACTTAAGAGGATGCAGAGAAACTGGATCTCTCATAGGTTGCTGGTGGAAATGTAAAATGGTAGAGTCACTCTGGAAAATAGTTAGTTTAAAAATGAAATATGCTTACCATACAACCCAGCAATTGCATTTCTGGGCATTTATCCCAGAGAAAGAGTTATTTCCACACACAAAAATCTGCCATCGATTGTTCATGGAAATTTATTTATAACTAGAGGCTCAATGCACTAAATTTGTGCAAAAGTAGGCCTTTCTTCCCCCAGCTGCCAGCACTGGGTTCCCTCTGGCACCCAGGACCCAGGCTTCCCTCGCAACCCTGGCTTCATCTGGAAGGACAACTAGTCTAATGATCATATTATGCTTTTATTATCGCTAGAGGCCTGGTGCACAAAATTCATGCATGGGGGTAGGGGGGGTCCCCTCAGCCCAGCCTGCACTCTCTTCAATCCAGGATGATGTCCGACTGCTAGTTTAGGATTGGGCCTAAACCAGCAATTGGACATCTCTCTCACAATCTGGGACCACTGGCTCCTAACTCCTCACCTGCCTGCCTGCCTGATCACCCCTAACTGCCCCTCCCATCAGCCTGGTTGCTCCCAACTACCCCCCCCCCCCACCAGCCTGGTTTTCCCTCATTGCCCCCCTCTGCCAGCCTGGTTGTCCCTCACTCATTGTCCCCCTCCCCCACTGGTCTGGCCATCCCTGACTGCCCACCCCCTGCTGGCCTGGCCACCCCACGCAGCCTGCTTGTTCAGTCATTTGGTTGTCCCTCAGGTTAGCCCCCTGCCAGCCTGGTTGCCCCACACAGCCTGTTTGGTCGTCCGTTCAGTTGTTTCAGTTGTGATGGCCTCTTAGGCTTTTAGATAGATAGATAGATAGATAGATAGATAGATAGATAGATAGATAACAAAAACTGGAAACAATTAAAATGTCCTACAAGTGAATGGTATATTCACACAATGATTTACAACTAAAAAAAAAAATGAAACTGTTGATACATGCAACAACCCGGATGGATCTTGGGGGCATGATTTTGAGTTGAAAAAATGCAAAATTTCACTTATTATATATGCTTCCATTTATATAACATTCTCAAAATGACAAAAATATAAAAATAAAGGAAACATCAGTGGTTGCCAGGAGTTAAGGACTGTGGCGAGAGGAGTAGGTGCGACTATATAGGAATAGCAGGACAGATATCTTTTATGGTGATGGAATAGTTCCATATCTTGACAGGGTGGTGGTTACACAAATCTATACCAGTGGTAATATAACAGGACTATATATACATGTACCAGTGTCAATTTCCCAGTTTTAGAACTATAGTTAGGTGGGATGTAACCATTGGGGAGATCCAGATGAGAGGTACAGGATATATGACATCTCCTTGTATTCTTTTCAACTCTTTATGAATATATAGTAATTTCAAAATAAAACAGGTTTTTCAAAAATTTATATATGAAGGTTCACAGTGGTGAGAAACTGGGTGAGACTGAATTGGGTTAGAAGTTCTGGAATGGGAAAGGAGCCAGCATATATTTTTGGTATGTGGGGAGAGAAACCAAAACGGAGGTATGAATTTCAGCTGTGGTTTATGACATTTCTTCCCTCTTAGTGGCAGGAAGTGGCAGACAGGCTGAAAAGACCTGGAAGCTAAAGGTCCAAGGACTGCTTATACTGCAATTTCTGGATGCTATATGGTCACCCACCCCACCATGGGGTTGTTCTCTATCCAGAACACAGCCAGCCCCCTCAGTGCCATATAACACTCCAGAAAATGATTTGTGCTAGTCCTTAGCAAATGTCTAGACCTGTGGTTGGCAAACTACAGTTTGCGAGCCACATGCGCCTCTTTGGCCCCTTGAGTGCGGCTCTTCCACAAAATAGCACAGCCTTGGAGACTCTATTTTGAAGAAGTGGCGTTAAAAGAAGTTTAAGTTTAAAAAAAATTGCTCTCAAAAGAAATTTCAATCATTGTACTGTTGACATTTGGCTCTGTTGACTAATGAGTTTGCCAACCACTGTTCTAGACCATCTTCTCCTTTGACCAATGGGGCAGCAACCTTTCCAGTGTCACACAGGTACATTATTGCATCAGAGTAGGGACACAAATAACTCTGACTTCTAAGACTGGAGAAGTTAGGGATGCAGTGGTAGGAGGGTAGTAAGAGAGGGTGCTAGTGGACCAGTTAAAGGCCACTAAAATAGTCAAGATGTCAGACAAGAAGACAGGACTTAGATTGCATGGGAGTGCAGAAGAGTAAGGGAAGTTCCTGGCTGACTTCAGCCTTCTGGCATGTGCTCTAATTGGATGAAGCCACCACCATTTTACAACACCATGGAGATGGGTGCAAAATACTTGCAAGAACCAAATTTTGGTGGAATATGAGTTTCATCTCAGATCTCTTCAGCTTGAGGTACCTGGGAGATAACCAGAGAGAGTTGTCTAGGAGACACTGGGCTATTGAGTCTGGAGCTTCAGGAAGAGGTCTGCACTGGTCATTGGAATAACCTTAGAACCAGGCAAGTACTTAAAAAATGTCAAATTTGATTTGGCATAAAAAGAATAGCAAATAAGAGTGGAAAAGGAATATGAGGCAGGGAGTGATTTACAAAATTGCAGCTTAGATGATCAAGTAGACAGAGGTATTCAGAGAATTGAATAGGGGAGTTATTAAAGTAGCAATGATTCCTGCTGCCCCATTAACAGATTAGAGATAGAAAATGAAGAGTCAAAGGCACCCTCTAATAATCAATCAAATACAAATGGGCTGTTCCCAACTCAGTTCAGTGACTCTCTGCAGCCTCCCACCTTGTCAGCCAGATTGCACTCCCCACCCCAGGGCCTCCTTTATAGAAATTCTACAGCTGCGGTGCTTCTTCTCACATCCACCGGGGAACCATGATTCAGGGCTGGGCAAACCGACACAAAAACCCTTTTGGTTCATCCCAGTTTACTGGCCTTGAGTTCCACCTCTTCGTTTGCACAGCCATTTGCATGCTGACTTACACTGTTCTGCAAACACTGGCTTCCCCTTAAAGGGCTAGTGCCTCTCTTTCCCACATCATCTCATCTCTTCATCAAGCTCCTTGCCCTGCCAGGGAGACTCCAGGATGAAAAAATAAGCCTCTTTATCAAAGTGCTTCTAGATCACTCTTTGCTTGAATGTGACACACCAGCTGAAAGGCTGTCTTGAAGGTCCTGGGCCTTTGTTTCAGGGCTTATAAAACCAAAGACCAGGTGATCCTTACAGTCCTTCCCACTGGATCTAATTAACCTGCTTCAAGCCACACTGCACAGCAGGGCCTGCTCCTGGAGCAAAGTTATGTTCATTCAGGAACCCATACACTTCAGCCAGGCTATCATTCCCCTGCACAGCCTTTTGCTGAGCACTGCAGTCTTCTGATGCCTCTGCTGCAGCTACAGCTCCACTGGAACCAAAGCCCCCTCACAAAACCCCCTAGGTATACTGGGACCCAATGCACTAGCATCTCAAGAGGCCACGGAAAGGAGGTGTGTAATGTGTGTTGCTCTGTGTAGACTAGAGGAGGCACAGGTACGTTAACCCTTCAAGATCATCAAGGTCATCAGCCTTCAAGATTTCTTCCAATGTTCCTCTACTCCTAGCATTCATGATCTCATGTAATCTCCTCAGTGTTGGATAAAGCTGACCAAGCAGTCATTAGGATATTACAGAAATGTCAATCTGTTATGTGTCTTCCAAGGCTAGGTCTTAAAAGGCATCGTAGCTTCTCCTTACTTTCTTAGATCACTTGTTCTGGGGGAAGCTGGCTGTCATATCGTAAGGACCCCCAAGCAGCCCTATGGAGAGGTCCAAGTGGAGAAGACATCAGGCCTCTCATCAGGACTAACTTTCCAGGTGAGAGAGAGGTCTTGGGAATGGATCTTTCAGCTCCATCAAGCCCTCCTTTTGGCCAGCCACCATATTGACTGCAACTTTATGAAACGCCTCCAGCGAGAACCACACAGCTAAGCTGCTTCTGGATCCCTGTCCTCAGACACTGTAAAGATGATAAACATTTATTGTTCTCTCAAGTTGCTACGTTTTTGGTACAACTTAGTACACAATAATAGATATCTAATGCAATGTGTTTTCATTTCTGACAGGTAAATACTTAGGAGTAGAATTGCTAGGTCATGTGATAAGTGTATGTTTAACTTCATAAGAAGCTGCCAAGCAGTTTTCCAAAGTTGTTTTCATCCCATTTTACATTCCTGCCTACACTCTGGACCAGTTGTGGATGCTTTTTCCTAAGACCCATCTCACAAAAGATAAATAGCTTTGCCTTTGAATATAGGACATAGCAGGATCCCAGTTGCACCAAACTGCCATATATGCCTTCCTCCCTAGACCCCCTTCTTTATGAACTAACCAATAGGCGATGGCCAGGATGCGGGTGAATCTCTGGTCCTTCCACAGGGTGGAGCACTTCTTTCCAACTGATCACTTACTTACACGGCCTTGGCCATCCTGAAGTTTAGAATTGACAAACCCTTTTCCCATGTGTGCCCAGATTCCTCCAGGCCTTACCAGCCCATAGTCACAGATAAGATTGCATTAATAGAAAACACACACACGTCATAGGTTTTTAGCCCCATCTGCAGACCATGGGTGCTCCAGAGTCCCTAAATTGCCCCAGTTATTTCAGGAAGTCACATGAGCTTAGCACTGGGCTCCTAAAAGACAAGTCCTTAGAAGCCACTTGGGGGCAGCACATCACCACTGCCCCAGCCTTGAAGATCAGCACTGTGTTCCTTCCTAAATTCCATCCATTCATCCTTTGCACTCCCCAAGTTGCCAACCCCATACCACTAGGTCTGAGTATCGCGCAGAAATGGGGGAAGAAGCTTGTAGTAGATTCTGCTGGTGTCCTGCTTAGATCCCCTTTCCCAAGCCAGAGCACCCACCCACCAGCTGCTGAGATCTGCTCCTGAGAATTGTCCATGGCTGATGAGTGACCCTGAAAGGTATACTCCCCGCCTGCTTCCCAACAACTGATGGACACGGAGACAGAAGTCTGCCCTACTTACCTCAAGGGGAGCAACTGTCCAGTCGACTTACACCCCAGAGCTGCCTGGGGGATCATAGTGAGACTGGACTTCAGCTGAGTCCCATCCTTGCTAAGCATCTTCCCTGCCCTGTCCAGCTTTCCTCCTTCCCTTTTATGCTTCTCTGAGAGTACACCCCCAATAAATCACTTGCTCACAAATCCTCATTTTAGCCTCTTACTCTAGAGAAGAAAACACACACTTCTGCCAACTTTGTGTCACCCACAATCTTACTTAGGCCCCAAGACCTCACAAAGACCCTCCTGGAATCAGCTCCTGCATCTGTCTATAGCCTCTCTGCTAGCCTCAGGGGCAGTCCATAAGCCAAATGGGAGTATAGATACCACACCATTCTTCTCCACTCCTCCTTATCCTGCTCCACATCCCCCCATTCCCACCCCAGGAGCTCATCCACCAATAGCCATATGAGTCCCTTCTCCCATGTGCAAGTCACTCCATGCGAAACTGTCTTCCTGCTAGATCCCACCTACTAGGATGCCTACTGTGAATGGTGTATTCATATGACCTTCAAAACAATCCTATTCCATTGCTATTATTAACTCTCCTGTTTTGCCCGTGAGGAAGCCTGAAGCGATTTACTGCAAAGTTAATGAAGCTTAAGCTCACTTCCCCGCGTCCTTTCCAAAGTCCTGCAATTTTGTAATCATAGTTTTATGTTCTCCTACTTAAAGAAAGCCCCTAACTTGTATTAACTTCAGATCCTGCAAAACCTAACTCTGCCCTTGCAAAAACAAAGTCTCTCTGAATGGTGAGGTCAAATGCCCCAGGACACAAATATGATGAACAACAGAAGTAGAACTTGGCCCAAGGCTACTACTTTCCAAGTTCTTCTCCTATTCTCCATCCTACAGTGCACCCTTAAAGCTCCCCGAGGCACACAGAGGTGGTCCCAGGACCTAGCCCTTGGCCTCCCTCAACCCCCAACATTCGGCCCTCTGGCTGCCAACTGTACCTCCACTACTCAGACACATTATTATGGGAGCCTGCCAGGCCAGAGTGCTTGAGCAGAGCTATATTTAAATATCAGGATGGAACAGTGGCTGCATAGATGCCCTCAATGAATACAGACACCCACGGGCCTTATTATAACCTGAAATAGACCCTCTGTCTGTGTCCTCTCCACCATCTAAGGTGGCAGGCTGATAGGATACCTGGGGGGCAATACAGAATTTGGACTGTGTATCAGTTAGCTTTTGCTGTATAACAAACCACCCCCAAAACTTTGTGGCCTAAAATAAGCACTAGTCATTGAACTCACAGTTCTATTAGTCAGCAATCTGGGCTGGGCTCTGTTGGGCATACAGTCTTGGCTGGGATCCCTGCACATTTGCAGTCAGCTACCAGGGTGGGTGGTAACTGGCATCAGCTGGCATGAATCATTTCTGTTCCACATGGTCTCTCATCCTCCAGTGGCTAGTCCAAGATTGTTCACAGGCAACTAGGGAAAATTCCAAGAAAGTGAATGGAACTGAGCAAGGCCTGTTGAGACTCACCACTTTCACCACATTCTATGGCCCAAAGCAGGTGATAGGCCAGCTAGAATGGTTCATTTTTGTGTCAATTTGGCTGGGCCACAGTGCACAGATATTTAGTTGAATATTATTCTAGATGTTTCTGTAAAGGTGTTTTTGAATGAGATTACAATTTAAATCATTGGACTTTAAGTAAAGCAGATGGCTTTTCATAATGTGGGTGGACTTCATCCAATCCATTGAAGGCCTTAATAGGACAAATACTGACTTCCCCCCAGCTCTCCTTATAATGCTCCCCCACTCTCTCCCAACCCCAAGCAAGAAATAGCTCTGCCAGGAGACTGCTTTTAAAGTTCAACTGTAACTTCCCTGAGTCTCCAGCCTGCCAGCCTCCCCCATTAGACTTTTGGACTCACCAAATCTCCACAGTAACATAAACCAATTCCTTAAAATTCTTCTATGGATGCCTCTGCTTGACCAGTTAGATATCTCTCAACCCCAGCCCCACTCTGTCCCCTGCCTCTCTTCCTCTCCAGACTCTGCAAGCCCCAGGCAGGTAAGGAAGCCACGCCTCGCCACACGTCCTGCAGGCTTCTCGTTCTCCCAGACGTGGCTCTGGGCTTTGGGTAGGCTCAGGAATTGGGGAGTATTCAGGGGAGAGAATGTAGCAGGTGGGTAGATGGGCCAACTGGACTCAGCCTATGACAGTGGCCGGCAAACTCAACAAAGCCAAATATCAACAGTACAACGATTGAAATTTCTTTTGAGAGCCAAATTTTTTAAACTTAAACTTCTTCTAAATAGACTCACCCAGACTGTGGTATTTTGTGGAAGAGCCATACTCAAGGGGCCAAAGAGCCACATGTGGCTCTCGAGCCGCACTTTGCTGACCACTGGCCTATGAGACTCAGGGCAGGGGCTCTCCTGCCAGAAGCCCTAACAGCATGGGCTGATTAAACAATAGTGGAAGACACTGAATTCACAAGCTCTGGGCTGCAGCCTTCATTGTTCTCAATCCTGCTGTGTGATTTGGGACTGTCACTTGGCTTCTGTTTCTCCATCTGTTGACGAGATGACAACCATGCTTACAGCATGTTCTGCACCCTCCCATCTCCTTGGGGCCCCACCATTCCAGGAACTTCCAGCTGCCTTCCTACTATGTCTGCATGTCTGCATCTGAGAGTTTTCTCTCCTGAGCTGCAGAAAGCCACGTAGTAGACTGCAAGTGCCATGGAGTTAACATCCCTTGGAGAGGCGCTTTATCAGTAACTCACAGGACAGCTCTGGACCCTGTGTTTTACTGTGAAGTCCAGAGCTCCCCAGGAGGACTAAGTTCAAGTTGCCCACAGTGATATTGGCTCCAAAATGCACCCTCCCCTGTCTTATTTTCATACTCCTTTTCAATGGAAGGGACTACTTTCACTGGAACCCTTGTCTTTGCTTCTGGGGAAATCCAAGTAAGACACAACCCAGCCCTGTCTATGCCACAGTTAGGCTGTGATCAGAATGACATCAGGGCTTCCAGCAGGTGTCTGAGCCCAGGGCTGGGCCAGGGACTTCCCAGCACAGAGGCCACAGGGAAGTAGTGGATGTTGGTGGTACTTCCTGTATTGTCCTGGGATGGCAGCCACAGCCTGAAACAGAACAGGAGAGGCTCAGTACCCAGATACCCACGTCCCACGATGAGCAACCAGTGAATCACCAATAGCTGGGCGGCCTTGACTCCTGACCTACTGAGAGCAGCGTAACCTGCTCCTCCACCAGCTTACCTAAAAGGTCAGGGGGGAAGGAGGAGAGAAGAGAGAATGAAAGTGTACCATTGACAGGATGACAGGACCCTCTTGCTCCCTGAAGCAAGTGAGGCAGAGCTTCCAAGCTAATCGGGAATATTCAGTGTCAGTTTGCATATTCCTCCATACCCAGCCCAGGCCATCAGCTTGGACCAGCCATTCCACCTTGCATCCACATCCTGTCCACTCTACATCTCTAGCTCATCCCTCTCTCCACCACGATGACCCCCATTTGGACTCCCACCATCTCCTGGTATGTTCAGCGGCCTCCTTTCTAGCCTCTCTGTGTCCTCTCTCTACTTCCCATCACTCCAATTTATCCTTCTAAAAGTGGATCTTTCTAAAACAGACCAGCATCCTAAAATCAATGGGAAAATATCCTTGGGTGAGAATTAACAAAAAAATAAAATAAAATAAAATAATAAATTATTATTATTAATTAATTAATTAATCAATCAATCAGACCAGCAAACTACTAAGGCAAACTGGCCTATAGCCTGTTTTTGTGCGGCCTGCAAACTAAGAATGGTTTTTACTTTTTTACATTGTGGGTTTGTTTGTTTGTTTGTTTTTAGAGTTTTAGAAATTTTATGATTAACACACAACAGTATATCCATTTCAATAAGCAAAAGTAGGGAGGGCGGGGTATTTATGTGTCTGTGTGGCTCGGATGTAGGTGCAGGCGGTGACAGGGAGCTGGGTCTAGAGCTGCTTTTCTCGGCTGCTTAGCTGTCTCTTGCGACACCTGAAATGAGAAGAACAGGAAAATGGCAGGAGGGTAGGAGCCTCAACGGGGACAATAGAAAGTACTGAACACAGGGGAGAAACGGGGCAGGGGAAAGGACAGAGTACGCCCAACAGGGTTTGGCTGGCCTGGGCCCCAATCTGCTGCTGCATGGCTGCGGTAGCATCAGCACCCCCGAGGCTGCTGGAACTGGGCGTGTCCTGCCCGGCCTGCAGCCATGCCAGCGCTGCCTTTCTGTTGTTGTTGTTGCTGCTGCTGCTATTGCTCTGCGGCATCTCTCTGTACTGTGGTTTATACTCGCCACGCTGGGGTGATGCTCCAGGTTCATGATGTTCAAGGCCTGGCCCTGGGGGTTCAGGCCTCCCATTGCTTGCTGCTGCGGGGGGACAGCAGGTTGTGGCCTGCACTTGCATGGCAGTCAGGTTCTGCAGACTGGGCTGGAGCTGAAGTTTAGTGATGGTGGGCTAAGTTCTGGCCATGCTGAAGAAGCTGGCTAGTGACATGCTTACAGGCAAGCGCTGGGACTGAGTTGGAGGCTGTGGTGTCTGGGCTGTGTTGGGCTGCTGCATGGGTGTTCAGGGTGGGGCTAAAGGAGGGGAAGGGAGACTGTTGAGGCACATTTGGGTGTTCATGGCGGCAACCGTTGGTGCATAAGCAACCCTTGCGGCAGGTGGTTCCCGAATCGCTGCTGGCGGAGCTTCCGCTTCACGTTGTAGCAGAAGGGAACGAAGCATGAGTTTTCTTGGCAGTGTTTGGCATGGTAGCAGCAAAGAGTGATTAGCTGCCTGCACACTGGGCAGCCTCCACTGGTCTTGCGCTGGCAGCCCTTGGTGTGCTGCATAACCCGCTTCATCTTCTGGCAGGAATTCTCCGAACAGGTGGCGTCGTGGCACAGGCAGGCGTGCACCAGGGACTGGATGCAGCGCTGGACGCTCCTGAACTGCGGCTCCCTCTGGTTACCGCCCTCATCACCCTCCTTGGCCTCTTCATCCAGGCCCATCTTCACCATCCCGTGGGTGTGGCCCTTAGTGGTGTAGCAGCTAATGCAAAGGTCATAGTCCTCGCACTGTGCAGTGCCAGCGTGTCTCCACCTGGTGCTTGCACTCACTGCAGGCGTGGACAGGGAGGCCCAGGCCCTGGCCATGAAACTCCACCGACATCTCTAAGGTAATTCACTTTCGGTCTCGTGTGTTCCTTCTTCGCTCCTTCAGCGACCCTCAGAAACTTCCAAAAGCATTTATAAAAAGAGAAAACTTGAAGAAAACTATGGCGGTAACTCCCAGGTACCTGTTCGCTGCCTAAAGCTACATTGTGTTTTTAATCAAAACAAAGAAAATTATGTGACAAAGACTTTTGCCAAGTCCTGTTTTAAAGCATAAATTCCATCTTGCTTATGGGAGTGGTCTCCCTGCCAGCCTCATCCCACACATTCATCCCTTCACATGCTATGCCTGCTGTGTGTGCCTAAAATGCTCACCTATCCTTCTTCATATGCCTGGTCAACCACCTATACTTCAGGTCTCATTCTAAATATCCTTTTGGCTGGGCTTGTCCTGTTGGCCTCAGACCATGCCTGGACTTCTCCTGCTTAGCTCTATATGATGGTTTGTTCCCTGCAGGCTCCTGAATAGGTTGGGTCACAGCTGGGTTTGGCCATTGGTGGGAGACAGAAGGGCAAGAAGAACAAAGATTCCAGGATATTTATTCCCAGGGTCTCTGACCATGGCCTGGTCTTATTATGGTCAGGGCTCCGAGTCGGTGTACCCACCATGTTCCAGCTCCTACTGGGAGACCTGAGCCCCAGTAACACCACCTCCTTCTCTTCCTCTGAGTAAAAACAGCTCTTCACTGTTATTAATCCCTGGTTGACTTCTCAGCTCTTCCACTACCTGTGTGACCAATTCCCTACATTTAACTACCTGTAATTAAACCCTGGTTTCTATTCCTGGTGAGACTCTGACCAGATACCTAGGTGAGCTCAGTACCTGTAACTGCTCAAATGTCATCCTTCACTCAGTCACTTCAACAAGCAATTATTAGGTAGATGCTGATAACATTGGGGTCAGCAAACCATGACCTACTGGCCAAATCCCTCCCACTGCTTAGTTTGTCAACAAATCTTTACTGTTACACTGTCTCACCCACTCAATTACCTATTGTCTATGGCTTCCTTCAAAGGCAGAGTTGAGTAACTCCAACAGAGACCATGTGTTCCACAAAGCCAAATATTTACCATATGGCCCTTTACAGAAAAAGTTGGCCAACCTCTATTCTAGGTAGGCTCTTGCTACTAAAAATAGTCTCAGGACAAGCAGCCCAGCTTCACTTGGGAGCTTATTAGAGTTCCAGAGATCTCACACCTCACCCCAAGCCCCCTGAAGCAGAACCTGTCTCTTAACAAGATCCTCAGGTTGATGCTTGAGCACATTGACATTCAAGAGGCACTATCTTTTTAAAAATATGTATTTTATTGATTTTTCACAGAGAGGAAGGGAGAGGGTTAGAAAGCCAGACACATCAATGAGAGAGAAGCATCGGCCAGCTGCCTTTTGTACACCCCCCACTGGGGATGTGCTCGCAACCAAGGTGCATGCCCTTGACCAGAATTGAACCCAGGACCCTTCAGTCTGCAGGCCAACGTTCTATCCACCGAGCCAAACCGGTTTCGGCAAGAGGCACTGTCTTACAAAATCACCTGCCCTAATCGGTTTGACTCAGTGGATAGAGCATCAGCCTGTGAATTGCAGGGTCCCAGGTTTGATTCTGATCAAGGATATGTACCTTGGTTGCGGGCACATCCCCATTGGGGGGCGTGCAGAAGACAGCTGATGGATATTTCTCTCTCATTGATGTTTCTAACTCTCTATCCCTCTCTCTTCTTTGTAAAAAAAATCAATAAATATATATATTTTAAATAAAAGCAAATAAACAAACCCATTATAATATTTTTTAAAAGTCACCTGCTTATCATAACACTCTTTATGCTCATCAGGAATTATTAATAAATTGTCTTCTCTACTAGAAGAAAGTGTGTGTTGTTTTCCCTTGGATCCCAGGCATCTGATAAGGTGGCTGGCCAGAGAAGATGAATGACTGTCTGACAAATAAATGGTTGAAGAGAACCATGGAATCTAAGGGAGGAGTTTCAAAAGAGCAGTTATCATTTTTTTTACATCTCAAATTGTCAAAGATCAGGAATTTGTAAACATGTGACATTGGGAGACTAGTGAAATAGGCCCTCTATCACATTGCACAACCTCTGTAGTGAAGTCACTTTGCCAATCATAATCAAATTATAAATGCATGTAGCCTTTGACCCTGCATTTCCATTCATGCAGGCCTTTACCTTTCAGAGAAACTCACCCTTACAGGAAATGATAAGATATCTACACTAATAAAAGAGTAAGATGCAAATTGACCATGCCTTTGTGCCACCCACCAGCCAATCAGGAGTGAGTATGCAAATTAACACAACAAAGGTAGTGGGTTAATTTACATATGCAGGCACTGAGCAGCCAGGGACAGGACACTAGCATTGTTGCCATGGTTCCAAACTGCCCCAGCCACTCTGGGGAGTGTGGAAAGGTGGAAAGGTGGCTCTGGACTACAGCGAAGGCGGTGCCGGCAGCCAGGGGAAGGAAGGCCCATTCTTGCACAAATCTTCGTGCATCAGGCCACTATTTAAGATCCTAATTGCACCACTGTCCTCAAGAGCAAGAGATCGGACACAACCAAGTATCCACCAAGATTTGCTCAGTGAGTTTTAGTATATAATGAAACTGTGTAACTTTCAAAGAGAAAGAAGGAACTTGAGCCATGGCCAAGGTATGTTGTTAAGTGAAAAAAGAAAAATGCAAAATAATAGATATAAGATAATACCCAAAACAGGGCAGCGGGAGATAAAAGAATATATATACTTGTTTGTAAGGTCATGAAGTATCTCTGGGAAGACATAAGTAAAAACTAAAAACACTGGTCAGCTGTGGTAAGTGATCACTGGGTTGCTGCAGACAAAAACAGGAGATTTTTCACTGTCTACCCTTTGGAACACTTTTAATTAAAACAAACAACAAAAAACAGTAACAACAACACAGGAAAACTGCAGCAAAAAATAGAGAAGGGTCAGAAAGATGTTTTAGATGTCTAAGCTAGACTCTTGCTACTCAAAATGTGGTCCACAGACAGGCAACATAGGAATCACCTGAGAGCTACTGAGAAACACAGGATCCCAAGCACCACTCATCCCAAGTGGACTGACTCATAATCTGCGTTTTAACTAAAGTCCTAGGGATTTAAAGCATTTGGTATATTTTGATGCATGCTGGTCTAGGCAATGAGAGTATGGGTTCCTTAGCAGCACCACCTGGTTTTCACAGTCTGCTACTGATAAAAACAGCTGCATTCCCCCCTTTACTCCCTCTTATTTGGGACTCCATCCTGGTGAGACACCAGAACCCAGGCTGTTCCCATTACAGGGGAGGTTTTCGGCAGCTCCTCCCAGGCCCTGGCTGGCCAGGAGCCCAGTGCCCTGATGGGTCCCCAGCCAAGGAAACAGCTCACTTCCTTCTCATGGAGCCACTGGGACTGCTCAGAACGGAAACATTTGAGAGTTCTCCACTGCCCCAATTATAAGCTCTTTCCAACATGAATAAAGATGCATCTGTCTGTCTCAGGTTTATTCATAACTGGTATTTACCCATCCACCAGTGCTTCTGGATACCTGGTACACTGACCTAGTGGTGGAAGGAAGGCAGGGGAAGAGAAGCATCAGGCAGGCCCCATTGGAGAATGAGGGAGGAGAAAAAGCTAGGAACTTGGCTGTTGCCTCTGGATCCTTGATTCACCTGGAATAGATCCAGGCCACATCTGGAGGCCACATCTGCAAGCATGATGCCACGGGACTTTTTAAAGCAGCAAGGAGGAGAGAGAGAAGGAGGGAACTATGCTGACTTCAGGCCAGACCACCCAGGATTTTGCAGTTGGAGAACTAAGCAGGGAGACTAACTTCTCCCACCAAGCTGCCTACCTCTCCAACTCCCAACCCCTGATCTCAAGCACAGAACAGCCATGAGTGAATGCCCCACACTGTGGCGCTGCTGAGCCTTGCCCCTAACCCAAGCTGGAAGGATTCTGCATAGGCCAAGCCCTCTCTCTCCTTTCTGGATCCTCCTACTCCTCCCACCTCCTAACTGCATCTCTTGCCTAAAAAGAGAATCCTGAGTCCTCTCCTATCCATTCACTCTCCCTCCTAGGTGCCTCCTAACCACCATTCCTAGGCAGTTAATGTCTCTTAAAATAAAAACAAAGCCATAAAACCACTAAAAAGTATTCAGCCCAAAAGAGTTTACAAAATGCTTCTACATATTGTGCCTCTGTTTGTCATCTAACAGCCCTTCGATGTTAGAATTCCCACCCCTACTCCACTGAGGCAATCACCAAGTACAGGAAATGTTAAAGGGTTTGACAAGATCTCCCAGCTTGTAGGGAGTCAACGCCTCAGGGCCATTTCCCAAGGCCTCAAGGCCCTTCTAGTGCAGGGCTCCAAATCGGACAGGTCTTTCTCCAGCAGCCACCTATTGACATCCTAGCTCTGTGAATGGTTATGTCCCTTGTCTGGCTCCAAATTCAAAGACTAATTTCCTCCCCATTGATTCTATTGTCCCTGACCCCAGGTCTCTTGATCTTAGAGTCTAGACAAATAGTTTATCCCTCTTTACCCAACCACTTCTGTGACTCTTCCCAGCCAATCCCCCTAACCAGGATACCATTCTCTTACTAATTCATGTGACAACAACTGCCCTCAAACCTTCTGTGGTAGATTAATTGCAAACCTGGCCACCGTTATTCCTCTTCCTGTAACCACACCCTCTGCAATATGACTTTATATCTCCTCCCATCAAGAGGTGGAATCTATTTCCCTACCCCTTGAATCTGGGCTAACCTTGTGCATCACTTTGGCCAACAAAATATGATAGAAGTGATAAAGTGCCAATTCTGAGCCTAGGTTTCAAGAGGCTATATATATTTCCACTTCTTTTGGAAATCTGTCCAGCCACCATGTGAACAAGCCTAGGCTAGCCTCCCGAAGGATGGGAAACCATGTGGCCCAGGCGCCCACATTGGCCCAGCCAGTAGCCCGCCACATATCAACTATGCGATGAGGCCGTCTTGAGTCAACCAGCCTCCAGCCATCCCATCACTGACCAAATATGCATGAGGGAGCCACCATACTCATTCAAGCCAGCCCAGACCAGAAGAACCACCCAGCCAATCCATAAATTAATGATAAATAATAAATCACTGTGGTTTTAAATCACTAAATTCTACTTTGTCAGACAGAGAAAAGTGAACTGATATCCCCTTTGTCCTCTGCTCACTGACTCTCGGGATTTCCTAGACCAGACTTCTCATCCCAAGTGTTTAAAGCCTTCTTAGAAGTTGCTACTTCAGCTTCATTTAACCACAAATTCTCCAAATCCTAGTCTTCATGATGTCCTCTGATATTTCTTGCTTTTTTCATCCTTGAACTTTTACTTATACCATCTTCCTTCCAATCATTTTCCCTCCTCCACACCCAGAATACCATTTTATCCTCCTTTCTCTATCTCATAAAATTATGTCCTTCCTTCAGTATCTCGCTTTGGAGTTTTCCATGACAGTGTGTGTTGTTGTTCTAATGCCTTTGGCACTGCTAGTCTCACTCTTTGTTCTAATTTGTTGTACTGGCCAAAGAAGCACTAAATCATATCTTTATCCTGCCTTACTTTATAACACATTGATACATATAGTTCATTATCGACCAGGAAGTGCAAATAAGCTTGACCTCATATCTCTACACAGATCAACCAGTAGAAGATACCTGTAGAGCATCTGGGTTCTAATGAAAACACTGGACGGTTGATTAGTAATGTCAAGGCTAGACCCACAGGAGATGACCAATAATGGTATAAAGGAGCAGGACCTGCAGGGTACTTAATGCCAGGCTGAGCAGAACACTGTCAGGATTCCATTACACCTTTTCTGCTCCATCTTGGTGGCCTCATCATTTTATTCTCCTCATAAGAGCAAGGCCTTCTGAGCCTGTTCCTTTCACTCCTGGTCCCTAGGAGATCCCTGCAGGCCCCTTCCTCTTTGTCTTCTAGAACCCTTTAACTTCGCTGCTATCTTGCTTATTCTTCTCTGTCCAGCTCCAATGAACCAATATCAAAGAGCCCTTTTTGCTTGGCTCCTTTTCAGGCTTCCCCTGGGCCTGGCCCTTCCTTACCCCCACACTGTAGGGCTAAGCCCTTGCCCTTGAATGGGCCTCAGAAACCCAAACTCAGATCCTTTATCATCTAGGTGTGGAATTCAGCTCAATCCTTGCACCATCTCTGTGGAGTGGAGACCTCCTCATTGTAAAAATGAGTGTGTTGGCAAAACCAGTTTGGCTCAGTGGATAGAGCGTCGGACTGTGGACTGAGGGGTCCTGGGTTCGATTCTGGTCAAGGGCATGTACCTTGGCTGCAGGCACATCCCCAGTAGGGGGCGTGCAGGAGGCAGCTGATCAATGTTTCTGACTTTCTATCCCTCTCCCTTCTGCTCTGTAAAAAATCAATAAAATATATATATATTTTTTTTTAAAAATGAACGTGTTGGACAGTCTTTGAACACTATCTCAAAAACCTTTGGCCAAACCTCTTTCTCCAGCCAGTACTAAACTGAGATTTTCTGGGAAGGCTTCAATCTTTCCCGGGGCTTCTCCAATACAACCTAGGGGGACCCTCAAGGGAGTCTATCTAGCCTTCATGCATGAACAGCCCAGAAATGTGGGAAACTAAAAATCTGTGGGGTTTCCCTTGACTGTCAGGGGATAAGAGCTCCTTGTCTTACCTAAGTGGTCCAGACCAGCTGGTAGCCATGGAGAAAATAAGTGGTCAGATGTTTTGGAGGCACATGCTCTCCTTCTGTCCTCTGATACCCAAACTGCATCTACCATCCAGGCTCAGCTCCACCTCACCATTCCCCAAAGTCTCTTCCAATCTCTAAGCCTATACTGGACTCACATAGGCTGTGAGATTGTGGACTTGAGACAAAGGGAGCTAAATCACTGAATGGGCAGAGAGAGAGAGAGACCAAAAGATGCTCTTAGCAGTCTCCTGAGGAACCCAACACCTATTAATTAATGTCACCCCAATAAATTTAATTTTAAAAAATTTTAAAGAATCCAACACCCAAATAGTAAGCTCAAGATGGAAGATACCAGACTTGATTCTCCCTGTTAAGTGTGCTGTAGGCCCTCTGTGTCTCCTATTTGGTGCCTATCACATGACCAATGCTATTCTGGCACTGGGGACACAAGTGCAAACTAACAAAATCCCTGCCCTTATGGAGCTATCATGCTGGAGACAGACAACAAACACATCAACCGGTAAACAGACTGTGTCAGATAATGGTAACCACTGGTAAAGTCTATAGGCTTGACAGAAAATAAGGAAGGAGTCACATGGATCTCTAGAGGAAGAATTTTCTCTTCAGAGGGAAATGGTCCATGCAAAAGTCCAGAGGCAGGATCATCCTTGGCATATTTAAGGCTCAAGAACAGTGTGACCAGAGAAAGCCAAGATGGTGACATAGGTAAACACCTGAAATTGCTGCCTCACACAACCACTTCAAAACTACCACTAAAAGACAAAACGGACATCATCCAGAACCACAGGAAGGCTGGTTGAGTGGAAATTCTACAACTAAAAAGGAAGAGAAAAGCACACCAAGACACAGAGGAGGTGCGGCAGTCAAGTGCAGAGGTACAGAGGCTCACCCTTGTGGAAAGGGCTGGCAACTGCGTATGTGGTTGTCTTTCTCAGCAATTGTCCTTCTCAATTGGGAGGGAAATACAAACTCCCGACTGCTTTGAATTCCAGTTCCGTATGAGATTCTGGGGACCCAGGCTCATATGGGAAGAAACTGGACTGTCTGGCATTGGGTAGAACTCGAGGCCGGTTTTCTCTCAGATGTGCTTGCAGTGATTATCATGGAACACTGAGACCCTGGGGCCTTTTAGGGCAAGGCTGAGGATCAGCCATAGCTGTCTGCTCTGCCCTGTTGATTCCCTGAGACCTGCCCCACCCAAGCTGTGCATAGAGGCTTTTGCATATGAATGGCCTGGCCCTTTGCAATCTAAAATTACCTAACAAAATGTACCTGGGTCAGAGAGACCCAGAACATCCAAAAGAAGGCCCAAGGCCCCATAGCAGCTTGCATTGCTTCACAGCTGGGCCTCATCTGGGCACCTCCAAATCCCAAACAAAGAAGAGGAATATGCAGATCTCTCTGTAGCTTCTGCTGGGTACCCTCAGTCAGAGGCTAAACTAGCACCTCCTTAGAGATCCAAGACCCAGTGTACCTAGTGGTCAGAGTGGGATCATCCAGATTAAACTCCTCAGATCCATAAGGGACACACTCAGGGGGCAGACTCAGTGAGCACCAAAGCCCCACTGAAGCAAGTCTTGCCCCATAAGGGTGTCTCCAGCACAGTTCTCCCATCATAGACACAGCTGAATCTCACAGCCAAGTGACCTGGAGATACCAACAACAATCAAGGCTTAATAACAACAAGACTGTGCACACAGCCCACAAAAGGGTGCACCAAGAGTGTCCACCTCAGGTAACTGGGGAAGCTGAGCCACTGGGCCCTGTAGGACACCTAGCACACAAACCCACTCTATCAACTCAGGGAACCAGCCAAAATGCAGAGACAAAAAAAACACAAGTCACAAATGAAATAAATGGAGAAAAGCAAATGACTGGATATAGAGTTCAAAACCACAGTTGTAAGGTTTTTAAAGAGTTTTCTAGAAAAAGCCAATAAATTTAGTGAGACCCTTGAGGATACGAAAAAGGACCAACTAGAAATTAAGCTTACACTGACTGAAATAAAAAATATTATACAGAGAACCAACAGCAGACTAGAGGATCGCAAGAATCAAGTCAAAGATTCGAAATACAAAGAAGCAAAAAACATCCAACTGGAAAAGAAAAAAGAAAAAAGACTCCAAAAAGTTGAAGATAGTGTAAGGAGCCTCTGGGACAACTTCAAGTGTACCAAACATCCAAATTATGGGGGTGCCAGAAGAAGAGAAAGATCAAGATATTGAAAACCTATTTGAAGAAGTACTGATCAAAAACTTCCCCCACCTTGTGAAAGAAATATACTTACAAGTCCCGGAAATGCACATAACCCCAAACAAAAGGAATCCAAAGAAGACCACACCAAGACACATCACAATTAAAATTCCAAGAGCAAAAGACAAAGAGAGAATATTAAAAGCAGCAAGAGAAAAACAGTTCATTACCTACAAGGGAATACCCATATGACTGTCAGCTGATTTCTCACCAGAAACTATGCAGGCCAGATGGCAGTGACAAGAAATATTCAAAGTGATGAATAGCAAGAACCTACAACCAAGATTATTCTACCCAGCAAAACTATCATTTAGAATGGAAGGTCAGATAAAGAGCTTCACAGATAAGAAAAAGCCAAAGGAGTTCATCACCACCAAACCAGTATTATATGAAATGCTGAAAGGTATCTTTTAAGAAGAGGAAGAAGAAGAAAAAGGTGAAGATAAAAATTATGAACAACAAATACATATCTATCAACAAGTGAATCTAAAAATCGAGTGAATTAAAAATCTGATGAACAGAATAAACTGGTGAATATAATAGAATCAGGGGCATAGAAAGGGAGTGGACTGATAATTCTCAGGGGGAAAGGGGTGTGGGGGTGCAGGAAGAGACTAGACAAAAATCGTACACCTATGGATGAGGACAGTGGGGAGGGGTAAGGACAGAGGGTTGGGTGGGAACCAGGTGGAGGGGAGCTATGGGGCAGGGAGGGAGGAACAACTGCAATAATCTGAACAATAAAGATTTTTTAAAAATATATTTTATTGATTTTTACAGAGTGGGAGGGAGAGGGATAGAGACCTAGAAACATCAATGAGAGAGAAACATCGATCAGCTGCCTCCTGCCCTCCCCACCCCCCACTGGGGATGGGCCCGCTACCAAGGCACTTGCCCCTGTCAACAATCAAACCTGGGACTCTTCAGTCCGGAGGCCAACGCTCTATCCACTGAGCAGTGTGACCAAAGAGGAGAACCAGCCCTAGCTGATTTGGCTCAGTGGATAGAGCATCAGACTGCGTATGGACTGCAGGGTCCTGGGTTCGATTCCGGTCAAGGGCACATGCCCTGGTTGTGGGCTCGATCCCCAATAGGGGCATGCAGTAGGCAGCTAATTAATGATTCTCTCTCATCATTAATGTTTCTATCTCTCTCTCCCTCTCCCTTCCCCTCTGAAATCAGTAAAAATATATTTTAAAAATGAAGAGAGAGAGAGAGAACTGGAAGGGGGGTGATAGGAGAGAAGTAACAGGGGGAAATCATATGGGGCTTATAGATATTGTTAAGGATTAAGGCATTTACTTAGAGAGAGATGGGAGCCATGGGAGGATTTCAAGCAAAGACAGAACACAGTCTCACTTAACCTCAGAAGGGTTACTTGGGCTGCTGTGGTGACAATCACTGGGCGGGGAGGTTGGAGGGGGAGAGGTAGGATGGAAGTGGAGGAGAGGATGCTGCGGAAATCCAGGTCACAGGTGATGGTGGTCCTGATCAGCTGGTAACCATGGAGGAAATAAGTGGTCAGGTGTTTTGAAGGCACATATGGTGGGATTGCTGGTGGCTTAGTTGAAGGATGTGAGCAAAAAGGGGGGTCAAGGTTTCTGTCCCAGGTAACTAGTCCAGAAATGCAATGAGATGGGAAAAACTGCAGAAAGAGAGGGTTTAGGGATATGGTGAGGAGTTCTGTCTTAAATATGAATTAAAACTTCACAGAGAAAACTCAATTCATCTGTTTTTCTAGCTGAGGTTTATGGCTAACTTGGCAGGAAAGTTCTCCAGTGGGGCAGGAGAGCAAATAAAAACTCTGGGAGACTTCACAGTCCTAATATTTATTTAAGATGGTTTAATAATTGTTCCTCTCCTCTAGGGCTTTGAGAGTAATAGCTATTCTAACTTTTATAAACAGTGAGTTCAATAATAATAAAACAACAGTGAGTTTCTGTTTCAAAAACAAAACACACACACACAAAAAAAAAACCTCTGGGAGAAAATGACACTTGATCACAGAAAGACTTGTACATGAATGTTCATAGTTCTATTCATAAGAACTAAAAACTAGAGACAACCTAAATGTCTACCAACAAGAGAAACAGCAAATATTCATAAGCAAATTATGGTCTATCCACACAATAAAATAATAATTAGCAAAGTAAGGGACAAACTACTAATATACACAACAGCCTGGATAATCCTCCAATGCATTATGCTAAGCAAAATTAACCTACACAAAAGAGTGCAAACCATATGATTCTTTCATGTGACATGCCAGAACAGGAAGAACTAAGCTAACATTGGAACAGTCCTTTCCTCCGGGAATACACAAAGGACCAGAACCAAGCCCGGCCTCTTGGGAATACTTCCCAGAACTCTGAACCTGGGGCGAGGCCACAGAAAGCAGAGACACTTGAGAACTGGTCACACTCAGAGACAATGGTGCTAGCAGCAGTAGTGCCCAGCCACATTCCTCCCGTGACCAGACCTTCTAATCAATCCCAATCAGTCATCCTGTAATCTTCTAATAAATCTCTTCTGCTTAGGCCTCTCAGAGCCATTTTTATGGTTGAAACCAAACACCCTGGCTGGTAAACACTGTGTGGAAAGAGCCCAGGACTCAGTGTCAGAGACCTGGACACTGTCCTAAGTCACTCTGGTTCATCAAGTCTAACTACATTGGTGATTAGACAGCCAGAGGGAGTTTGTTCCATGACCAGCCAGTTCACAAGGAAAAGCAATGAGGCAGGAAGAGCCCTCGGAAGGATGGGAAGAACTGTTGAGGGTAGCTGCAAGGCAAGCCAACCCAGCCAGAGGGTCTAGTTTCAGCTGAGTAGGTGGAAGTTGTGGCAAACCAGCCTTGCTGGACTTAATAGCAGGATAGGGAAGTTCATGGAATTGACCTGAACCCACAGAAGTGGATCTTCACAAGCTAGGCTGGGCGCTAGGCAGGAGCAGCTTTCCAGGAGTGAGGTCCCTGTGCAGGGAATGTCTTCTAGGGCTGAAGACAGCCTGGACTTCAGGGAGTCCTCAGCCAGGGAAAAGAGATGTGGAAAGGTGCTCATGCACAAGTGCACATGTACACACACACACACACACACACACACACACACCACATACATCATGCACACACGGATTAACTCCCTCAAAGAGGAATACAAGAAAAAAGATGGGAGAGTGCCAGGGTAGTTCCACTGATGAGGAAACTAAAGAAAGAGCTGGCTGTGGCCACAAGACAGCTTCTGTGGATGCCTTGATCAAGGCTGGAGGCTGCTATGTTTTGGGCCATACTGAGTGTCCAGCTGGAGCAAGGGAAGGACGTTGACCCTTAGGATTTGAGTGTGTCAGCTAGCTAGTGTATGGTAACAGATCTCTCCAAAACTCGGTGGTTGAAAATAAAAGCATTTGTTATTATTCACTAGGGGCCCGGTGCACGAAATTCATGCACTGGGTGTGGGTGGTCCCTCAACCCAACCTGCCCCGTCTCACATACTGGGAGCCCTCAGGGGATGTCCAACTGATGGCTCACCCCCAGCCTGGCCAAGGCCTAAAGCCTCTGGCAAGGCTTTAGGCCTTGGACACCCAGCCATCACCCTGCTCAGCTCAGCCCCAGCTACCTGTGACCACCCGGCCCCGGGGGCTGGGTGCTCGCTGCCACTTCCATTCACAGCGCCCCGGGGGCCAGGAGCTTCCTGCCGCCGCCACCACCACTGCTTGTGCCACAGCCTCCCCTCATAGCACCCAGGGGCTGGGCGCTCGCTGCCACCGCCATTTCATCTCCACCCCCGGGGCCCGGCGCCCGCTCCTGATTGGCTTGTAGCATAGCCAATCAGGAGCAAAGGTACCGTCAAATTTGCATGATTCTCTTTTATTATATAGGATGAATCTATTGGTCACCTAGGCAATCTCGTATTGACTAGAATCACCTTCATGGCTCTGGTCAACTATAGGTCAGTTAGGTGTCTTTGCTGATCCTGGCTGGGCATTTGGGTGCCAGCTAGTGGCTGGTGTAAGATGGCCTCAGCTAGGAAGATATGGTCTCTTGTCCTCCTATAGGCTAGCCTGAGTATGTTCACATGGTCATGGCAGCATTCAAGAGAGCAAGCAGAAACAGGCAAAGCTCAGAAAGGTCTCAACAACTTCTACCATCTCTCATCAGCCAGAGCAAGCCACAAGCCCAGACCAGATTCAAGGGGTCAGGAAACAGACTCCTCCTCTCAATGGGATGAGCTACGAGATCAGATCGTAAAGGGTATGGAATCAAGGAGCGATGAAAAACTAGGGCCATTTCTTTAAAATCATCTACTACGTAGGGAAAAGGCAATCCTGGCATAGAATATGTCAAACCCCAGGTTTTCAAGCAAAACCCTCAACCACTCACTGGCTGCTTTAAGAACAGCTTCTGGCCCTTCTCCACAAAGGTTCCTCCCTCGCTGGAGTTTAGACCAGGGAGAAACAGGGAGACAAGCTCTTGAGAGTCCTGGAGGCCAGTCCTGTCTCTGATTCTGAGTGGTACTAGAAGCATAGGTGAGGCAGGAGGAAGGCCAAATGAAAGGAAGAACTGGGAGACTGGACATGCACTTTCTGGCAACAAGAACCTACCCACAGAGAATAAGGAACAAGGAACAATTTTAGTACCTCTCACCCCATCTCTTCCCTTGTCAGCTTCTCCTGGGCACCAAGCTCCCACCAATCCTCCTGACTCATATCATCCAGGCCTTCCTCCTGGTAGGACCCAGGCTCCAAAACCAACTCCTCTCAAATTACTCCAACTTCTAGCTTTCCATAGCTCTTCCCCTGCACTCCCACTCTTTCTAGCTGCTGCAGAGGAATGAATCTGACAAAGCCTATCTATCTTAAGACAGGACAGTTTTGACCAATGGATTTCATCTCTAAGTGGCAATAATAATGATACTAACAGCTTCCGTTTATTGAACACCTACTGTGTGCCAGGTCTTACGCTAAATACTTACCAGAGATTATTCTGGGATTATGTTCCAGTTCTAACCAGAGAATCTATTCTCTGGAGAGGTGTTGTAAGTCCTTGTCTGAAAGAGACTGGTGATGAATTAGTGATGTCTGTGACAGTTGTGACTGATGGTAGTAATGAAAAAGAAAATGGGGAGGGGGTGGCTTGCAACCTAGTTCGGTATCTGGTTAAAACTGTAGTCTTACTTCTCCACTCTGACTTGGGCGGAGCTGCAGAGCCTAACCCCAAGGCCCCACCAAAACTGACTGTGCAGGAGCTGCGGGGACCCTCAGGAGCCCACCACAAGAGGAGATATATAGGTCAGAGCCTCCCCGCCAGTTCAGTTCAGTCTTTGGATCCGGAATTCCCCCGGACTAGCAGATCTGCAAAATGAAGGATAAACTTTCCTTCCTCAGAGTGCTGGCTGATCTTTCTCCCGTGCATTCTGCCACAGTAGTGACAGCAGGCATACCTGGGTAGGATCTGTCTTAGTTCAGGCTGCTATAACAAATTATCACAGACTGGGTGGCTTAAACAACATACAGTTCTTTACCACATTTCTGGAGGCTGGGAAGTCCAAGATTAAGGTGCCCGCAGATCTGGAGTCTGCTGAGGGCCTACTTCCTGGTTTGCAGATGGCCATCTTCTTGCAATATCCTCACAAGGTGGAAAGCAAGAAGAGGAAGCAATTAGTGTCTTATAAAGTCACTAATCCCATTCATGTGAGCTCCTCATAATGAGCTAATTACCCCCAAAGGTCCTATTTCCTCATACCATCACATGGGGGTTAGGATTTCAACATATGAGTTTTGGAGGGACAGAAACAGCCTATGACTCTGTCACTGTGATCTTGGGCAAACTACTTAATCTCTCTGGCCTTCAGAGATGATATTCACAGGCTTGTGAACATTAAGTGAGATCATGCTTATAAAGCAATTACAATAGCAAGTATGAAATAAGTGTTTACTATTTTAAACATTAGGTTTCCGATCATTCTGTCTAGAACAGGGACTACAAACCCTAAGCCCCTAGGGGCAAGGAAGGGTGAGGCTGCTGGCATTATAAAGAGAAGTCCACACTGGGAAAGGTTAGGCTACCCTGACTTTCAATAAAAAGACTCAGTTTGGGAACCACATGGATAGCTTATACTGCTTTTGGATTTTACCACTTCCGACCACCAGTACCTGTGATTTCTTTTGCCTGAGAGCTTTCTCTGGCCACTTGATCCCATTCTGTTTATCTGTAGTTAGGGAGTTACATACTGCCCCAGTAGCCCCCAACTAATAACTGATGGGAGTTGGTGTATAAAACTACATCCGCTCTCTTGCCCCTCAGATGCCTTAACTCAGCTGTGTGCTCTGCACCGTCTCCTAGAATTCTTGATCAGGTTTAAGCTCCAGTCACACACAGTGGCTGAAATGCATCTTGCATAGGCTTCCTTCTCTCCCTCATCTCATTTACTGAATCTCTTACTAGAGATCCTGGGACGACTTCACAAATAAGCTTCTTGCACTGAATCTTTAGCTCAGGATGTGCTCCTGTGGAGAAGCAGAGTAAGAGTCCACCTCTGGTGAGGCCAGCCATGCCATACTAGTTAGTGGTCATCTATAAGGATCACACCAAGCCTGACCTCTGTTCAGAAGCTCAGACTGCCTGAAAATGAGACCCTTTGGCTGCTCTATCAGAAACCATCCTATATTCCCAGTATTTAAGCTAGAGACACCTTAAAGGCAAACTTTCTCTCCTTTACATCCCCCTTCACAGACTCAGGGACTCCTCCGGGGTGATTGTCAAGGCCATGTTGACGGGAGGGATGTGGTTCTAGTTTGAATGCCACCTCTAATCATTTAGTAGAAGCTATCTGGAGGCTCTATCCAGGGTTGGAGTATGCAGATATAAGTAGTGATGTCTGATGTCTTCCTTGAGCACTGGAATGAGTAAGCAATGGTCTTATGTCCACCACTCTGGCTCTAGAAGTAAATTAGCTCCTTGGAGGGAAAATTGGCTAAATTTGTCTTTAACATTCCTAGTTCACCAAGGTTCTCTGCCTCTGGCTGAGCTACTTCCTTCGTCTGACTTGCTTCATCCCAGTCAGCAAGCCTGTGCACTAAGCATGGCCACCCATTTTCTGGATGAGGAAACTAAGGCTCTGAAATATTTTTTAAATATGTTTTTATTGATTTCAGAGAGAGAAAAGAAGAGAGATAGAAATATTAACGATGAAAGAGAATCATTGATAGGCTGCCTTCTGCACACCCCCCTGTTGGGGATTGAGCCAGCAACCTGAGCATGTGCCCTTGACAAGAATCAAACCCAGGACCCTTCAATCCACAGGCCAATGCTCTATCCATGAAGCCAAATGGCTAGGGCAAGGCTCTGAAATATTAAGTGACTTTCCCAGCCTCACAGAACAGAGATTTTTTTTGTGTGTTTGTTTGTTTTGTTAATCCTCACCAGAGGATATTTTTCCCATTGCTTTTTCAGAGAGAGTGGAAAGAAGGGAAAGAAGGATGGAGGGGGAGAAAGAAAGGGAGAGAAACATCGATGTGAGAGACACATTGACAGATTGCCTCCTACACACACCTCATGGGGGGCTGGGCAGTGAACCCACAACCCAAGTATGTGCCCTTGACCAGGAATCAATCCTTCAACCCTTTGGTGTGCAGGCTGGCAGGCCAACCATTGATTTATACTGGCCAGGGCACAGAATAGTGGTTTTTAATCAGGTCTACCTGACACCAAAGTCCCAGAACTATATTTTGTCATAGAGAAGACAGTAGTAAAGGTCTTTCACCAAAGAGAACAGCCCAACACTCCTCTTTTTGTTAAGAGGGGTCTTCTGTGTACTGGTCCCCCCATTCTTTGTTGTCTTCTCCAGTCAGATGGAGTAGAGGCTCTTTGGAGCCCTCCCCCCCCCCCAAGCCCCCCCCCCCCCCCACACACACACAGAACCATTCCTCTGCCAGGCTTTGACAAGACCTCCTTGGGTCCAGACTCTCTCATTCCCACGGGGAAAGGGGAGTGGTAGAGGGGGATACTAGATCTCACACATTTACTGTCCTTGAGCTGCTATCTCTCAGAGAGGGCTGGAGGCTGCCTGGGAAAGCAGAGGAGAAATTCTAATTGGAGCAGGCATGACTGGGACACATCCAAACCTCCAAGTTATGGAAAAACCCAGCAGAGGCCCTCCCAGGGTGGTGACTCAGCAGTCCCACAGGCGGAGGGGCGGGGGGGGGGGGAATGGGGGCTTCAGATCACAGCCTAGGCCTGCAGCCTGCTGACCAGGCAGCCAGCCTGTGGGGTTTGGCTCATGCTCTCTCGCAAGCTGCAGCTCAGGACTTTGAATACATTCCTGTTGTAGCACATCTGGCCTCCTGCTCCTGAAAGCCAGCAACTATGCTCTGAGGAGCCTGGGGGATGAGATTCTCAGACTCATGGCCTCTCTACCCACAAGTGCACACTTTAACTTGCCCCTTCCTGCCCCAGTGGCGATACCTGACAGGGCAACTTGTTGTGAAATTAAAGGGGTTCACAAACAAAGCCACCAAGCTAAAGATAATTCATGGGGTCATCAGGCTGACCTTGAAGTCAGCAAGACCTGACTTTAAATTCCTCAGTAACCAATGTCTTAGATCACATTCTCTAGAATCAGAGATGGGGCTTCATGTACACACAACTTCCTGAGGAAATTGTTTTAGGAGGAGAGAGGGAGGGAAGCAGGACAGGGGAAGATGCTCTCCAAGGATGTCAAGTCTGACCTCAGCCTGATCCCTTACTGAGCTCTCCCTTGAGGTAAGCAGGCCAGGCTCTCATCCCTCTGTATCAATCAGTCATTGTCAACTCCTAACAAGGGGTGAGGAGTAACAGAGGGGGAAATAAGTTCTCAGAAGGTGCTGGACAAGGGCATCAGCGTTTAGCCACCACACTGCAGCACCTGGGAAAAGAGACCAGGTAGGGCACTAACATCAGCTATTACGCTGGGCAAGATTCCGTTGACTCCTCTGTAAATTGGTTGCGGAAGATAAGGTCCTACTGCAAACTGGCTGCAAGCTGCCTTTATTTAATTTTCTTGTCTTGGTTTCCCTATTCCACTTGCCCTGGAATTTTCCTAGCTTCTTACTATGCTGTTACAAAATGAGCATAAAACTCACCACACGGGTGTGTTGGGAAGTGAGCCTAAGGTCCCCAGCATAAGGTAAATCCTCAGTGATGGGACGCTACCGTTCCTATTGCTTGTTGAAGACATTTTAGTGAGGAGGTTAATTCTGTGTGTCAACTTGGCTGGGCCATAGGTGCCCAGACATTTGGTCAAACGTTATTCTGGATATTGCTGTAAGGGTGTTTTTTGGATGAGTATACATTCAAATCAGTGGACTTTGTGTAAAGCAGATTGTTCTCTTTACTGTGGGTAGGCCTCATTTAATCAGTTAAAGGCCTGAGTAGAGAAAGAGCATGACCTCCCCCAAGCAAAAGGAAATTCTGCAAGCAAATTCTGTTACAACATAAGCTCTTCTTTGAGTCTCCAGCCTGGTGGTGGCTCATTCTGTAGACTTTGTACTTATCAGCTTCTATAATCATGAGTCAACTCTTTAAAATATCTCTCTCTCTCTCTTTCTCTTTCTCTTTCTCTCTCTCTCTCTCTCTCTCTCTCTCTCTCACACACACACACACACACACACACACACACACACACACACAGATGGAAAGGAGAGCAGGAGGTAGGCAGTTCAGGGCTCAATGACACTATCCCAAGGGCATGTCCCTATCACCATGCAATCATATTTGTTGGAATTTCAAGACACTTCTGAATTCTTGGAAATCAAGATAGAGGCACTCTACTCTCTGCCTTGCTTGGCATCCACTGCATCAGTTCCCCAAGCAACCTCTTCAGGCAGGCACACCACTCCCCAGGCATCTCTACCAGCCCTGCCTCCAGTTTCTCCCCACCCCACCCCTCAGAGACATGGGGGAGGCATGAGTCCTCAGAAGAGGGATAGGGAGATCTAAAGGGAGCAGCACTTACCTGGCCAGTGTGGCTCAGTAGGTGAGCGTCAACCTATGAACCAGTAGGTGACAGTTTGATTCCAGTCAGGGCACATGCCTGGGTTGTGGGCTCAATCCCCAGTGTGGGGCATACAGGAGGCAGCCAATCAATGATTCTCTCTCATCATTGATGTTTCTGTCTCTCTCTTCCTCTTCCTTCCTCTCTGAAACCAATACAGAAATAAATTAAAATCAATTAATAAAGGGAGCAGCACTTGCCAGAATTTATTGTTCCCATCCACTCCTGGTGACCTCACCAGAATCCTAAGGGTCCTGGACTATTTCAAGGAGTCGGGAGGGGATATGAGGACCCCCAAATATCCTTTCCAATTAGCCTAAGCTTCATAATGTACCCTCCTTTCTTCCTGCAATGAGAACTGACAAACCTATTATCACGAATTGCCTCTGGCCTCTACAGAAAAGTTAGCACTTTGGCAGGGGGCAATGGCAGCCCCCCAAAATAAAGACACACCCTTAGAGAGAGCATGAACCAGCTGACATCTTCATTTCAGACTTCTAGCTTCCAGGACTCTGAGAATAATTTCTGTTGCTTTAAGCCACCTAGTTTGTGGTGCTTTGTTATGACAGTTCTAGAAAACTGAAACAGTCTGCCCGGCATGATCCAGTGGTTGGTTGTCGATATATGAACCAGGAGATCATGGTTCGATTCCCAGTCAGGGCACATGCCCAGATTGTGGGCTCAATCCCCAATGTGGGGTGTGCAGGAGACAGGCGATCAATGATTCTCTCATCGTTGATATTTCTATCTTTCTCTCCCTCTCCCTTTCTCTCTGAAATCAATAAAATATATATTTTTAAAGAAACTAATACAGAGAGTTCACTAGATATTATCCAACAGTTTGCCAAAGTGCCAACCTCTAAATTTCTAAGAGAAATCCAAGTATTACTTTCTGGAAACTGGTGGCCATACCCATGGACTGCTCTCCTCAAGGATCTGTCAGAGTAGTCAACTGCACCTCCCCCGGGGGCCAATCCTCCACCTTGAAACCATCACCATTGCCCTAATGTGGAAAAAAAGCTCAGCGAAGGTGGATGACTCGCCCAAGCTCACACAGCTGGCAAGGGTGTGGGGTCAAGACTTGCACTCAGATTCTAAAGCCCAGGTTACGACACTTGGGCCCCAAAGATTATCCCGGCTGATACCACATAGGCAGGTTCCTCCTCAGAGCTCCATCCCTGCTGGCTCACCTCCTGATGTCTCATGCTGTGAGTCAGCCCAGCTGAAGGCTTTATGAGCCCTCTAATGGGCTACCTACCTGACAACCTGGTTATGCAAAAAGCCACATGTGAAACTCCCGCCTTCATAACCACATAATTTATAAGGAAATAAGTCTACCTTCTCCCAGGGCCTTTGGCTGCCTGCCCTTCATAAGACACATGGGAGCTTTTCAGGCCAAAGCAGGGAGCAAAGAGTAGCATCCTCGGCCCTGCCCCACTCTCACTCCCCAGAGCCTTCTCTGCTCCAGGCTGCCTTCCCATCTGGGCCTCTACACTGTGGGTCCTCCTTGCAGTGGGGACCCAAGTAGGAGGAAGGCTGGAGAAGAGACAGGAAGAAGAAGTTGTGGGGAGCAAAAGAGAGTAAGGAATGGCCAAACAAAGAGATAGATGGAATGGAGGGGACGGGATCTTTCAGCACCTACTACTCAAAAGCTGGGGCTGAGACAAAATCCACCAATGAAACAGGAGTCTATTCCCTCTGTCCTGGAATGCCAGACCCAGACATCAGACTGGGTCCAGAGTGGGACAATGGCCACTGTGCAGCAGTCCACAAAACAGCTGCCCACCCCCCATGTCTTCCTGCAGCTTTTGAGTGAGGGCTCCACAGTTTTCTCGGATTCTTTCTGGCCTGTCTCCTTCACTGCTTTTTCCTTCCTTCCTCATGCACCTTAGTTCTAGTAGCTTGAAGTCTGAAATCAAGCTGTCAGCAGGGCCATGTTCTCTCCAAAGGTGTATCTTTCTGTGAGTGTGACCGCTGGTCCCTTGTCTAAGATGCTAACTTTTCTCTAGAACCTGGGGGCAAAGCACAGTAATTACTATTTGTCAGTCTTAATGACTAAGGAAGGATCTAAAGGGTAGAAAGAAGGAAGTAATAGAAGGAAGCCACAGTCACTGTCTCCTCCAGCGTTGGCCTTCCTAAGTTTCAGGACAAAGGTGAGACAGACCAGTAAGCCAGGGCAAGTGGACTAGGGAGACAGACAGACAGCTGAACAAACTGACAGCGCAATTTCCAGCAGATGCAGAAAGAAGGTCACCTCCCTAGAGATAACATCCGTTGTATTTCAGCTTCAGACCCAGAAAAGCATCAAAACCAGGTGGATGACACCAGGACCAGCTAACCAGCCTCTGCCCTGACCCTGACCAATCAGTGGAGATAATGAGCCTGAAGGAGCACACCTAGAAAACTGATGAATATTCTGCTAAAACCCTCCCCTGAGATCTCCCCTAAGATTCCTGCCTGCAAGAGAGAGATAAAAGACTCAAGACCAAGGCCCCAGCTCACGCTCTCCCTCCCAGGAGCACATCCAGGTCTTTCCCTCTCCTCTCCTCTTCCCCCATAGGCATTGCATCTCCTAAACTCCAAGGGACTCCATAAGGCTTGCAACCAGGGCAGCAACCAGTGGCAGTTCATCCCTGGCAAACCCCTTGAGCATGTCCCCTAGACCTCCTCTTCTCTGACTTTTCAGTGAGCCAAAGCAGACCAGCCTAGGCTCATCTCCCCAGCCCTTCCTGTTTCACTGTCCCCAGCTTTAGCAAACATCCTCTAAAATTCACCTGGACTGCTGCTGTGAAATTTTTCTTGTACAAAGTCAAGAACTCACACACTAGCAGCCAGTCCCAGGCAGGCCCACTCAAGGCCAGGTCCACTTTCCGGTAACAAAGGGAGATTGGAAGGGGTTTATCAGCAAGGAGATGGGGAATAGAGGAGGAGGAATGAAGAGAGAAGCTCCAAGGAGGAGAGTGAATATATGCTTCAGAGCCGCTCCCCTGGCCAGGTGGGCTGGAAGGGAAGAGCCCGGCAAGCCTCTCTCAGTAGATGACAAAGATCCATTATCCCCTGCCAGGAAAAGTCTTTTCTGCCTCCTCTACTCACGCACTTGCTCCTTTATATTCCTTTTTTTTCTATCACACCTGATTCTCTGACTCCATTCACTCCCCTTGTTTGCCCACTGTTTGTATCTCCAGCGCAGAGAACTTTGCCCAGTACCTGGCAGCAGCTCAGTGTTTACTGCATGAATTCATGGAAAGTCTTTATAGAAGTCGCAAATATATCATTCTTCCCCAGCCAGCTACCAACCCTATGCTTATAGTGATCACATATAGGCACTTCCAAGTATGAAACCAGGGCTCCATTTCCCATAACAGACCTAGTTTCTCTTTCTTTTTCTCCTCCCTGGTCTCAGAGTCCTACCTCCTCCTCTCCCTGCAATTCTAGACACTGTGAGAAGGCTCCACCCACCCTCCAGGCCACACCCCCTTCCTCTATTTTTATCTCTTGTGCATTCTTGGCAGCCTTTAAAATTCTCTGGGGAAAATCCACGGACTCCACCCTCACCCTGCCTCTCTGCAGCCCCACCTCAGACAGGGCCACTTCCTCAGAGATGGACCCACCCAACCCGTCTGGCTCACTGTTCCTCCTGTTTCTTCCAGGCCTTGTCATTATTACCCTCATCTCACTTCCTTCATCTCCCTCCCCCAGACACACACACACACACACACACACACACACACACACACACACTCGCATATAGAGGCCCATATACACATGTACACATATACTATACATGTACACAAAATATGTATAACTTTTTTTCACTGAAATAGGGTTTTCTCTGTCCATTTCTTCATTCCGTATGATAGCCCCTTTTGTCGCCTTCCCTTTACCACAAAGTACTGGCTTACCCTAGACAGGTGTTGCCAACTCACAGCCCCTTTATTCTGAGAGCTTGTTTGGAGGTTCTAGCAGGGGAGTGCAGCTATCATATACCCTTGACCGGTCTTCTCCTCTTCCAGCACATAGCTTTGGGCGGGATGCACATGGATCAGTGAAGAGGAGGGGGACACCTCCCAGCCAGGTCAGTCAAATCAACCCTGGCAATCAATGGGGTGATAGATGTCACAGCCAGATGACCCTCCTATCAAGCCCCTTTATTCTGGACTTTTAACTGTGAGCACTGTGATAAGCAGAATGATGGCCCCAGTCCATGTCCTAATCCTTAGGACCTGTGAATATGTTGCCTTATGTGGCATAAGCGTCTCTGTGATAAGATTAAATTAAGGATTTTGAGCCCTGGCCATTGTGGCTCAGTTGGATGGGTGTGGTCCCATAAACCAAGGGGTTTCAGGTTTAGTTCCTGGTCAGAGCACATGCCCAGGTTTCAGGCTAGATCCCTGTTAGGGGGCATGCAGCAGGCAACTGATAGATGTTTCTCTCCCTTTTATCGCTCTTCCTATCCCTCCCTCTCTCTTTCTCAAAACCAATTTTTAAAATCTTTTTTTTTTAAATTAAGGATTTTGAGTTGGGGAGCTATTCCTGGGTTATCCAGGTTGGTTTGATATAGTCACAAGGTTCCTAATAAAGAAAGAGGGAGGCAGGAAAGTCAGAGAAGATGTAATGATAGAAACAGAGGAGAGAGAGGGAAATGTAAAGGTGTTTCACTGCTGACTTTGAAGATGGAGAAAGGGACCACAAGCCAAGGAATGCAAGAAGCCTTGAGAAGTTGAAAGGGCCAGGAAACAGGTCTCCTCAACAAAGCCTCCAGAAGGAACACGGAGCTGCCAACCCCTGGATTTTAGCACGGTAAATCCCATTTGGGACTTCTGACCTCCAAAACTGTAAGGTAACACATTTGTGTGGTTCTGAGCTCATTTGTTACAGCAGCGATAGGAAAATAATATAGGCATCGACTTACACAACTCCAGTAGCTGTTCATGGCAGCCCTGTCTGGTGCTGCCCACGCATAATGCCTTTGCTGGTTGCAGTCTGTCTGTGCCTGAAGGATAATGGTGCCCTATCACAGTTGCCATAGTTTAGGTCCCCCCAGAAGCGGACTTTGAAACAAGAAATTTGATGCGAGTTGTTTAACTGAAGGGTGATGCCAGGAAACACTGGCAGGAGAGTGAGACAAAGAAGGGAAGGCAGCCAATAAAAGTGCATTATTATCAAGTTACCAGTGTAAGCAACGAGAGCTCAATCCACAGGGGAACTCTGAGAGCCAATGCAGCGCATGCCTCAGTATTATCCCCACCCTCCCACCAACCCCAACGGGAAAGAGAGATGGGGTGTCTCTATGCCTACTACCGTCAGTCGTTGGTAGAGGGCTGCCTGGAAGTGGTGAGAGAGTGTTCTGATCTCTGGCCAGCACAAACAAAACCACTTACATGCTTTGGAGAAAGCCCTCAGGCAAAGAAATATGCATTCTGGTCACGGAGCACACTGAAGACTACTCAAGCAGTAAGGTATGTGACTAACCAGTCAGCAGTGTCACCCACCTGTGGTCTCCATACCTTTCCTGACTAGACTGGAAAGAATATGCGAGCTGTATGAATTAGAACCCACAGCAGATGGGCTCTGGGTTCTAATTCATACAGCTCTGTGGGATTTTGTAGGCTGCCTCTCTATTTGGGATTGTCTGGGCTTTTATCATGATTAGATTGATGTGAGAAGCAACATTGTACCCTTCTCAGTGCATCACATCAGGATGTACATAATGTCAATAGGGTTACTACTGGTAATCTTAACTTTGAACTCTTGGTTAAAGTGGTGTGTGCCAGGTTTCTCCACTTTTATATTTTTCCTTTATAATTAATAAATATGCTGGGGAGATACTTTGAGGCATGTTTCTCATCACATTTTCTCCCCCTAATTTTAACAACCATTAGTGGATCTTGCCTGTAATTGTTTCTACTTACCTTATTTTTAGACTTAATTTTAAGTTCTTTTGCACCTCAGTTTCCTCATCTGTAAAAGGCATAATAATTTTTCCTGCTAGAGACAAAGAACTACATTACATAAGGATCAAAAGATCCATCTACCAGAAAAGCATGAGAATCTTAAATGTGTATACATCAAAAAGAGCTTCAAAGTATATGATGCAAAAACTAATAGAGTTGAAAGGAAAAATAGACAAATCCACAATTATAAGTGGAGACTTTCTATTCATAGGAAATAATAAAACTATTAAAGAATCAACAAGACGTAGAACTGAACAACACCATCAACCACAAGATATAATTGGCATATAAAGAATACTGCTGTCTGGGTGGTGTGGCTCAGTGGTTGAACTTCGACCTATGAACCAGAAGGTCACAGTTCCATTTTTAATCAGGGCACGTGCCCAGGTTGCAGGCTCCACCCCCACTGTGGGGTGTGCAAGAGGCAGTTGATCAATAATTCTCTCTCACTATTAATGTTTCTATCTCTCTTTTCCTTTCCCTTCCTCTCTAAAATCAATAAAAATGTATATTTTTAAAAAATACTGCACCTACCCATAACAGAACACACATTCTTTTCAAGAACTCAAAGAATGCTCACCAAGATACAGTAACCCAAATCCTGAGCCATAAAACAAACCTCAACTAATTTAAAGTAATTAACAAAGATACAGTATGATGATTACAAGAGGGAAATAAGGGTGGGAAGAAAGAGAAAAGGATAAAGGGGGAATAAATTCTGACAGAAAAAGACTTGACTTCGGATGGTGAACACACAATACAATATACAGATGATATATTATATAATTGTACCCTTGAAATCAATAATGGAAAGACATGAAAATCTCTCAAATTTAAAAACTAAATATACATTGGAGGAGAACCAAGATGGCAGCATAGGTAAAACACCTATCTTGCCGCCATACACAGCAATTTCAAAACTACAACTTAACGAAAGAACAAACACCATCCAGAATCACCGGAAAGCTGGCTGAGTGAAAATCCCACAAATAAAAGTGAATATAAGACACTGTGACTTGGAGGAGCAGCGACAGACAGTGTTGAAGATACGCGCTGAGAGAGGTTTAGAGGAGCATGCGCTAGTGGATAGGGCAGATGGCTGAAAACAGGCCAGTCTCCTTGAACGGGGGAGACAAAGACGTCCCACTGGACTGATTCTCCAGCTCTGGGAGAAGTCCAGGGAACCCACTATCATACGGGATAAAAACTGAACAGTGGGAGGGCATGCCGAAGCTTGGGTGCTGCAGGGGTCTGCGGGCTTGTGGAGAAGGTGAGCTTGTGCGGAGTGTGTGTGAGCTTGGGAACAGCACAGCTGCATGACCGGCCAGAGAGCACTCGTGATTTGCTCTTTCATTCGGGAAACCGTCAGACTGAATTGTTTTGCGACCTTGAGTGAGACATTGGGTGTGCAGACTCATTTGGGGAGAGTCTGAATTCTCCGGCAACTGGTAGAGCTTGGCAGCAGCTCTCTCTCAGAGGTGTTGGCGGACATTGCCACTGGCACAGTCCCTGGGGCTGCATAGGGCGGAGCTGATGCTGTCTGCTTGGCCCGGAGACTCCGCCCATCCAACCTGAGCACAGCTGAACTTCACAGACAATTGGTCTGGAAGTCAACCCCTCCAAGTGCTAACAACAATTAACCTGGGCTTAACTTCAACAAGACTGTGCAACCCATATCCACCTCAGGTAACTGGGGAGGCTGAGCCACTGTCCCTTGTAGGATGTCTACCACCCAAAGCTAATTGACCAACTCGGGGAAGCAGCCACCATGCAGAGACATGGAAAGAAATCAGATGTGAAAGAAATGGAGGAAAAAAAACGACTGGACATGGAATTCAAAACCACGGTTATAGGGCTTCTCAAGAGGCTCCTAGAAAAGGTCGAGACCTATAAGGAAATAAGCAAGACCTACAAAGAAATGAACAAGACCCTCAAGGATATGAACGAGACCTGCAAGGAAATGATCAAGACCAACGTGGAAATGAATGAGTTCTACAAGGAAATGAATGAGACTTACAAGGATATGAAGGAGACTCTCAAGGATATGAAAAAGGACCAATCAGAAATTAAGCATACACTGACTGAAATAAAAAATATTATACCAATACCTAAAAGTACTCTAGAGCACCCCAGGAGCCAAGTTAAAGATTTGAAATATAAAGAGGTAAAATCCACTCAGCTGAAAAAGCAAGAAACCAAAAGAATCCAAAAAATTGAAGATAGTGTAAGGGGCCTCTGAGACAACCTCAAGCATACCAACATCTGAATTATAGAGGTGCCAGAAAAGAGAGAGAGCAAGACAATGAAAACCTATTTGAAGAAATAGTGACTGAAAACTTCCTACACCTGGTGAAAGAAATTGACTTAGGAATCCAAGAAGCACACCGAACCCCAATATATAGGAACCCTAAGAGGACCACACCAAGGCACATCATAATTAAAATGCCAAGAGCAAAATACAAAGAGAGAATATTAAAAGCAGCAAGAGAAAAACAGTTAGTTACCTATAAGGGAGCACCCATACGATTGTCAGTGGATTTCTCAACAGAAACGATGCAGGCCAGACGGGAGGGGCAAGAAATATTCAAAGTGATGAATAGCAAGATTCTACAACCAAGATTACTCTATCCAGCAAAGATATCATTCAGAATTGAAGGTCAGATGAAGTGCTTCGCAGATAAGAAAAAGCTAAAGGAGTTCATCACCACCAAACCAATATTATATGAAATGCTGAAAGATATTCTTTAAGAAGAGGAAGAAGAAAAAGATAAAAATGTAAATTGTGAACAACAAATACACATCTATCAACTAAAAATCAAGTGAATTAATAAGTTGATGAACAGGATAAACTAGTGAATGTAACAGAATCATGGACATAGAGAGGGAATGGACTGACAATTCTTGGGGAGAATAGGGGTGTGGGAAGTGCAGCAAGAGACTGGAGAAAAATCATGCACCTATGGGAGAGGACAGTGGAGGTGGGTGAGGGTGGAGGGTGGGATGGGTACCAGGTGGAGTGGAACTATAGGGGGAAAAAGGAGGAACAATATAATTAATAAACTGAACAATAAAGACTAAAAAAAAAGAAAAGAAAGAAAACAGGGGAATGTGAAAAAAATAAAAATAAAAAATAAATATACATTTCAATAATCAATCATCAAAGAGATCTCAAGAGAATTTTTAAAAATATGTTGACCTAAATTAAAATACAACATATCTAAATTGTTGGGATGTAAATAAAGCAGTGCTCAAAAGAAAATTTAAAGTGCTAAATGCTTATTTTAGGAAAGAGAAAAGGTCTCAAATCAATAATCTAAGCTCCTACTTCAAAAAACTAGAAAAAGGAGAGCAAAACAAACCCAAGTCAAGCTGAAGAAATGAAATAATAAAGAGCAAAAAGCAATGAAATTGAAAATGAGAGGACAATAGAGAAAATCTTTAAACAGGAAGCTAGTTCTTTAAAATTTTAATAACGTTTATAAACTTTTAGCAAGACCAATTAAAAAGAGAGAAGACAAATATAACCAATATCAGGAATAAAACAGAATATCACTTCATTTCTAAAGACATTAGAAAGATAAGAGAATACTATGAAAAACTTTATGCTCTGAAATTTGACAACTTAAAAGAAATGGACCAATTTTAAACTACCAAATTTTAACCAAGATGAAATAGATAATTTGAGTAGTCCCATAACCATTAAAGATATTGAATCTATAATTTAAATTCTCCTGAGGAAAAAAAAATCTCCAAGTCCAGATGGGCATTCTAACCAACACTTAAAGAAGAATTAACATGAAATGTTACACAATCTCTTCCAGAAAATAGAAGTGGGAACATTTTCCAACTCATTTTATGAGGTCAATATTACCCTAATACCAAAACTAGACAAAGACTATACCAAAAAAAAAAGAAGAAGAAGAAAGAAAAAGACATAAATGATGAATAAGTTTGGAGATGTAATGTACAATATGGTGACTTATGGTTATTATAAGTTAACAATACTATATTATAGTTAACAATAATATATTCGTATATTTGGAAGCTGCTAAGAGAGTAGACTTTAAAAGTTCAGTGGATAGCCAAAGCCGGTTTACCTCAGTGGACAGAGCGTCGGCCTGCGGACTGAAAGGTCCCAGGTTTGATTCCGGTCAAGGGCATGTACCATGGTTGCGGGCACATCCCCAGCAGGGGGTGTGCAAGAGGCAGCTGATCGATGTTTCTCTCTCATCGATGTTTCTGACTTTCTATCCCTGTCTCTTCCTCTCTGTGAAAAATCAATAAAAATATTTTTAAAAAATAAAAAAATAAAAGTTCAGTGGATAGAGCATTGGCTCCAGGCTGAAGGATCCTGAGTTTGATTCCAGTTAAGGGCACATGCTCAGGTTACGGGCCCAGTCCCCAATAGGAGGCATGCAGGAGGCAACCAATCAATGATTCTCTCTTATCACTGATGTTTCTATCTCTCATTCCCTTTCCCTCCTTCTCTAAGATCAATAACCATATATATATTAAAATAAAAGTTAACATACGCAAAAAATTATAATTATGTGAAGTGATGAATGTATTAACTAATCTTATTGTGGTATCATTTTGCAATTTATGCAGATGTAATATCACTGATTTATACCTTAAAATTGTACAGTGATATATGTCAATTATATCTCAATAAAGCTGGGAAAAATAAAATAAAATTTGCATGGCAAGGCCCAAGTCCTAGAATAGATAAAACAAATATATTAAAAAAGAAGAAAAGTAAAGGAATCAGTCTACCCAATTTAAAGAGTTATTATGTAGCTACAGTAATCAAGACTTTGTGGTATGGGTAAAGGGTAGACACATAGATCAACAGAATAGAATAGAGAACCCAGAAATAGATCCACACAAATATGCCCAACTGATCATTTACAAAGATCCAAAAGCAATTGGTGCTGGAACAGTTGGCCATCCAAAGGCAAAAGATAAACAAAAAACCTTCAACCTAAATATCATACTGTAATAAAAATTTATTCAAAATGAGTAATGGACTTACATGTAAAATATAAAATTTCAGAAAAAAACTTAAGAGAAAATTGTTAGGATCTAAGGCTAGATAAAGAGTTCTTAAATTTGATACCCAAAACACAACCCATAAAACATTTTTTTATAAATTGGACTTCATTAAAATTAAAATCTTTTGCTCTGTGAAAGACCATTTAAGAGGATGAAAAGAAAAGTCACAGACTGAGAGAAAATATTTTTAAGCTACACATCCAACAAAAGACTAGGTTGAATACACAAAAAAACCCTCAAAACTCAACAGTAAAAAAAAAAACACACACAAAAAACCCCCAAAAAACCCACAAACAATTCAATTAGAAAAATAATCTGATGAATAAAATAGAACCAAAGACAGAAGCATGAAACAGATTGATAAATTTTAAAGGAAATGTAGGAGTGGAGGCGGGCGGGAAGGAGGGGAGTGATTAACCTGGGATATTTATATGCATATATGCATAACCCATGAACATAGACAACAGAGTAGTGAAGGCTGGGAGAGGCAGGTACAGAGTAGAAGGGGTCAATGGGGGGGGGGGGACACTAACAAACAAAGGGGACATCATAATACTTCCAACAATAAAGGTACATTTTTTAAAAAAATAAAATAAAATTCTATTACAACATAAGAAATAAATTTTTAAAATAAACTAAAAGAAAAATGGGCAAAAGATCTGATCAAACATTTCACCAAAGAGGATATATAGAGGTCATATAAGCATATGCAAGGTAAAACTACAATGAGATATCACAACACACCTACCAGAAAAGATAAAATTAAAAGTTTTGACAATGACAAATGCTGGCAAGAATGCAGAGTATCTGGATCACTCATATAGTGCTGGTGAGAAAGAAAAATGGTACAGGTACTATAAAAAACAATTTGGCATTTTCTTAAAAAATGAAACATGCAAGTTGGATGTGATTCAGCAATGATTATATTCCTGGTCATTTATCTCAGAGAAATTATATTTTCACAAAAGCTTGTACATAAATGTTCATCACTATTGTATTGTTTTGACAGTGCATCATAGTAAAAGGGAACAATCCAGATGTCCTTTAATGAGTGAATGTTTAAATAAACTATGGACATCCAAACCATGGAATACTACTCAGCAATGAAAAGGAACAAACTATTGATATATGCAACAACTTGGATGAATCTCCAGGGAATTGTATTGTTTAAATAAAATGAATCTCAAAGTTTAAATACTGTATTGTTTCCTTTATATAACACTAGAGGCCCAGTGCACAAAATTTGTGCACAGGGGTGGGGGAGGTCTGTCCCTCAGCCCAGCCTGCACCCTCTCCAATATGGGACCCTTCGAGGGATGTCCAACTGCCTCTCACAATCCAGGAGTACTGGTTCCCAACTGTTCGCCTACCTGCCTTCCTGATTGCCCCTAACTGCTTCTGCCTGCCAGCCTGACCACCCCCTCACCACTCCCCTGCCAGCCTGATTGATGCCTAACTGCTCCCCTGCCAGCCTGTTTTCCCCTAACTGCCCTCCCTGCAGTCCTGGTCACCCCTAACTGCCCTCCCCTGCAGGCCTGGTCCCTACCAACTGCCCTCCCCTGTTGGCCATCTTGTGGTGGCCATCTTGTGTCCACATGGGGGCAGCCATTTTTGACTACATGAGGGCAACCCTCTTGTGTGTTGGAGTGATGGTCAATTTGCATGTTGCTCTTTTATTAGAATAGAGGCCTGGTGCATGGATGGGGGGAACTGGTTTGCCCTGAAGGGTGTCCTGAATCAGGGTGGGGGTTCCCTTGGGGGCATGGGGCACCCTGGGTGAGGGGTCTGTGGTGTTTGGCAGACCAGCCACGCACCCATCCCCCTTGACCCAAGTGGAGGTTCTGGTATCTGGGATTTATTTATCTTCTATAATTGAAACTTTGTAGCCTTGAGTGGAGTCCTAGGCCAGCCAGGATGTGCATAAAGCTTGGTTTCCTCCATTGCGGAGGGCAACCCAAGCCTCCTGCTCACTCTGTGGCTGCATTCATCTTGGTTGGGTTAATTTGCATACTCACTCCTGATTGGCTGGTGGGTGTGGCTGGTGGGTATAACGGATTGGTGGTTAATTTACATATTACTCTTTTATTAGATAGTATTCTTGAAATGACAGAATTATATACATGGCAAATTTAATTAATAGTTACCAGCAGTTAGGGACAGACACATGTGGGGAAGGGAGTTGAGTGAAATGGGTGTGATTATAAAAAAGCAGCACATGCCCTAGCCAATTTGGCTCAGTGGGCAGAGCATTGCCTGTAGAATGAAGGGTCCCAGGTTCAATTCCAGTCGGGGCACATGCCTGGGTTGCCGGCTCAAACCCCAGGGTGAGAGTTGCAGGATGCAGCCAGTCAATGATTCTCACTCATCAGTGATGTTTCTATCTCTCTCTCTTTCTCCATTCCTCTCTGAATTCAATAAAAATATTTTTTTAAAAAATAAAAATTAAATTAAAAAGCAGCACAAGGGATCCTGTGGTGATCTGACTGTTTTATATATCAACTATGGTGGTGACTACGTTGATCTACTTATGTGACAAATTACATTAAACTAAATACAAAACATACCTGTAAAACTGGAGAAAACTGAGTAAGACTGGTATATTGGATCAGTGTCAATTTTCTGGCTCTGATATTGTGCTATGAAAGATATGAAATAGTTATGAAAGATGTAATCCGTTGGGGAAACTGAGTGAAGGATACAAAAATCTTTTTGTATTGTTACAACTTCATCTGAATCCACAATTATTTCAAAATTAAAAGTTAATTTTAAAGAAAGTCTACTAAGAAATAAAACCTAGAGGAATGTATATGCAGACAATACAATATGACAGAGAGAATAGGTTTGATTTGAGAGCAAGCATTCATGCACACCTACACTAAAATAAATCTATAAATTGCCGAGACCGGTTTGGCTCAGTGGTTGGAGCGTCGGACTGCCGACTGAAGGATCCCGGGTTCGATTCCGGCAAGGGCATGTACCTTGGCTGCGGGCACATCCCCAGTAGGGGGCGTGCAAGAGGCAGCTGATTGATGTTTCTCTCCCATCGATGTTTCTGACTTTCTATCCTTCTCCCTTCCTCTCTGTGAAAAATCAATGAAATATATTAATAATAAAAAAAAAGACTGCTTAACAAAGATGGCTGTGTGCACCTGGGAAGTTGAGCCAACCCTGTCAGGGTTCCCCAAATCCAGCAAAGTATGGAAGTAATAGAATGAGTTGCGTACATCTGTGAATAGCCCAGAAAAATCTGGAGTGTGCTGGATAAATCACCATGTCCCCTCTACCCATCACAGAACCTTAGAATACCCTGTAAGTCAAGATGGGTACAGGAGTGGGCTGAGATATCCAGCCCCCAAGGAATCATACAGTCAAGGATGAGAGTTGTGCTTGAAAGGACTCTTGTGAACTGATCACCAAAACCAAGGTCAAAAGAGCACATCTCCTATGATGCTGAAGTGGACAGTGATGATGCAGACAAGACTCATCAGCCAGTGCTCTGGATTTCTGAAAGCCTACTAGAAACTCAGCTGATAGCTGCCTGACATCAACACAGAATGAAATACACAATAGAAATTATATTGGCTTCCTTCCTTCCCCTGTCTCACCTCTTAATTCCCCTAATTGGTGCTTCCTGGGATCACCTCTCACATCAACTACTTGCATTTGAATTGTATCAGAATCTGCTTCGGGTGATAACTAAAAATAAGGTAATTGCTGATCAGTGTGTCAAACTAAATGCATTGTGTTAAATGAAAGAAGCCAGACCCAAAATGCTTCATACTGTATGATTCCATTTACATAACATTGTAGAAAAGGTAAAACTATTAGGATAAAAAATAAATCAGTGGTTGCTAGGGGCTTGGGCGTTGACTAGAAAGAAGTAGCATGAGAGTATTTTTTTAGCATAATAGAACCATCTGTAGCATGATTGTGGAGGGGGTTACATGACTCTACAATTTTCAAAACCCATAGAACTGTGTACCATGGAGAATAAATTTCATGTAGGTACAGATAGCCTTAAAAACACATAGAATTCACTTTGTCTATCCTTCACGTGTACAGGGCGTGATCCTGAGGACCAGGAAGAGAAAGATACTTTCCCAGGTCCTACAGCTACTTCAAGACAAAGCCAGGACTGGATACCAAACCTCAACAGTATTAGGCTAGTGCTCTTTCTAACAACAAGTGGGATCTCTGTCATTTAGCCAATTTACCTCAAAAGCCTGTGCCTGTAAGAAAAATTTGTTATGAAGATGGCACAATGGCAGTGATCATCTTGGTGATGACAGTGCTTATTAAATCTGTGTCTTGAGTCTCTCTGCTCCAAGTCTCCTCAGTTTACCTTCTATCAGCCTGGTGGGTATTTCCATACTTCTGCCTGTGTTGGATCCCCTGCTTCCTGTATCCTGTATCTTTTTGCTTTGCTCCCTCAATTTGGTAAAGTATACACTTCAGTTACTTCCTAGAAAAGGAAGCTTGAGATTGTGCATATCTAAAATTGTCTTTATTCTACTTGTATTTTAATTAATAGTGCAGTTGGGTATAGGATTCTAGATTGGAAACAATTTTCCTTTAAATTTTTGAAGATATTACTCTAGTATTCTACCTTCCAGTGAAGTGTAAAGCCATTTTGATTCTTGGGACTTGGTAATAGCTGTTGTTTTTTAATTCAACTTGCGGGTTCTTCTTGTCCCTATGGTTCTAAAATTTCACAGATACATACCTTGGTTGGACCTATTTTTAACCCATTACACTAATTATAGATGATGGGCCTTTTCAATCTGGAAATTTGTTTCTTCAGTTTGAGAAATTTGTCTTGAATTATTTCATGAATGATTTGCTCCCCTCATTCTGGAATGCCTGTTATCCGATGTTAAATCCTCTGCACTATTCCTCCTTCATTCCTCTTTTCTTATTTTTTTTTTCCATTGTTTTGGCTTTTGGGTCTATTTTTTTGGTAAATCACCCAGACTTTATTTCCCAAACAATCTGAGTTTTTAATTTATACTATCATGTTTGTTTCTCAGATTTTAAAAGTTTATTTTTGTTTTCTTTTTTCTAAGGTAGCATCTTATTCTTTTTTCATAGGTGTAATATTATCTCTTATCCTTGAGAATGTCTTGACTATTTTCCAAGTTGCTTTTTTCTGTTTACTTTGATTCTCAGTTTGTGTGTATTTATCATTTTTTATTGTTGTTCTCTGTCTCCCATGTTATCAGTGTTCCTTAGCTGTCTAGTAATCTGTAGTAGATGTTATTGGTATCTTGTGGCTACCCCCAGATGCTGTGGATGCTGTGGATGAATTAGAATTGTTCCTTCCTCTAAAACAGCAATTTCCAGCCTTTTTCAATCTCATGGCACACTAAACTAATTACTAAAATTCTGCAGCACAATGGCCAATCTGACAAAAATACGTATAATTTTGATTGATTTACAAAATAATAATAATAATAATAATAATAATAATAGTAATCGTAATTGCCTACGCCTTTTGCTCCAAAGTGACTTTTTAAAAAATCAGGTACCTATACTTATATGTAAGAATTTCTGGTACCAAGAATTAACCAATCAGACACAACCTTATTATGTGAATTAACCAATAAGATGCAACTCTATTATATGACTTATATATTTATGGTTCAGAGACAGGGCATTCACACCAGAGAGCTATTGTTGTGTTGGCTGTTTCATTTTTAAAATTTGACAATCTAATGGGGAAAAGTTCAGTGCCCCTGATTGGTCAGGTGTTGTATGTTTTAAAAATTCTTGTGGCACATCAGTGTGGGGCACTCTGGTTGAAAATCCCTGCTCTAGAGAATTGACTTCAGCCAGGAGTTGCCTAGTCTGGGAGGTTATGGCCACTTCCCTGGCAGCCCACAGACAATGATTAATATGTGGACACACACAGAAAGCCCTCTTGCATTAAGATGAGATCAGTTCTGTGATGAAGGTCACACTCCAGGATTCTCTGTGGGATCAGAGTGAGGCTAGACTCCAGCCTTGCTCTTAGCTCCTTCCACTGCTGCTTTTAGAGAAATGAGGCACATGGTAGAGTGGGAAGGAGGGCCTCTCTGAGAAACCACTTTCAACCAATCACCTGCACCTGAATCTCCACCTTAGCTTCTGTTTATAGGGAACCTAAGACATCATAATTAGCTGTCTGCTGTTAATTAAGAGTAAAGTTTATTGAATGTCCTGATTGTGGGAGTCAGACTTGTCAACTCGGGGATTCACTGTAGGTAGCTTTGGTGGTCATTTACTGGAAATGCCCAGGCCAGTTCCATAGTTCTTTCTTTTAGAGCTGGTCAGAGTACCAGAGAAGAGGGGCGAACTGTGGCTGCCAGTGACTTGGGAAGTAGCAGAAAAGAAAGCTGAGGATCTCAGCCTGCAGTAAACAAATACTCACTTGACGGCCCCGTTCTTCACCTGGAACTTTTTTCTCAGCTGTGCCTGGTGTCCCCAGCTCAGAGACCCTCTGTTTTACCCCCTCCAGGCTAAATCTCCAGCCCTCTGCCTGGTGGGAGAGGGCCCTGACAGCATGAGGGTGTGAGAGAGGAACGAGGACTTTAACTGCTTTCCAATCACCTTTCACCCAGTTTTCCTGATTTTTGGCTTGCTCCATTCCAGAGGTATCTAAGACTGCCAATTCCTTTTCTTTTTTTTCTTTTTTTTTTCAATTTTAGTATTTACCATGAAAGTGGGTCTGTTCTTAGCTTTCCCTGGATTTCCATTTTATGGTGACTGCTAAGTCAATTACCATTCACTCATTTGTTTTCCAGCTCCCGAAACTCTTTTCGCTATTGTCTCTTTTGTTCCCTCTGTCCTCATAAGTTTGTGTCTTTTAAAAAAATATCTATTTATAATAGCTTTAGTGGGTTTCAGAAGGTAGACAAAGTAGATGTGTTGTTTCAATACACCATCTTAACCTGGGCTGGGAGGGACTTCTGGTCGTATTAAGAAGATTTTCCTTCTTGTGAGCCCCTTTGCATGACAGGCCAGTGGGAACTCCAGGTAAAGGAGCCAGAAGCCTGTGATGACACCTGTTTCTCTCGATGGAGGAGACTCTCCCCTACAGAGTTCAAGCTTCTTCCCCCAATCATGGCCTTCACCAGCTTCTGAGGCATAAAGGCTGAGTCCATATTATGATCAAGTAGGTTGGAAAGGCAGAAAGCCAAGATAAACCAGGTAAGTCTGCCCAAGAGGAGGTGCTGCATCAATGGGAGAAGCACAAGATACTGGGTCTTACCTTTTTTCTTTAAAAAAAAAATATGTCCTTATTGATTTCAGAAAAAGAGGAAGGAAGAGGGAGATGGAGAGAAACATCAATGTGAGAGAAATATCCTTACCAGGGACCCTACCAGGGATCAAACCTGCAGCCCTGACTAGGATTCAAACTGGTGATCTGTCAGTGCACAGGACAATGTTCAACCAATGGAGCCACACTGGCAAGGACAGGGGGTTCATCTTTCTTATGAGAGAGTTCATCCCTTCTAGCTCTGCTTCTGTGACTCTATGAGGCCAGAAGTCATTCCAGAAAGCCTGACTTCATTCTTGCCCTCTCTCTTTACTATCTCTTGCTTTAGGATGTGTTGATGGTGGCTGAGAGCTATTTGGGTAGATTGGATAGGTTAAAAAGAGGAAAGAAATAAACCACTATAATTCTTATTTCCTAGAATGGTTGTGGGCAAAGATATCATCCCACTTCACTTCCTCCTTCAATCTCAGACCTAAGAAGCCAAAAAAGGGAAAAGGCAGTGACACAATTGGGTAGAAGAACTTAGGAGGGGCAGGAATTGTGGTGATGATAGTGGTAGAGGCTGTGTACCCGATAGCAGGAGGAGCTGAGTTAGGCAGCTCTCCTTGCTGCACGGATATAACTTGAAAGTTCCCCAAAGGAGAAAAGATTGGGAGAATCCAAGATGGCAGGTAAATGCTAGTACTCACTGCCTCCCACCACCACATCAAAATTACAACTAATACACAGAACAAGATAGAGAAAACTTATTTGAAGAAATAATGATAGAAAGCTTCCCCCACCTGGTAAAAAAATAAATAAACTTACAAGTCCAGGAAGCACAGAGAATCCCAAATAAGAGAAACCCAAAGAGGCCCACACCAAGACACATAATTAAAATGCAAAGGGTTAAAGACAAAGAGATAATCTTAAAAGCAGCAAGAGAAAAGCAGTTAGTTACCTACAAGGGAGCACCCATATGTTTTTCAGTCGGTTTCTCAACAGAAACTTTGCAAGCCAGAAGGGAGTGGCAAGAAATTTTCAAAGTGATGAAAAGCAAGGACCTACAACCAAGATTACTCTACCCAGCAAAGCTGTCATTTAGAATTGAAGGTCAGATAAAGAGCTTCCCAGACAAGGAAAAGCTAAAGGAGTTCATCACCACCAAGCCAAAATTACAGGAAATGTTGAAGGGTATTCTTTAAGAAAACAAAGATGATGAAGGAGAAAGAAGGAGAAGGAGAAGGAGAAAGAGGAGAAGAAAGAAGAAGAAGAAGAAGAAGAAGAAGAAGAAGAAGAAGAAGAAGAAGAAGAAGAAGAAGAAGGAGAAGGAGAAGGAGAAGGAGAAGGAGAAGGAGAAGGAGAAGGAGAAGGAGAAGGAGAAGGAGAAGGAGAAGGAGAAGGAGAAGGAGAAGGAGAAGGAGAAGGAGAAGGAGAAGGAGAAGGAGAAGGAGAAGGAGAAGGAGAAGGAGAAGGAGAAGGAGAAGGAGAAGAAGGAGGAGGAGGAGGAGGAGGAGGAGGAGGAGGAGGAGGGGAAATATGAACAATAAAATGGCAATAAATACCTATCTATCAACAACTGAATCTAAAAATCAAAATAAACAAACAAGAAATCTAATAAACAAAATAAACTGATGAATAACAGAACCAGCGGCATAGAAACATGGAACAGACTGACGAATCTCAGAGGGAAGAGGGGTGGGGGCGGAAGAGATTAACCAAAGATCTTACATGCATATATGCATTACCTATGGACACAGACAATAGGGTGGTGAAGGCCTGGGGCAGGGTGGGAACTGGGTGGAGGGGGGCAATGGGGGCAAAAAGGGAGACATCTGTAATACTCTCAACAATACACTTTTTTTTAAAAAAAAAAAGAAAGGTCAGCCCTAATTGGTTTGGCTCAGTTGAATAGAGCGTCAGCCTGTGGACTGAAATGTCCCAAGTTTGATTCCAGTCAAGGACATGTACCTTGGTTGTGGGCACATCCCCAGTGGGAGGTGTGCAGGAGGCAGCTGGTTGATGTTTCTCTCCTATCGATGTTTCTTTTCTTTATTTAATAAATCTTTATTGTTCAGATTATTACAATGTTGCTCTTTTTTTCCTCCCATAGCTCCCCTCCCCCTGGTACCCATCCCATCCTCTGCCACTACCTCCCCACCACTGTCCTCACCATTGATGTTTCTAACTTGCTATTCCTCTCCCTTCCTCTCTGTAAAAAAAAAAAAAAAAAAAAAAAATATATATATATATAAATATATATATATATATATATTAAAAAGAAGAAGAAGAAAGTTCAGCTCTGTGGATAGACCGTCGAAATGCAGAACAAAGGGTCCCCAGTTCAATTCCCTTCCTGTCAAGGGCACCGAACCTCAGTTGCAGGCTCCTCCCTGACCTGGACCCTGGTCGGGGCGCATGCAGGAGACAATCAATCAATGTTTCTCTCACATCAATATTTCTATCTGTCATTCCTTCTCTCTTTCAATCTCTCTAAAAGTCAATGGAAAAATATCCTTGAATGAGAATTAAATTTTTTTTTTTAAAAAGTAAGTTCCCTGATGGTCACTATAAGCAATGGGAAGTCAGTGGATACATACTCCAGCCTCCTTTGTCAACAGTCTGAGGATGTTATCACAGAATTTCTCAAGATGGAGCCCACTTGCCCATGACAGTAACTGGCCTATCAACACACCTTAGTATTGGCTTCTCTCTCTTCCATATCTTGCTTTTCCATTGATTTATTCCTATTTTTGGGGATCAAGTAAATTACCTGCATCCCAGCCCTTGTCTCAGGGGCTTCCCTTTGGGAGAATTCACTCTAAGACAGGTGTCCTACAATCCAAACACTGGTAAGAGCAGGCTGCATCCCCTGGGAAATTATTCTTCCACTTCCTCTGTCTGCATCTGGTTTCAGACAGAAGGAGCTCACTACATGGGATCCTAAGTACATTTATATTTTTAGGAGTTCTGAGTTCTGTTTGGGTCATTGGGCCTATATGTGCCAAAAAAGGCAACATGGATTGTTGGTGGCTGCAGAAACAGAATGCTGGGCTTCTGCCTCAGATAAGAAACACAGTTCAGTTCAAAGCTACTGTGCAAATAGGAACCTACACTTCTCCCCCACTCATATTGTTTCATAGTCATGCCCGCACATCCTGCATTGAGAAGCAATTCCATCACTCTAAGGGCAAAGTCACACCCCAGCTAGGAGTCTACATGGGCTATGAGGAGGGAATGACTATTGCGAGGATTCTAATAGGAGGAGACCCAACAGGAGATTCTTTGGAAATCTCCTATGAAGGGGTTCAGGGAACATAGGACTATGGCTCAGTCTCTTACAGAAATCTGAGACTCCTCTGCTGGCCCAGTCCAAGGGGTAAAAGCATTGAATAGCCAACCCTTGAAGGGATTATTCAGATCTCTAGATAATTAAGCAGTCAAATGATTGGCCAATACAAAGGATGTTTTTCTGAGATAGTGCCCACCACTCAACATTAGATGGGTTCCACTAGGTAGGAAGGAGAAGTAGAGGAGTTGGGCTACAGACAACCTTTGATTTCTAGCTTTTGTATGAAAGACTGATTTTTGCCTTTATTGGTCAAACAGTCATTCAAACACCTTGTATTGAGCCCTGGCCAGTATGATTCAGTTGGTTGGAGCATCATCCCATACACCAAAAAGAGGCAGGTTTGATTCCAGCTCATGGCATATATTCAAGTTGTGGGTTTGATCCCCAGTTGGGGTGCATGTGGGAGGCAACCGATCTATGCTACGTTTCTCACATCAATGTCTCCCCCCCCCTCTCTCCTGCTCTCTCTCTCTCTCTCCAATATAAACAAAAACCTGTATTGAGCACAACATCCAAGATGAATAAACTCAGCCTCTGCTCCCACTACAGTTACCATCAGAAAGCTGCTATTCCAAAATTAGTCATAGGCATTTTATTTAAAATTAGATATAATTTCTTTCCCAGAAGATAAGGAGTCTTAAGGGACTTCTGATCATGTGAGTAGGGACAAAGTTTTCTGAGAAATGAATTATGGATAGAAAAAATGCTTTAAAGGAAGTAAAATACAGGGAGAAGATGAGAGAAAATTGGGGGAGGGAAGATAGAGAGAAAAAGGAACATCCTCTGAAGGCCTAAACAGTGAAGTTTTTCCCTCCTCCTCCCACCCCCATTATGTGGTATGAGGGAACATATTAGCTGAGAAAAAGCAACTACTTCAAGTTCCTGGATGCCTGCTGTTTTGGGGTACCCACCTAAATTGCCATTAATAACCCCACATCCCATACCCCCTATTCATTTTGCCTACAGAGTGGAGGTTTGGGAGTGGTGAGGGGGGAGTAAAACCTTCTGTATCACCAGGCAAATAGAATCATGCACTAACAAGTGAACCTCCAGCTGGAGATACCAGGAGACCAAAAACGCTGACTTCTATCCCATGGGGGATAAAGAACAATCCACTATTGAGAAGAGAAAGGCAGGATCCTGTCATATGTATTGTGGAAACTGTGAGGCCAGGTTTCACCTGTCCAGTCCCAAGGGGAGACTTTCTCTCTGACTCAATGGGCAATTGGGCTAGCTGATGCCGCAACAAAATTTTCATAAAATGGGCTGCCCTGAAAATAGCAACTGAACACAGACCTAATCCTTACATCCTTGGATTCTCTCTCCTCTTTTTCTCTCTCTCTGCCCTGATTTTCACAAGGATAAAGGACATGAAGCTGGAGCCACTCCACCCGTTCATCTACAGCTTGTTTGGACTAGTGAATTTCTAGCCAAGCTTCCTAAGCAAACAAAACAGGCTTCGAAACACTGGTCAGAGGAAGGAAGCCACCAGAAGGGAGGAGAAAGAAAAGGAATCTCAGCCTTTCTCTCCTCCTTCACCCACCCGTGAACATCACCTCCCCAGTAACCATTGCATTACCACTGTGCATTAGTCACCTGCACGGTCTCGAAGAAACGTTGTTCTAACTATTGAAGGTCTCGTGTTCTGGTTGGGAAGGAAAACCTTCAAATGTGTAGGAGCCCTAAGAGTGCATGTTGCTGAGAGAAAAGTTGGTACAAGGTACAGGTGAGGATTCTAAAAGAAAGTCTGTCAACAAGGTGGGAATGGGAAGGAAGTCTTCATTTAAAAAGTGAGTTTTGAGTGTTCCAATATAAATGGTGCTTTTATATTAAAGAGAACAGCAAGAACACAGGCACTAAGGGTGAACATCATGGAACTGCTCTGGAAATGGCTGGAAAATCAGAGTCAAAGTGACAAGTGGATCAGGAAAGGGGAAAAGGACAAAAACATGGGAACATGTGCATAGCATGTAAGTTGATTTGACTTCAGCAATAGCCCTAGAGAGAGAAGAGGAGGCCTGGTTTAGACAGAATGAGAAATGCCAGTATATCATAGTTGAGAAGGCCCTCCTGCTCCAAACAAGAGCTAGGATGAGGGGGAGAAGGGAAAAGGATCCTGAGTTTCTTGGCTTGAGTGGCAGGGATGATAGGTATTGACATGCAACTTTAGAGGAAGAATGCATCTCCCACATCTTTCCTTTTGCCATACTCTACCTAGCACATGCCTTCATCCTCTTCTCACTTTGGGTGACTATGTCAAGTGGGTAATTTCTTGATATTTGTCTTTATTTCCCTCTTGCTTTGAAGGTTTATGGTTTGCCAAAGCAGAAGGGACTTGCCTGCAGGCCCTTTCCATGATGACTTTTGCTTCCAACATTAAGTCACTGCGCTGTTTATGGTTTATGTGAGAGGCCTGGAAGTCAGAAGAAGGAAGGAGAACTGCAAGGAGCACAAGGAGACTAAGGAAAAGAGAGACAATCGTTTCGTAAGCCCTGTGTTGCAGAGCCTACACTCAGCTGAGGAGCCTCAGAGGGAATAGCTGTAAGCCTGCAGGAGGCTCCCCAAATCACCAAAGACTTTTTTAGCCCAAGACTGATAGAGCCAAGGGTTTGGAAACAGGAGGGTACCTCGGCCTAATACACTTGTCTGCCAGAGATACCTCTCCAGACCCTCAGAGCTGCCTTAGACTTAGACAATGGCCGAGCCAAGGTCAGTTTCTTGGCTGCGCTGTGGAATGGGAGCTGGGATTGAGGGGACTAGGTCAATGCAAATAACAAAGGAATGCACTCTTTCCTGCATACTTTCCATTATCTGGGCAGATCCTGGATCTCATTCATCACTGATGTGCCAGCACTCAGCCTCCAGGACCTGCTGCAGGAGAGACAGATGGAGGGAAGGGGGCGGTGAGCACGTTATTTCCATTAAACTAATGGGAACACCTGTGCCCTGGGGGCTGGCAGACTGGATGCTAGGAAGCAGATGGCGTTTCAAGGTTTCACTTTCAAAAATGCTTATAGGACATGCAAAAGTACTAAAGGTTAAGCGAGAGGATCTATTCGCGGCAGCTCCGCCAGTGGGATTTCCCCAGCCGGCGAGATGGGACCAGGACCAGCCAAGCAGCCCAGCGCCTGCGCACTGCAGACCCTGAAGCCCGCGAGTCCTCCGCGGGGCATCCGGGTCCCTCACCCCGCCCCGCTGCTTGAATGAGAGGCGCGGCGCCCGCCCTTCCCCCGCCGGGCCCGCCCCTCGCCCGGGACGCCCCGCGCAGTCCGCCGCCGCCACCTCAGCTGCACTGGGTCCGGACCGACGCTCTCCACCCACAGCCTGCCGCTCGGCTCTGACGGTCCCGCACGCCTGCCGCTGCCTCCGCCGGCGCTCCCGAGTGAGTGAGCGGGCGAGGGCCGGGCGCCGAGGCCCGTCGCCCCCGGGCTGGGGCTTAGAGGACCGGGCGGGTCCGGGTTCGGGATGCTGAGGGGACCGCGGGCCCCCGCCCCTGCGCCAGCCTCCCACACACTCACTCCGTCCGCTCCGGAGGGGGGCGGAGAGGAGCGGGATCGTGGCCCGGGCCGGGCGGGACGCGGAGGAGGGTCCGCCGGGGGTCGGCGGGTGAGTCCGGCACAAAGGGCTGCGCGGGCTGTCACCCGGAGGTCACCGAGGGAAGAAGGATCGTGACGCCCCGCACGCTCCACATGCCTGAGCCCGGCTCGGGCCCCCGGGAGTGGGAGGAGGCTGGGATGTGCAGGGAGGCGAGGATGGCGAGAACGGCTGCCCCCGCGCTGGCTGTGGAAACGCGCCTTGGGGAGCGCGGCGTGGCAGTGTTTTCCTGGTCCCCATCTGCTCCTCCCCCTTTCTTTGTGGCGTTTGTCTTGTGGTCGTTTGTCACTGCGTCTGGCGACGGTGTAGGTGCGAGCTCTCGCCTCGGCTGACTCCAAATCAGGTGGCGGCCTCTCGTCTGTGGGTGGGGGGCGCGAGTGCTTCCACACGCCGGAGAATTGAGGACCCGTCTTTGTTTGCAGAAACCCAATGGTGTGCGTGTGTGTGTGTGTGTGTGTGTGTGTGTCCTATGAAATGAATCAGACATCATTAAAAAGGATCTGAGGAGGGGGGGAAAGGCATTACTTCATCAGACTTTTACCCAATTCTGTCTCTGGTGTTCTTTCAAACAGTATTTTGTTTGTTTCTTGCTGTAAAACCAGTGGGTTTCGTTACAGTAATTGAAAATGTATGTCTGTGTTCTCGTGGGTCTAAACTAGTCTCTCTAGAGAACACTTTTGTCTGGAGGGTCTAGTTAATGGCAAAATACTCATATGTGTGTGCCTGGGAATACTCCAGTCCATCCAGGTTTAGTTCGTTTGCACCATATCCCTATACTCATGCCCATGAACGTAGGCTGTCGAGGACCCTGCTTCCTCAGCTCCTCGGTACAGGAAGATTTTGTTTCCTCCTGCCCGTGTTAATGAGAAGGTGGTCCAGCAGGTTCTGTCCACCTTGCTTTTGTTATTAATGCTCTGGCACCGGGTTTTATTGCATATTACCCTGGCATGTGCCCTTGCTTTGATCTGAATTTTCTTGTGCTCTGTTGTCTGGTTGTGCAGCCCAGCTCAATGGCTCCTCTTACCGGACCACTGGGAAACAGAACACCTTTTGTCATTGTCCTCATCCCCAGAGAGAGAAGGAAACTGCAGGTTCCCACAGACTTTCACTTGGTCAGTGAGGCAAATTGCCCAACTTTGTCGTCTTCCTAAAGTTAGAAGACCACAAGTTACAGGTTGATGTAGACTATTTAAAAAGAAGCAATTCTAATAGCACCAGCTATTCCTTGCTATTTCCTTTGGACTTTTTTCTTTTTTTAAGCCAGGTTTTATAAGCTTTAGAAGATAGTTGATTGCATTAGTTTTTAAAATATTTTTTATAATTGAGTTTTACCCTTATAATTTTGCAAAGTGATGGGAAATTAGTTAAAGTTGGTTGTAAGAAATACACCTCCAAAAATATTTTTATGATCTTTTATTCAAAATAGTGGTGATAAAAATATTTAGAAGGACTTACTGGATGATATGAGTAACTGAATTGGTTCAATGTTAAGATTCTCTTGGATTCTTTTTTAATTACGTGTATTTTAAAACTACCACAATTTTGTGGTAGTTTTCAGTACAAAATAAAATGTAAACTAAGCAATCTTCCACAGCATTGTTTATTCCCTCTATTAAAAACATTTGCTTTTAATTTGAAGGGGAAGTTTTCCATCAGTTGTATTGGGATCCATTATTCTTGGTAAAATTCTTACTTTAGGTTAGCATGGTCAAATTCTTTTTTGTAACTGTTAAAATTAATAGAAGTTGACTTTTCAATTTGGAGAAGTTTTGGTTTTATGAAATAAAATTTTAATATCAATGAATTTTACTCAAAATAAGTTAATTTAAAAACAAGGGCTTCATTAATTTCCTTAACTAGTATTACTAGTTAAGGAAATTATTGAAGCAACTCCAATAATTTTATAAACTGCCCACATTCAATTTTTTTTTTAGGAATCCCCTTAAAACAAACTATAAGGGGAAGTCCTAGATAAACAAAGTAGTATAACCGGAATTGTTGCTGAAATAGGCTTGCATAGTACCACAATATTGTGGAACTTTAATTTTGCAAGAGTGACTTAGCTATTGTTTGAATCAACAAAGGAACCTAAAAACATCCTGGTCTTGTTCAGCATTCTATTAACTAAATCTTTACCAACCCATAGTTTAGCATTTCCTATAGTATGATGATTAAAAAAATAATTCTAAAGTAATTTCTGTATCCTTAAAGTAGATTAAATTATGTTAAGTGTTGTTTTAGTAGTAAATATATTCTTTATGTTCATTAGAAATATCAATATTGTTATATCAGTGATGGTAATAACAGGTATGGTGACAGTTCCCCAAAGCTGGATACATTATCCCCCCAACAATGTCTGATAATAAAAATATTTTTGTTGTTGAACATTTTCTATCAATATTTGTTTTCTGTTCAAATGGTAATTCTAAAGTCAATAACAAAGTAACATTATAATATATTGGCTTAAACTATATGAAATTACTAATTTTTTTAGATTTAGGAGTAGTAAAAAATCACCAATTTTATATGGCTCAACCACTTTCAACTCTCAGCAATTCCTTCTGGTATTTACCTTTATTTCTATTTCATTTTTAATGTTTAAACTGCTATTCCTTTATTTTTCACCTTTGGATATTTGGATATTATGTATTTTAGAAGTCTTTCCACCCCCTACTCATACTTAAGCTTTATAGTTCCCAGTTAAGTCAGTTTTCAGTATTTATATGACTGTGACAATGTACCTGTTATTCACTGATGAGCCAGGTAGGATCTAATATTACATTTTCTTTCTTGAACAACTTTTGTTTCTCCTGAATTAAATAATTACCTCTTTTGTTTGTTTTTCATTTTCTTAGTTTTCTGTATACCAATTACTAATTGATCCTCAAATTCTATGACAGAACTAATTGTCTTTCAATATTTTCAAACAATCTGTTTCATACTTTTTTCTGTCATCTAAGACTTTCCTTTATTATCATTTTGGGAATTCCCTTTGCCTTCTTCCTGTGTTAGATCCTTTATTCCTGAATCCTGTGTCTCCTTCATTCTTTAGTAGCTTCCTGAGAAAGGGCACTCTGAAATTCCTTCCTAAATTCCGCAGTTGCATGTCTGGAAATGTCATTTTACCCTCACACTTGATAGTGGTTTAACTGGATATTGAATTCTAGATTGAAAATTAGTGTCCCTCTTTTGTCCCATTAACTTTCAGTATTACTTTTTTTAAAAATCCTTACCTGAGGATATTTTTTCATTGATTTTTAAACAGAGTGGGAGAAATACAGAGAAATGTTGATGTGAGAGTAACACATTGATTGGTTGCCTCCTGCATGACCCTGACCAGGGTCCAGACCAGGGGAGGAGCCTGCAACCGAGACACATGCCCTTGACCAGAATCAAACCTCGGACCCTTAAGTGCCTACACTCTATCCACTAAACCAAACCAGCTAGGGCTAGTATTGTTCTTGAGAAGGCCAATGCCATTCTAATCCCCATTTCCTTTTTACTCTCACTCTGAAAGATTTTAAAATCTTTTGTTTATCCCTGGTGTTTCTGATATTTCATGTTTCTCAAAACTTTTTTTTTTTTTTTTGCCATGGGGCAGATAACATTTTTCCCAAATGACTGTATGGTATATATGTCCACGTAAACACATACACATGTCCCATCTCATCCAATATGCTATTCTTTTTTTAATCTTCATTGTTCAGTTTATTAATTACATTGTTCCCCCTTTTTATCCCCCTATAGCTCCCCTCCACCCTGTACCCATCCCATCCTCCGCCCTCGCCTACCCCCCCCACTGTCCTCTCCTATTGTTGCAAGATTTTTGTCCAGTCTCTTGCTGTACTTCCCACACCCCTTTTCTCCCCAAGAATTGTCAGTCCATTCCCTCTCTATGTCCATAATTCTGTTATATTTACCAGTTTATCCTGTTCATCAGATTATTAATTCACTTGATTTTTGTATTCGTTTGTTGATAGATGTGTATTTGTTGTTCATAATTTATATTTTTACCACCTTCTTCTTCTCCTCCTCCCCCTCCTCCTCCTCCTCCTCCTCCTCCTCCTTCTTCTTCAAGAATATCTTTCAGCATTCATATAATATTGGTTTGGTGGTGATGAACTCCTTTAGCTTTTTCTTATCTGTGAAGCACTTTATCTGACCTTCAATTCTGCATGATAGCTTTGCTGGACAGAGCAATCTTGGTTGTAGATTCTTGCTATTCATCACTTTGAATATTTCTTGCCACTCCCGTCTGGCCTGAATCATCTCTGTTGAGAAATCCACTCACAATCGTATGGGTGCTCCCTTATAGGTAACTGTTTTCCTCTTGCTGCTTTTAATATTCTCTATTTCTTGCTCTTCGCATTTTAATTATGATGTATCTTGGTGTGGTCCTCTTTAGATTCCTATATTTTGGGGTTCTGTGTACTTCTTGGGCTTTTAAGTCACTTTCTTTTACCAGGTGGGGAAAGTTTTCGGTCACTATTTCTTCAAATAGGTTTTCATTGTCTTGCTCTCTCTCTTTTTCTGGCACCCCTATAATTCGGATGTTGGTATGCTTGAGGTTGTCCCAGAGGCCCCTTACACTATCTTCAATTATCTGGATTCTTTTTGTTTCTTGCTTTTCCAGCTGAGTGGATTTTGTTTCTTTGTATTTCAAATCTTTGACTTGGTTCTTGCAGTCTTCTGGACTGATTTTAGGACTTTGTGTAATATTTTTTATTTCAGTCAGTGTATGCTTGATTTCTAATTGGTCCTTTTTCATATCCTTGAGGGTCTCGTTCATATCCTCATAGGTCTTGTTCATTTCCTCGTTGGTCTTGTTCATTTCCTTGTAGGTCTCATTAAGTTCATTGGCCTTTTCTAGGAGCCTCTTGAAAATCCTAATTACTGTGGTTTTGAACTCTATGTCCAGTCGTCTTTTTTCCTCCATTTCTTTCACACCTGATTTCTTTCCATTCTCTGCATTGTGGCTGCTTTCCTGAGTTGGTCGATTAGCTTTGTGTGGTAGATGTCCTCTAAGGGACAGTGGCTCAGCCTCCCCAGTTACCTGAGGTGGATACTCTTACTGCAGTCCTTTATGGGTTGTACAGTATTGTTGAAGTTAAGCCCAGCTAATTGTTGTTAGCACTAGGAGAGTTTGACGTCCAGACCAATTGGCTATGAAGGAAAGCTGTGTTCAGGTTGGATGGGCTATGCCCTTTGCAGTGCGTGGATCTCTGTGTTGGGTGGTAACGGCTGCGCACCTCCAAGAGAAAGCCGCCGCCGGTCTCCATCCATTGCCAGACAACTCTGCCTCTCCCCAAATGAGTCTGCACACCCAAAGTCTCGCCCAGGGTTGTAAAACAAAGCAGTCCGGTGGTCTACTGAACGAGGAACAAGTCACGCGTCCTCTCTGTGCTGTCGCGCACTTTACACCCAAACTGCTATTCCAAGCTACGTGCACTCCTCAAACTCGGAGACATCTGCCATGTCCGGCTTTTAGGGTGTGTACCCCGGACCTCGGACCTCACCTGGCACTGGGGAATCTATGCAGTGGGACGTCTCCGCCCTCCCCATTGGAGAAATCCAGCCGGGATTTTTGCTGCGCGCCCTACAGCCCATGCGAGCACACGGCTCCGAACCTCTCTCCGGGCGTATCTTCAAGGCTGCGCTCTGCTGCTCTTCTGAGTCTCAGTGTCCCACCTTTACTTTTATTTGTGGAATTTTCACTCAGCCAGCTTTCCGGTGATTCTGGATGATGTTTGTTTTGTTGTTATGTTGTAGTTTTGGAATTGTTGCTCGGGGCAGCACAATAGGTGTTTACCTCCAATATGCTATTCTTTATGTTGTTGACATGCCTCCATCAAAAGGTAGGGTCTTTGTTTCCTCTCCTTGAACCTGTGCAGACATAAATGCTCTCCAGAATGTTAGATCTTAAGACAAAATCATAATTTAAGAGCACAGGAAAATGATCAAGAGCATGTACCTTGTGTGTGCGTGTAGGAGGTAGGGGGTATCTTTTTATTTTTTACTTTTAAATGGAATCATCACTGAAAATGTCAGCATCAGAGAAAATTTCTTCAAGCAGTGAAATATAGTCACCTTTGGAATCAACACAAAGACTACCAGGTACATTTTTTAAAATCTGCCATAGGTTGTGGCAAAACCATTCATGACCAAAAAAGAAACACTCTTTAAGCGTCATGATTAAATATGTCATGACTAAATATGACATGTATTATTTGCAAGAATTTCTGTGATGAGAAGATAGACAAATGGAGCTGTGTAGACCACGGCTTGATTGGACATTGTCACTGACTTTGTGTTTATCTCATAGATTTAAAAAAAAATTTGTATTGATTAAGATATTATATATGTGTCCTTATTCCTCCTTGTCCCCTCCTACCCCCTCCCCCACACTCGTGCCCTCAACCCCTTGTTGTCTGTGTCCATTGGTTAGGTTTATACGCATGCACTCATACAACTTAATAGGAAGATAAACAACCCAGTCAAAAAAAAAAAAAAAGGGCAACAGAACTAAATAGATACTTTTCAAAGGATTTTTTTTTTTAACCCGTCAATTTTTTTTCCATTTACGGCTCCTTCTCTCTCATCTAGCTTTTCTATGAGTGGCTGAATATTACTGGAGAACTTCAGTCATGATTAAAAATCTGAAGTGGGCTCTTAGCCTGACTATTTAATAATTCTCCCCACTCTTGAAACTCATGCACAGCACCCCCCCCCATATGATAAGCAAGCCTCATACTTCAGTGAGGGTTTATAAGTTATCAGACAGATACCCTTCATCTTTCCATCACTAAATCTAGAAATTTACCTTCCTTGAGACTCATGTTTTCTGTTTCTATCAGAGGCTAACTCCCCTCCAACTGTATTCCCTCATAGCTACTCAAGGACTCGACTCCTGTATTTATGCCCTCTCTAGCATTAGCAACTTTCCAGGGTACCATCCATAACAACATACACATGCTATGCTATTGCCCATCTTTGAAAACAGAAAAATAATTACAACAAACAACTTTTCTCTGACCTCCCATTCATCTCCTTCTGTTTACTTTCATGGTTATATGTCTCAAAAGAGAAGTCTATATTTCCTCCCTACCTCCTGTATACATAGCACTCTCTGAAAATCTGTTGTTCACTGATTTTTTTTTTTTTTTTTTTTTTTTTTGCCCTTAACCCCATTGGAAGGTCAGCTTCAGGAAGTCAAGGATCTTATCTGTTCCCACTGTGTCCCCTAGGACAGCAACTGGCACAAGTACCTACTCAATTATATTGGCCAAAAAAAAGGCACAACTGACCTTTTTAATCTGGTAGAATGAATAGCTCTTTCCTTTTAAGTTTTTCTAACAAATTCAAGTGGGGTTTTTTTTGCTTACACAATAGGCTTATTAAACATGTTAAGACTTATGTTTTTTTATTACCAGAAAAACTGTTTATTATCTGGAAAACTCCTACAAAAGACAGTGCAGCCCAGCCACCATGGCTTCAGTAGTTGAGTGTCAACCGAGGAACCAGATTGATCCCCAATGGGAAGCACACAGGAGGCGGCCAATCAATGATTCTCTCTCATCATTGATGTTTCTTTTTTCTTTTTTTTATCTTTATTGTTCAGTTTATTAATTACATTGTTCCCTTTTTTATCCCCCTATAGCTCCCCTCCACCTGGTACCCATCCCACCCTCCGCCCTCACCCCCCTCCACTCTCCTCTCCCATAGTTGCCTGATTTTGTCCAGTCTCTTGCTGCACTTCCCACACCCCCTTTCTCCCAAGAGTTGTCAGTCCATTCCCTCTCTATGTCCGTGATTCTGTTACATTCACCAGTTTATCCAGTTCATCAGCTTATTAATTCACTTGATTTTTAGATTCATTTGTTGATAGATGTGTATTTGTTGTTCCTAATTTACACTTTTATCTTTTTCTTCTTCCTCTTCTTAAAGAATATCTTTCAGCATTTCATATAATGTTGGTTTGGTGGTGATGAACTCCTTTAGCTTTTTCTTATCTGCGAAGCACTTCATCTGACCTTCAATTCTGCATGATAGCTTTGCTGGATAGAGTAATCTTGGTTGTAGATTCTTGCTATTCATCACTTTGAATATTTGTTGCCACTCCCGTCTGGCCTGCATCGTTTCTGTTGAGAAATCTGCTGACAATCGTATGGGTGCTCCCTTATAGGTAACTAACTGTTTTTCTCTTGCTGCTTTTAATATTCTCTCTTTGTCTTTTGCTCTTGGCATTTTAATTATGTGTCTTGGTGTGGTCCTCCTAGGGTTCCTATATATTGGGATTCGGTGCGCTTCTTGGACTCCTAAGTCAATTTCTTTCACCAGGTGTGGGAAGTTTTCGGTCACTATTTCTTCAAATAGGTTTTCATTGTCTTGTGCTCTCTCTTTTTCTGGCACCCCTATAATTTGGATGTTGGTATGCTTGAGGTTATCCCAGAGGCCCCTTACACTATCTTCAATTTTTTGGATTCTTTGGTTTCTTGCTTTTTCAGCTGACTGGATTTTACCTCTTTGTATTTCAAATCTTGAACTTGGTTCTTGGGGTGCTCCAGAGCACTTTTAGGTCTTTGTATAATATTTTTTATTTCAGTCAGTGTATGCTTAATTTCTGGTTGGTCCTTTTTCATATCCTTGAGAGTCTCCTTTATATCCTTGAGGGTCTCCTTCATTTCCTTGTAGGACTCATTCATTTCCACATTGGTCTTGATCATTTCCTTGCAGGTCTCGTTCATATCCTTGAGGGTCTTGTTCGTTTCTTTGTAGGACTCATTCCTTTCCTTGTCTGTCTTGCTTATTTCCTTATAGGTCTAGACCTTTTGTAGGAGCCTCTTGAGAAGCCCTATAACCGTGGTTTTGAATTCCATGTCCAGTCTTTTTTTTTCCTCCGTTTCTTTCACATCTGATTTCTTTCCATGTCTCTGCATGGTGGCTGCTTCCCTGAGTTGGTCAATTAGCTTTGGGTGGTAAACTTTCTACAAGGGACAGTGGCTCAGCCTCCCCAGTTACCTGAGGTGGATATGGGTTGTACAGTCTTGCTGAAGTTAAGCTCAGGTTAATCGTTGTTAGCACTTGGAGGGGTTGACCTCCAGGCCAATTGTCTGTGAAGTTCAGCTGTGCTCAGGTTGGATGGGCGGAGTCTCTGGGCCAAGCCGACAGCGTTAGCTCTGCCCTATGTGGCCCCAGGGACTCTGTGCTGGGGGCAATGTCCGCCAACACCTCTGAGAGGGAGCCGCTGCCTAGCTCCACTGGCTGCCGGGGAATTCAGACTCTCCCCAAATGAGTCTGCACACCCAACGTCTCACCCAGGGTGGTAAAACAAAGCAGTCTGATGGTTTCCCAAATGAGAGAGCAAGTCGCAGAGTGCTCTCTACGCGGTCACGCAGCTGAGCTGTTCCCAAGTTCACGTGCAAGCTCCCTTCTCCACAAGCCGGGAGACCCCTGCAGCACCCGAGCTTTGGCGTGCCCTCCCACTGTCCAGTTTTCACCCCGTGTGACAGTGGGTTCCCTGGACTTCTCCCAGAGCTGGAGAATCAGTCCAGTGGGACGTCTTTGTCTCCCCCGTTCTAGAAAATTGGCCGGTTTTCAGCCGCCCACCCTATCCGCTGGCACGCTCCAAACCTCTCTCCGCGCAAATCTTCAACACTGTCCGCTGCCGCTCCTCTGAGTCACAGTATCTTATCTTCACTTTTACTTGTGGAATTTTCACTCGGCCAGTTTTCTGGTGATTCTGGACGGTGTTTGTTCTTTCGTTAAGTTGTAGTTTTAAAATTGCTGAGTATGACGGCAAGATAGGTGTTTTACCTATGCCGCCATCTTGGTTCTTAACAAATTCAAGTTTTTAAAAAATATATTTTTATTGATTTCAGAGAGGACAGGAGAGGAAGAGAGAGATAGAAACATCAATGATAAGAGAGAATCATTGACTGGGGCTGTCTCTTGCACGTTGGATCGAGCCCGCAACCCAGGCATGTGCCCTTGACCAGAATCGAACCTGGGACCCTTCAATCCGCAGGTTGATGCTCTATCCACTGAGCAAAACTGGCTAGGACAAGTTTTATTATTTTTATTTTCTGATTTTATTTTTTATTTTTTAGCAAGTTTCATTTTTTAATTATTCACCACTTTTTGCTGCACTTGAGTGAAAAATTATGAAGATTATATTAATGATTGAATTGTTCCCTGCATTACATTACATTTAATTCTTTCATAAACGTAATTTCATTGGCAGTCTTGCACCTGGATTCTGGAATTAGACTGGTTGGAGTTGAATTTTAGCTCTTTCACTCTTTGCCATGTGACCTTGGTAGGTTTCCTCACCTCTATTTCCTCATCTGCAAGATGGTAGCAAGAGTAGTGGTACCCACCGCATATGTTTGTTATGTGGGTCAAATAACAACATATAAAGTGTTAAACTCAGTACTTGATGTGGGTATAAATCTAATATGAAAAATAATTCTAGTTACTTGTCTAGCCTTCTTTAATTTATAATATTTTATCTGACTTATTCACTGTAATATTTTTGTCCAGAGTACTTACATCTTCTAGAGCAGTGGTCGGCAAACTCATTTGTCAACAGAGCCAAATAACAACAGTACAACGATTGAAATTTTTTTTGAGAGCCAAATTTTTTAAACTTAAACTTCTTCTAATGCGTCTTCTTCAAAATAGACTCTCCCAGGCTGTGGTATTTTGTGGAAGAGCCACACTCTAGGGGCCAAAGAGCCGCATGTGGCTCGCAAGCTGCAGTTTGCCAACCACAGTTCTAGAGTATGTTGGCTTTAAATATGATTCAGCTGTTTTTAGTTTTATATTTGTTCTTTTCTGATTCCTTTCCTTTCTATTACTCAGATCATCCCAGGTGATAGATGGTTAAAATGATCTACAGTTGACACATGAGCATCATGTAGCACTTCTCAGCAGTTTGATCATTTGATTAATCATTTCGATCACTTGATAAAATATTATTTCAAGCCAAGCCCTGTTTTTTATTTGGCTTGCCTAAGAATGAGGTTCCTTCATGTTATTCCACATTAAGTTTTCTTATTTCTGGAAAAGCAATACATCACCAACAGTTGTGTGTTTTTTTAAGTAGCCATAAGACACTGTTGTTTTCACGTAGTAGTTAGTTGGGAAGATAAATGTCTGTAGCGATACAAATCCACTGTGAGGGCCCCACGAGAGACAAAGACAGGCTCTGTGGAAGTTCAAAGTAGGAAAAGTCATGTCCTGCCAACCTTAAGGAATTCTCACAACTTTTCTGCATGTTAAAAAGTTTTTTTTAGCCTATTCTCATATTATTTGTTTTGATTTTTATTTTGAAATAATAATGATCACGGGAATAGTTCAGATTTTAAAGCTAATAATACACAAGCTAAAACCTAGAGCAGTTTTTAATTTTAGAAATTTTTTCTTGACATAATTAACTTAGCAGTTACTCTGCCTCTTTCCTTTAAAAAATATTTTATTAAAAAATTAAAATAAAATAAAAATATTTTATTGATTTTTTTACAGAGTGGAAGGGAGAGAGATAGAGAGTTAGAAACATCGATCAGCTGCTTCCTGCACATCCCCCACTGGGGATGTGCCCACAACCAGGGTACATGCTCTTAACTGGAATTGACCCCAGGGACCCCCCCCGCGCGCGCGCCCTCCCCCCCAGTTCTCAGGCCAACACTATCCACTGAGCAAAACCAATTAGGGCCTCTTTTCTTTTCTTATCTAGGTAAGCAGTGGGGACTCCTCCAATTATCTGAGCATTTTTGACATCAGAGTGTGGTGTTAGGTAAATTTAGGGTTCAAAAAGAATGCCAGATGGTTTAAAGGATTTGTGAGCCCTCCAACTAGTGCAGTCCATTGAAAGCCAGCTGGCTGAGCCTCATTTGCTCTGGAGGTAGGAACCAGACACTTTGTTCCATGCCAGCTGGCTCAGGAGTAGCTGGCCAGTGGCCTTATTTTGGTTGGCCATTCCTGGGAAAGCCAGCGTGGGGCCCCTCCATCTGCCCTAAGAATCATCTGAAAGTTGCTCTGTGCTTCGATGATGCTCTAGAGCAGTGGTTCTCAACCTTTCTAAAGCCACAACCCTTTAATACAGTTCATATTGTGGTGACCCCCAGCCATAAAATTATTTTTGTTGCTACTTCATAACTAATTTTGCTATTGTTATGAATTACAGTGTAAATATCTGTGTTTTCCGATGGTTTTAGGCTCTACAGCAGCGGTTCTCAACTGGTGGGTCACGACCCACAGATTGAGAACCACCAGCAGGGTCACCTAACCATCGGAAAACACAAATACTTACATTACAATTCATTAGCAGTAGCAAAATTATAGTTATGAAGTAGCAACAAAAATAATTTTATGTTTGGGGAGTCACCACAACATGAGGAACTGTATTAAAAGGTCGTGGCATTAGAAAGGTTGAGAACCACTGCTCTAGAGAGTTGGAGCAAGGACCAGGAAAGGAAGGCACTTTTTACATAGCATTACAAGTGAACTTCATTTTAAATTGTGAACTTGCTCTGGAAAAATACAATGCACTTGAGTTTTTATGGATTCAATACTGTTAGGTGTATTAGAGTTGCTTATGGTTAAAGTATATAGTGAATATTTTCATATTATAAATAACTTACAGTTGACCTACTTTCAGAGTTCCTGTTTTCATTTATTGATTTTTCTTAAAGTGAAGCTTGCCTGTTCTTTTCATTGTCATCTTCAAAGTTTTGGTCATTTAGATTAGTAATTTTCATCTGTCATAAAGCTTTCTTCTGTAGAAGAAATCAGTATCTCATTTTGTCTGTTATTTATGTTTTCCTAACTACACAGCTGTTTGTATCAGATACAGTTCTTGCTTTAGGAAACTCATCTTCTATCTAATAAAATTAGATTTGACCATACCTTCCTTCACCACACCCACAAGCCATGCCCATGACCATGCCCACTAGCCAATCAGGAGCAGATTATGCAAGTAAACCCCAACCAAGATGGCTGCACCACTGAGAACAGGAGGAAGGCTTGGGTTTCCCCAGCAACAGAGGAAGCCAAGCCGCCTGCCATTGCCTGCTGAGGCCTCCACTCAATGTTACAAAGTTTCAGTTATAAAAGATACAGAAATGGCGGCAACCACTGAACTAGAGAGAAGAGGCTTGGGTTTCCCTGGCAACAGAGGAAGCCAACCTTTCAGCCTGCCTTACCCCAGCCTAGGCCTCCACTCTAGGCTACAAAGTTTCAAAACAGAAATGGCTGCCGCCCGCCCACCCTGGAGCGAGCAGAAGGCTTGGCTCTGCTCCAGGCTACAAAGTTTCAATTGTAGCCATAGATTAATTCCAGATACCAGGGCCTCTGCTTGAGTCGCTGGGGGACGTGACCAGCCTGCAAACCGCCCCAGGCCCCTCGCCCAGGCCGCCCCTCACCCCAAGGGAACCCCCACCCTGATCTGGGACACTCTTCAGGGCAAACCAGCTGGCCCCACCCATGCACCAGGCCTCTATCCTATCTAATAAAAGAATAATTGGCAGATTGACCATCAGTCCAACACACAAGAGGGCTGCCCCCATGTGGACACAAGATGGCCAGCAGGGGAGGGCCGTTGGGATATTCCAAGCCCTGCAAAGGAGGGCAGTTGTGGGGGATCAGGCCAGCAGGGGAGAGCAGTTGGGAGGGACCAGGCCTGCAAGGAAGGGCAGTTGGGGGTGATCAAGGCTGCAGGGGAAGGCAGTTAGGGGTGACCAGGCCAGTAGAGGATAGAAGTTGGGGGCAAACAGGCTGGCAGGGGAGCAGTTAGACATCAATTAGACTGGCAGGTAGTGGTTAGCGGGTGATCAGGCTGGCAGGCAGAAGCAGTTAGGGGCAATCAGGGAGGCAGACAGGCAGGCGAGCAGTTTGGAGCCAGCAGTCCTGGATTGTGAGAAGGGCTCCCAGATTAGAGAGTGTGCAAGGCTGGGCTAAGGGACATCCCCCGCCCCCCCCCCACACACACACACAAATTTTGTGCACCGGGCCTCTAGTGTCATAATAATTTAAGAACAAACTGCAAGTATGGCACTGCAGGTATGAGCATTCAGTTCATTTGAAGACGGTGTTTATTGAATTCTCAAAATTAATAACTTCACCACAGTCAGTATGCTTTAGGTTAACTTTAAAATTTTTCTCCCAACTTTGGAAACTGAAAGGTGCTGCATTACTTATATTTATTAAGTTCATCTAGGCCAGTAGTCGGCAAACTTATTAGTCAACAGAGCCAAATATCAACAGTACAGCGATTGAAATTTCTTTTGAGAGCCAAATTTTTAAACTTAAACTTCTTCTAACACCACTTCTTCAAAGTAGACTCGCCCAGGCCGTGGTATTTTGTGGAAGAGCCACACTCAATGGGCCAAAGAGCTGCATGTGGCTCACGAGCCGCAGTTTGCCAACCACGGATCTAGGCAAAACAAAAAATTTATGAACTACCTGTATCTCCTATTGTTCTTAACCAACTCTAAGCATGAAATACTATGCTCAGTGCTCTAAACTTGAAATAGAATCTAGATATCATATCCAAATAGGCTTTTCATCTTGGACTGGAAGAGTTTGACAGATAATGAAACACTGAAGTATGAGCTAATTTAGTTTATGGGAAATGGGTGGGAAGGGAAGTCAAAGATGTAGGCTTCCATTCTTTTCCTTTAGCGCAAAAGAAATTGCAAAATTTTTTCAAAAATATGTTGGACCTCTCATGGTTGGCTGTAATTAAATGAAAGTTTTGCTTAAAGTTATTGTCCCTGAAACAAGCGTTAAGGCATTGTTGTGGTTGTCAGAGATATTTTAAAAATCATAATGTGTCAACAGCCAACGGCAATATTATACCCAGAAAGTCATCTTTAACCTCAGGTAACCTATGCAAAAAACATTTTATGCTGATACTTTACATGTATTGCTTTTTACTCCTTACAGCTCCAACCCTCAGAGTTGTTTATGGTGATAAAGCAGGTCAGAGAAGTAACCTGTTCAGGTTCACAAGGTCAGAGGCCAGGTTTAAAATCCAAGCCTTCAGTCCTAGCTGGTTTGGCTCAGTAGATTGAGGGTTGGCCTGTGGCCTGAAGGGTCCTGGGTTTATTCCAGTCAAGGGCACATGCCCGGGTTGCGGGCTCGATCCTCAGTAGGGGGTGTGCAGGAGGTATCCAGTCAACGATTCTCTCTCATCATTGATGTTTCCATCTCTTTCCCTCTACCTTCTTCTCTGAAATAAATAAAAATATATTTTTAAAAAACAAAACAAAAAAACAAGCCTTCATCCTTTAGCCCACCACATAGCACAGTTGATGTTACCAGTTTTCACAATAATATATCTCTTTATTATTTAGATACTATCCTGCACTGGCACTTTTGGAAGACCATTCATAAAGGAAATTCAGAAACCTTTTGCAGAAAATAGCTGGAGAATAATGAGACATTTGGGGAGCATCTATATTCTGATGCTCTTGAAGTAATTAATCATTTCAAAACTACTGCAATAAATAAAGATGAAGAAAATAAAAATGACTTGTTAGACTTAGCATGGGACAAAGGAGCTGTATAGTTTCATAAGGTTGCCATAACAAATTGCCACAAAATGATGGCCTAAAACAAATTTCTTCTCTCACAGTTTGGAGGCCAGAAGTCTGAAATCAAAATGTTAGCAGGGCTGCTATACTTTCTCCCAAAACTAGGAGAGAGTGGTTCTTCTAGCTTTTGGTGGTTTCACATGTTCCTTGGATATAGCTACGTAACTCCAATCTCTGCTTCTGTCTGCACATAGCCTTCTCCTCTTTCTCTCTCTCTAATAAAGACACTGTCCTTGGATGTACAGTCCACTGGATAACCCAAAGTGATTTCATCTCCAGATCCTTCACTTAATGACATATTAAAAAACCCTTTTTCCAAATAAGGTTACATCCACAGTTTTCTGGGCATGAACATATTTTTTTTTTTGAGGTCTTGGGTTGCGGGGGCGGTACCATTCAACCCACTGCAGTGATAAGCACTTCCTTAGTGATTTTCATTTTGACCCCTGCATCCCATAGAATCCCATATTAGGCAGGTATTCAGTAGACCATGATACAAGTTGGGGAAAGGTATTGGAAGTATAGAAGGACTGAAGTTCAGAGGAAGGTTAGGGGTGTCAAGAAGACTTCATAGAGGCTGTATTGCTTGTGATAGATCTTAAAGGATCGATAGACTTTTATCTGATGGTTGGGGTAGCCTGGAATATGCAGATAGTAGTAGTTGCAAAGATAAGCAGCCTTCTTCATTTGACTAAAGTGTGGTACTTTGAGAAATAGTGGAAAATAGAGTTGAATAGCCTCAGCCAATTCCTAGGAGGCCTTTAATGTTAGTAGATAAATAACTTTGTTTAGAGTTGCTTATCCAAAGCACTGTATTACAAGGGTTTCTAACAAGCCTTTATAGCTATTATAAAACCTTTAGAAAAATAATGTAGTTTTTTTTCTACAGAAAAAGATTTTTAGGTTAAGAACCACTGCTCCATTAGAAATAAAATGTTGCTTTATGCTTTGAAAGATGTCTCTGGAAGATTATTGGTTTTCTGTTTGATTTACTTGGAAGATAATTTGAAAATGGAGCTTCAAAGAGTCTCAGTCAACACTAACTGTGGAATACGTTATAAGTTTTGTATACTAAAAGTTAAAATACTCTCAGGAGGAATGTGAAGTAGGTCCTATGTTCATAGAAAACTGATCAAATTATTACACAAAAAGAAAAACAGCATTCATTTTGAAATGCAGCTATGACTTCTTTTCTTTGTCTCAGTTTTCTCTATTTCACTTCACTACCACCATCCATTTAGAACTCCAGAATTATATAAAATCATGGCACAGTTCTAAAGGGAGAAAACAGCTGCATTTCTAAAAGTTTTTTTATACATTATTTTAAACTGCTTGTTCTCTAACTGTGGGTTTTCAATGGAATAAAACTATATATTATACTGCTGTCTGACTGTTTTAGTCCAATTAGGCTGATATAACAAAATATCATAGTCTAGGTGCCTTACAAGCAACAAAAATTTCTCACAGTTCTAGAGGCTGGGAAGTCCAAGATCAAGGCCCTGGCAGATTCTGTATCTGGTGAGGACCTACTTCCTGGTGCATAGGTGGTACTTTTTGTTTGTCCTCAAATGTGGAAAGGGATAGGGAAGGTATCTGGAGCCACTTTATAGGGCACTAATCCCACTGATGTGGGCTCCACCCTCATGACCTAATCACCTCCAGATATCACACTGGGATTTAGGTTTCAGTATATGAATTTGAGGGGTGGAAGGAAGGGACACAAACATTTAGTCAATAACACTGACCATATGATACAAGGAGAAAATTGCTGTTTTCCATATAACTGACTCAATTTCTAAATAATCAAATGCTTTGTTAATTTTTTCACTGATCTATTTATAGTCTACCTGAGATTAATATTACTTAATTGGTTTACGTATACTTTTTTTCAGGCTTTGTTACTAATTTTTAAATTTTTTTATTATAAAACACTGTAGATACTCTCAAAAGTAGATAGAACAACATATCCCTATATGCCCATCTCTCAGTTTCAAATATTATCAAGATTTTGCCATATTTCATTTACTCATTTTTCTTTTATCTTTCTTTGCTGGGGTATTTTAAGCAAATCCTGGGCATTTCTGTATGTATACCCTGACATACTTCTATATGCATCTCTAAAAAATAAGGATGTCATCCTATAGAACTAAAATATCATCCTCACACCTAATAAGAGTAACACTTATAACTTGGTATCATCTAATAGTAGTCCCTATTCAGACTTGCCCAGTTGTCTCAAGTTAGAGATGGTTTGTTCACAATGAGATTCATAGTCCACAGATCATAACTGGTCATTTTGTCTCTCATGTCTTTTTTGATCTAGGGCAGTTTCTCCTCCCTCCTTTCCCCCCCACCTTTTTGTTTGTGCCATGAACTAGTTGCAGGAACTGGGTCAGTAATCCTGTGTAACTTCTCACATTTAGGATTTGTCTGTTTGCTTCATCATGGTGTCAGTTTGTTGCTCTGTTCTCTTTGTTTCTTACAAATGGAAGTTAACTCCAGAGGCTTGATTAAAATCAGGATTCAATAAATGGTGTTGGGAAAACTGGACATATACTTGCAAAAAAATGAAACTAGACCACCAGCTTACACCATACACAAAAATAAACTCAACATGGATAAAGGACTTAAACATAAGATAGAAAGCCATAAAAATCTTAGAAAAAGCAATAGGTAACCAAATAGCAGACATTTGTCGTAAGCTCCTTCGCGAGCCACATGTGGCCTTTGAGTGTGGCTCTTCCACAAAATACCACGTATGGGCGCGCACATACAGTGCGTTTGAAACTTTGGCCTGGGCAAGTCTATTAGAAGAAGTGGAGGTGTTGGTTGGTCAGGAGACGCGCAGGGGAGGCGCCAGTGATTCATGCACTACTTGAGTGAGCTAGTCAGCATTCTTTCTCATCGTGCAGTGGTTAGTACTAGTCGTGTTCGCAAATCGCACACAGGTGACAGAAGTACCGATTCAAAGCATAAAGTTACCTATATTTTTCCAACTAGCTGCAAATCCTACAGGTATTTTTGTCATCAACTTAAGAATTATAATTATTTTGTGTTGATGGCTTTATTATTATAAAATGAAACTTTTTTTTAGGTGCCCTGTTTGACATGGCTACAAAGAAGAAGCACAGAAAAACAGAAGACGAAAACGGTGAATTTAAAGTTGAATGGACTGAGACTTTCACGTTTATTCAAAACTTAAATGGCCTTCCGATCTGTCTTACTTGTCAGGAAAAATTGGCACATAATAAAAAATCAAATTTGGAGAGACGCTTTACAACTAAACACGTGTCATTTAGTACTAAATATCCTCTCGGTGATGCAAGGAAGAAAGCAGTTGAGGAACTTCAGAAGAGTCAAGAAAAATCAAGTTCTGTATTTAATTACTGGATGCAACCTTCCAACAATGTTAATATTGCAAGTTTTGTGATTAGTTAAGAGATTGCTAAGAGAGGAAAACCATATACAGAAGGCAAATACATAAAAAGTTGTTTTATAGAAGGACTTGTATGCATGCATATGAGCATAACCAATGAATAAAAGACACTGGGGCGGGGAGGGGGGCAGGTGGGGACATGTGCTGGGGGGTAGGAGAGGCTGGGGAGAGGATAATGGGGGGGGGGGGGAGAAAACATATGTACTACTATTGTACCTAAGTTATACTGCAAAAAAATTTAAAAATTTTAAAAATAAAATATGATGCCAAAAAAATAATAAGTTGTTTTATAAATGCATCCGAAGAGCTATTTCAGGATTTTAAGAATAAAACAGATATTCTAAAAAAAATTAAAGTGTTACCATTGTCTGCTAAAACAGTGAAAGATAGAACAGTCAAAATGTCTTCGAATATAACAGACCAGCAAGTCGAAGATCTTAAATTGGTTTCAGCTTTATCAGTAGCAGTTGACAAGTCTTGTGACATAAATGATAAAGCGGGTTTCACTTTTTGTATGATTTATTTCATCTACAGGTTCTAAAGAAGAACTTTTAGGATTATTGCCACTCAAAGGTCAAACATGTGGAGAGGATATAGCAAATGCTGTAACTGAGTGCATTGGAAAACATCATATTCCACTCAATTTCAACAGACGGTCGAAAAGTATGACCTGCGTAAGAAACGAGTTTGTTGCTATTTTAAAAGAAATAATTAATCACGAGATACTTACCATTGCATTATTCATCAAGAAGCGCTTTGTGCACAGACATTTCCAGAAGAAATTTGCAAAGTTATGGAATTGGTGATTAACATTATCAACTCCATTATAGCTAAAGCTCTTAATCATCGCCAAATTAAAGAATTTTTAGTTGAAATGGAGAGTGAGTTCGCAGATCTGCTACTGCATAACAAGGTACAGTGGTTATCAAGAGGAAATGTTTTGAAACGTTTTGCTTCCTTATTAACAACAGAAATTAAAGCATTTCTCCTTGAGAAGGGTGTTCACTAACCAGAACTAACAAACAGTCAGTGGATCCAAAAATTTTATTTCATGGTAGACATTAAGTCTCATCTAACTCAACTTAATTGTAAACTACAGGGGAAAGGAAACACAGTTTTTTCGATGTTAGAAGTTATTTCATTCGAGAACAAATTATCTCTTTTTGCTCAAGATTTTGAAAGAGAAACTTTGATTCACTTTCCAAGTCTGTTGAAACATCGTCAAGAAAATAATTCTGATATTGACATTTGCTATTTCAAAACAACACTTGTAAATATGAGGGAAGCTTTTCTCAACAGGTTTCAGGAATTCAGAAACAGCAAAGTGACGTTAGCCTTTGTTAAAAAACCTCTTAATGCTACTGTAACAAAATTAAATTTTTCTCCCTTTGATATTGACATTGGCAACTTTGAAATACAATTGCTGGATTTAAAAAACAAAGAATTCTGGAGCTCGAAATTTGAACGTCTTTGTGCTAATATAGAAATATTGGAGAGAAAAAAATGTGAACTTAGTTCACAGCACAAATGGTCTGCTTTGAAAGACCTGGAGAAGGAAGATATGTTGATTTTTAACCCCAGGAATAGTATTCCTGACTCATATAATCAACTGAAAAAACTAGTGTTTGCTGTTCTTTTTCGGGTCTACGTATTTATGTGAACAATCATTTTCAAGCATGAACCTTATCAAGAGTAAATTGAGAAGTCATCTTATAGATGAGAACCTGAAATTGTACCTAAAATTAAAAACAACAACATACAAACCTGACTTACCCAAACTTTCCAAGGAGATACAATTGTTCACATTAGTGTTTGTCAGTCATTGTCATGATTTAATTTTATGGATATTGTATGGTAAATTGTAAGGAATTTAATTTTATCAGTAAATATTGTTATTAAGTATGATAGAAAGTTTTATTCAATGTACCTATAGTTTAACTAAGACTTAAAACTTTAAGTAAAGTTTATTACATTAATTTTAGGGAACATGGAGTAAAAGTAGATGTAGTGTCAAGGATTGAGAAAGGTATGTTGAGATGGTTTGGACATATAGAGAGGATGAACAAAAGGATATAGACAAAACAAGTATACAAGATGAGTGTGGATGGGAGAGTTGGAAGGGGTCGACTCAGCGAATATACCTCAATCATATTGAGGACATTTTTAGCAAAGGCCAGCTTAGGAGTACCCTAATTAAGTTAATAACAATGTAGTACCTACCTATGTAGTTTAAATTTTAAAAATTTGGTTCTCAAAAGAAATTTTGATCGTTGTACTGTTGATATTTGGCTCTGTTGACTAATGAGTTTGCTGACCACTGTCCTAGGGCAATGGAAACTAAAGAGAAACAAATGGGACTACATAAAAGTAAAAAGCTTCTGCACAGTGAAAGAAACCATCAACAAAACAACAAGAAAGCCAACTGCATGGGAGAACATATTTGCCAATGTTATCTCCAATAAGGATTTAATCTCCAACATTTACAAGGAACTCATACAACTTAACCAAAGGAAGATAAACAATCCAGTCAAAAAATGGGCAAAGGACCTAAATAGACACTTTTGAAAGAGGAAATTCAGAAAGCCAAGAGACATGAAAACATGTTCAAAGTCACTAATCATCCGAGAGATGCAAATCAAAACAACAATGAGGTACCACCTCACACCTGTCAGAATGGCTATCATCTACAAATCAATAATGACAAGTGCTGGTGAGGATTCGGAGAAAAGGAAACCCTTCTTCACTGCTGGTGGGAATGCATATGTTGCAGCCACCGTGGAAAACAATATGGCGTTTCCTCAAAAAAATTAAAAATGGAACTGTCATTTGACCAGTAATACTACTTCTAGGAATATATCCCAAGAAAACAGGAAAACCAATCAGAAAGGATATATGCACCTCTATGTTCATATCAGCACAATTTACAATAGCTAAAATCTGGAAACAGCCTAAATGCCCATCAGCAGATGAATGGATTAGAAAACCGCGGCACATCTACACAATGGAATACTATGCTGCTGTGTAAAAGAAGGAATTCTTACCATTTGCAATAGCATGGATGGATCTGGACAGCATTATGCTAAGTGAAATAAGCCAGTCATTGAAAGATAAATACCACATGATCTCACTTATTTATGGATAATAAAGAACATTACAAACTGTTGAACAAAAATAGAGGCAAAAGGCATTGAACAGAATGTCAAACTACAGCGGGAAAATAGGGGAGGATTAGGGGGGTAAGAGTTCAACCAAAGGACTTGTATGCATTCATATAAGCACAACCAACAGCTGCAAGACAATGGGGGCAGGGGGACGAGGGCAGTTGCAGGGGGGAGAGGAGGCCAGCGGAGGTCAGTGGAGGGAGAGGAGAGAAGAGACATATGTACTACTCGTTGTAATACCTTAAGCAATAAAATTTTAAAAATAATAAAATCAGGTTTAGCCGAGACTGGTTTGGCTCAGTGGATAGAGCATCGGACTGCGGACTGAAGGGTCCTGGGTTCGATTCCGGCAAGGGCATGTACCTTGGCTGTGGGCACATCCCCGGTAGGAGGCGTGCAAGAGGCAGCTGATCGATGTCTCTCCCTCATCGATGTTTCTGACTTTCTATCCCTCTCCCTTCCGCTCTGTAAAAAAATCAATAAAATATATATATTTTTTAAAAATCAGGTTTAAATTTTTTGGCAAGAATGCTTAGGAGGTTTCCTGTGTCTTGCCAAATTTTTTGGCAAGAATGCTTAGGAGGTTTCCTGGGGTCACTTCTTTTGAAGTTAAAAGATCTTAGTGATAATCATGTCAGTATCATTTGTTTCCTCCTATGTGGCAAAATGGTTATTTTCTTATTTCATCATTTCTTCCACATTTATTAGCATTTCTGTAACGAAGACCTTTACTTCATCAACTAGGGCTGTTTGGGGTTACCCTGAAATACATTTTTATGAGGGACTGCCAAGAAATTTTATACTATTGTGATCTTGATAAAGGATAATGAGTTTGAATCAGAATAAAAGGAATTGAATTTACCTTTTGTTTTAATGGGTGTTACAATAAAATTCTGAGTACTACAGCAAAATGTGGATGATTGCTTTTCTTTACAATTGAGATGTGTTTACCCATTGCTCTGAAAGTTAAAGGTGGAGATATATAAAAGCTATTTTATATTGGAATCAAGCAGTGGAGAGGAAACAATACTAGATTTGGGATTAAAAAACAGAGATCCCTGGAGTTAATTTGGCTCAACCTCTAAATGTCCAATCCATTCATTCTGCATAGACTGGGGTGAGGAGTGTATAAAATATTGTCAGTGTTTTCATGAAATTATTTGTAGACTAAAGAAAACAAGATTATGTGTTATGGAATTAATGCTTAAAAGTGTTTAAAGGTAGGGAGACTTCTCCACTGAATATTATTCTTTTAACTTAAATTACACTTTATGGGAGAAAGTTCTAATGATCACACTTTCTCATAATATTTAACTTCATGGCTTCACATTTTTATTCTGCACAATTCCTGAATAAAGTTATGCTAAATAAAGCCTTACTTATTTATCCTCCATTATATCTTAGACAAATTTGCTTTTAGTCATCTTCTGAATTTGTGTATTCTGGGAGAAGTAAACTTGATATCATTGAAAATTAAACAGGTCAGTGTTCTTAGATTAGTGACCATTTCTAGACAGCCTCTAAACATCATTTGAGAAGGCCATTAAAAGTATATGCTAGTGTGATTTCCCCTTAGGTAAATTTTTGCTATGATTATGCTGTTTATTTAAAAATGATAATATTGTAGGTCTTTTCTGAATGATAAAGAATGTCATTATAAAGGAGTACCTCAAAAAATCATAGATAAGAACAGTCTACTTTAGTCTGTTGAGCTCAGCATAAAAGCTGATTATTCCTCACTGGGACACTAAAATGGTTTTAGTGTTGAAAATTACATTTCCTGTTGAATTAAACAGATGCTTGTAGAACAGCTACTGTGTGCAAGTCATTAAGCTATGTGTTCAGTAGTAGAGTCGATTTCAATATTTGACTGAAGATGGAAAGAGCCCTCTAAAAGTTGTGTTTCAACTATGTTACCTCATCCTAACTTAATACAGCCAATAGTTTCTGGGCTTAGGCCTCATCATGCAGCCTTTGTGTTATCTTCTTGTTTGTTAAATGCTGTGTGGGCTAGAGAGTGGTGAGCACCGGGATTAGTGGGGTTGAAGCTCTGCCCTTTGGAGGCCCCAAAACATATATTATCCTTTTCTGTCCTCTGCCAGGAACAAGAGTGGTTTTTGTCTGATTAGGGATATTTCAATTATTTCATCCAGTATGCTGCTTGGATTTACCATCTTACCTTTATTCATATTAATACCAATTTATTGAATATCTTTTAAGTGCTAGGTATTGTTCAGTCTGAATTTATAGAAATTCCACATCTTGTGGTAAGAAACTTTATTATTAATTAAAACCACTGTAGTTAATAAAGTTAAGGTATATAGTTCACTTGTGGACTTATTAGATCTGAGGTTGTAATTTTAATATTCTTCTGGAAATTTTACATATGATCTTACTTAAAGCTGAAGAAAACTGGCTCCTCATGGAGAATTTTCTTCAGACTAAGATAACTCATCACAAATGCAATGAAATTGATGGACCCTGCATTTAGATTTTATTCAGACTGACTTCCAGCTCTTAATAAGGTCCGGGATTTGAATAAGTTTTGGCCCTACTATTAGTTAATAGTATGACCTTGGTGAGTCACTATCTCTCTTAGCTTCACATAGACATATTTATAATGGAATGCTTCATAGTTATTGCATTTATTATAATTGAATAACTTCAGGATTATTGTGAGTATAATTTATCTCCTTCAATAAAGTGCCCTCATAATGATTGTTGTTGTTAGGCAAGGGATGGTAAAAACAAAATCTCTGCTACATCTCAGTTCTCTCCTTTTCACAAATATGAGATCCGTTCTGCTGCCAGCTTGGTCTGGCAGCTGAGCTATGGCTGGTTGGAGGTTCTGTTGCACTGGTGGTCAGATGATGTAAAAAGTCGTGACTACTTAACTGCCCTACATACTTTTTTTTAAGGAAATTATGGATATATAACTTTTTAAAATATATTTTTATTGACTTTAGATATGAAGGGAGAGAGACAGCAGTGATGAAAGAGAATCATTGATCAGCTCCCTTCTGCATGTCCCATCCTGGTTATTGAGCCCTCACCCTGGCCATGTGCCCTGACCAGGAAATCGAATCATGACCTCCTGGTTCACAGGTCAACACTCAACCACTGAGCCCTGCTGGCCAGGCTGGATATATCATTTTGATGGTTGTCTTAACTCAGTTCTCTTCCCTCCCCACTTTTTAAATAGCTTTATTGAGACTTAGTTTAGATTTCATATAGTTCACCCATTTAAGGTATACAATGTATATTCATAGAGTTGTATATTCATTACCACAATCAATTTTAGAACATTTTTGCCCTAGCCAGTTTGGCTTAGTGGACAAAGTGTCAGCCTGCAGACTGAAGGGTCCCAGATTTGATTTCAGTCAAGGGCTTGTACCTTGTTTGCAGGCTCTATTCCTCCCCAACCCCTACTTCTTCTCACACTGGTCTGGGCAAGTGCTAGAGGCAATCTGTGTTTCTCTCTGTGTCTCTCCCTCACCTTTTCACTCCCTCTAAAAATCAATGGATATTTTCCTTGAGAAAGGATTAACAAAAAATTAAAAATTAAAGTTTAGAACAGTCTCTTTATCATTTTCCCAAAAAGAACTCCTACTTCCCTCGCCATCACTCCCCAGTCTTGCCACTCCTTTCCTGCCCTAAGCCATCACTAATCTACTCTTTCTGTCTCTATAGATTTGCCTATTCTGGGCCTTTCAAAATGGAATCATGTAATATGTGGTCCTTTATAACTGGCTTCTTTTACCTAGCATGATATTTTTAAGGTCTGCCCATGTTCTCTTTTTGTCATATTAAGGTGCTCAGAGGAACACTGACCTCTCCTGTAGAAAGAAGTGATGAAGTAACTCTTTTTTTTTAATAAAGTTGACTGGTGGCCGAGACCGGTTTGGCTCAGTGGATAGAGCGTCGGACTGCGGACTGAAGGGTCCCGGGTTCGATTCCGGTCAAAGGCATGTACCTTGGCTGCAGGCACATCCCCAGTGGGGGTCGTGCAAGAGGCGGCTGATCGATGTTTCTTTCTCATCGATTTTTCTGACTTTCTATCCCTCTCCCTTCTGCTCTGTAAAAAATCAATAAAATATTAAAAATAAATAAATAAATAAAGTTGACTGGTGTTCCATAACTGGTATCCCAGTTACAAAGATTAGAAAAGCCCTATAAACATTTACTGTAGTTGCAAACCAAAGAATGGTGTTCTAGTGTAGAATGTGGAAAAGATTTATGCCATTTGTGTAAATGAATAATGTCATGATCGTTTGTACATCTTTCACTGTGGATAATAATGTGTAATTCTACAGGTCTATTTTAACTAAAACTGTTGCACCACTGTTATTTTTGTTATTTTCTTTGCTCTTTTTTTTTTTTTAACTGTAAAGCACCATACAAATATAAGACACTATGCTTTATTATGATACTAAGAGGCCTGGTGCACGAATTTGTGAATGGGTGGGGTGCAGCCAGCCCCTACATGGGGTCCTATCTGGTGGGGGGGAGGGGACATGGGAGGTTGGCCGCCAGCCCCACCTCTGATCAGGGTGTGGGGTGGGGACTGATTGGGGTTAGGGATCACCCCTCGATCAGGCTGGTTGACTGACCGCAATACATGTCATAGAACCAGTCATTCTGATTCTTCCGGTCATTCTGGCGTACTGGTCCCTTGACTTTTATATATATAGATTGTCCAAGCTCTCTGGGACTCTGTTTGCCCATCTTTTAAAAGCAGGAATTACAGCTGAAACTGGTTTGGCTCAGTGGATAGAGTGTTAGCCTGCAGACTGAAAGGTCCCAGGTTCAATTCTGGTCAAGGGCATGTACCTTGGTTGGGGGCACATGCGCAGTAGGGGGTGTGCAGGAGGCAGCTGATCAGTGTTTCTCATCAATGTTTCTGACTCTCTGTCCCTCTCCCTTCCTCTCTGTGAAAAATAAAAAAAATATTTTTTTTAAGTAGGAATTACATTAAGTCAGTGTGGTTTTTTTTATTAAATGTATTGGGGTGACATCGGTCAACATGAGTATATAGGTTCCTGGTGTGGGTTTCTATGTTACAAGATCTGTATATTGTACCATGTATCCACCACCCAAAGCTATTTTCTTCTTGTAGCTAATTTTTCTGCATAACTCAGACAAATTATATATAATACCTTTGGTTACATGCTACATATTTTATCTTATGTGAGCCTGATGAGCTAAATGCTAAGTATTTTATTTAGGGATAAACAGTGATTATGTATTAGTATAAATTAGTTGTTGGAAACAGGATATATATATACACACACACACACACACACACACACACACACAATCCTCAGAGCATATGTCCCCCTCAAATTTGTGGCTGTAGTTTAAAAAAAAAAAAAAAAGCCAGCCATTTGATTTTGAAAAACTCAACCTCTCTGTGGCTCAGGTTCTTTCTTTATAAAAGTGGGGCAATTTGGCCCTAACTGGTTGGCTCAATGAATAGAGTGTAGGCCTGTGGACTGAAGGGTCCCGGATTTGATTCGATTCGATTCTGATCAAGGCTCGTAAATTGCAGGCTCAATCCCCGGGGTGTGAGGCACCCAATTAATGTTTCTTTCTCACATCAGTGTTTCTCTCTGTGTGTCTCTTCCCCTCCCTTTCACTCTCAAAAAAATCAATGGAAAAATATCCTCGAGTGAGGATTAACAACAACAAAAGTGGGGCATTTGGACTAATAATTAGTGCTGATGTTCTTTAACTCCATGATTCTGTGAAAATAATTGGTAAATGTATTACTGATTATTCCAGACTGCTTTCTACATCACATAAAGAAAAGAGAATTGTAGCCCTAGCCAGTTTGGCTCAGTGGATATAGTGTTGGCACGGACTGATGGGGTTTGGGTTCTATTCTTCCAGGGCACATACCTTGGTTGCAGGTGGGAGGCAACCAATCAATGTATTTCTCTCACATCAATGTTTCTCTCTGTGTGTCTCTTCCCTTCCCTTCCATTCTCTCTCAAAATCAGTGGGAAAATATCCTTGGGTGAGGATTAATCCAAAAAAAGGAAAATTGCATTGTAATGTCTGTTTTCCTGTGTGCTAATTAGCTATCTAATGTGTCATGACAGAAGGCTAATGGTACATATAGTCAGAGCAGAAGTCGTAGTTTTCTAAAGGAGAATTAGGATCCGTGGTCTGATATTCCAAGTCGTCTATTAATACAAAACAATTTAAAACAGCACTCACCTAGAACATAAGTATGTTAAAGAGATGGGTCCAACTGTGACAAAACCCAGAATACATGCTTTAAATGAAATTAAAATTTATTTCTCACTCATGTAAAAGTTGGCACAGGTGTGGGGTGGAGCTTCATGGCATCATAGACCTTTTACAGATTATCCCCTTTCCCTCTTCGCACTCCACCCTCCTCTCGGTGTGAACCATATTCTTATTGAACAAGAGGGTGACATACACATTACAGGGAGCAGGATGGAGAAAGGGATGAAGAAGAAAGTAAAAGGCACCTTCAGTGCTCTGTTAAGCATGGTTCCCAGACATTTCTATGTACATCCATCGCATTGGCTAGATTTGAGACATGTGGCCATTCACAGCCTCAAAAAAAAGCTGGATAATGTAGCCATGTCCCCAGCTGAAAATTCTAATCAGAGTGGAAGAAAGGGAGAAAAGATTTTTGGGTTTGGGGAGTCTCTACTATAAATCTGGTTAATGATAAACAAAAGAGAAAACTAAGGAGCATTTGCAATTATATCTCTTCCTTCTTTAGTGGCTGTTTCTAGTAGGTGATATTGGTTCTCTAAGTGGAAATGTCCTTTTAAAGAAGAGCTGACACTGTCTTGGAAACATCTCTTAAGAACATTATTTTTGGCCCTGGCCGATTTGGCTCAGTGGATAGAGCATCGGCCTGCGGCCTCAAAGGTCCCGGGTTCGATTCCGGTCAAGGGCTTGTATATTGGTTGCAGGCACAACCCCAGTAGGGGGTGTGCAGGAGGCGGCTGATGCGATGAGTCTCTCTCATCAGTGTTTCTAACTCTCGATCCCTCTCCCTTCCTCTCTGTAAAATTCAATAAAATATATTTTAAAAAAACAAACAAACATTATTTTTGCCCTGGCTCAGTTGGTTGGAGAGCTGTCCCATGCACTGAATGGTTGAGTATTCAGTCCCCAGTCCAGGTGGTTATGGGAGGTCACCAGCTGATGTTTTTCTCTCTCTAAAATCAAGTTAAAAGAAAATAAATAATAAATTCTTTAAAATGTTTTTAAGTGTCATTCTCTTTTCTGTAATTGGGTTAATGCACAAGGATCTTCCAAGGGAGATATATACCCTAATTTTAGTTCATGAGTTTATATCATGATTTTTGAGCCAGCCCCAATAACTCCTGGGGAAATTGATAAAGCAGAGAATAGACCCAACGAGGATGTGCAATGAGCATACTGGGAACATATAACTGCAAGGTTTCATATGACCTGGAACACCACCCCTCTCATTCCTGATCTTGAAGAGAGGGAAATCACAAACTTGTATAGTCTTTAATATATCCATCTATAAAATCAAAACTATAGTGTTTAACATGATGAAGATTGGTAGTGGTCTTATAAAATGTCTTTAAGTAGGAAAGAGCTTCCAGGGCAAGTCTTGACTCTTAAAACCCTATTTAGAGAATTAGTCATGGTTCTGAAATATTGTGGCCTTTTCAGAATTTTTGAGGATAAATAATCAGCAGAACTAGACTACCCTCCAGAATACTGAAATAATATATTTCACCTACATCATTCTCTCAGCTGTTCCATCACCTGTCTGAAACCATCTTAAGGGTAAAGTCTCCCCATATTTCTCTTAAAAGAACAAAGTGATCCTAGTAAACAAAGGAGACCATACTCAGGACTATAATATCTAGAAACTTAAGTTCATTTTCACCAGTGTCAAAATACCAGGCAACCTGTATACTTCGCTGGATTCATAACTACTTGAGGTTTGCTCAGTGAGTCATAGCTTTATGGCTGCTTTATGGCTGTAGAATTATCTTATAAAAGTAAGATCTCAAAACCAATAGGCTTTTGATTTACATAGATTAGCCATCTGGAAATTGTGTTGAAGAAATGTAGCTAAACTAATGACTGTTCCCCAAAATTCCCTTCTCAATCTGAGTCACTTCAGAAAGGAGTCCACTTGTGGCCCAGGCTCCAAGATTTGGATCTGAACCAACATGGCCCAGGGAGATGAGGCCCAGGCTCAGATTATCACTGACTCAGGAATACTCAAACACCAACCTCAGTGCCAACCTCGCAACAAAAAACCAAAAGACCTTGATCATGATGATGAGCACTCCTCTGTGCCAGGCATATCCCCCAGAGACAGATGTTGTGACTAGCCTTATTTTATACATGAGGAAATTGAGACTTGCCTACGTTCCAGAGTGGGGAGTAGCTAAGCTCATGTCTGCAGTTAATACCTCAGCTATGGCATCTTCCATGAAGCCCTCTGATTTACCCTCATTTCCTGATTAATGAATTTCTAAGCCACGGAAACATTGTTTTCGCTTATTTTCAGGGATATATTTTTCATTTGTTAGCTCATTCTCATTTTACCACTCTAGAATTGCTTGTGGTTTTACTAAACTTCCTTGTTTCAGTTTCAATATATATAACTTACACATCCAAATCTTTCCTCTTCAGGGATCGTAAGCTTCTGCATGAATCTGAAAAATTGGTATCTTTTCCAGAATCTGAGAATTCAACAGAATTCAATAATGTGCTCAATCCAGAACCCTCAAGAATGGGAGGTAACCTACCAAAGTTTATGAAGGACCCTCTTGCCGCTTCTCTCACAGTAACTTGAACAGGGTCTAGAGAATGCACCTTCCCAAGGGTTCAGGGTTTGAAATAGTCACCCACAGCACAACAACTTTCTTATGCTATAGTTTAGAAAACTATAAGATGAAGGAACAAAAGTAACAAACATCTGTAATACTTTAAACAAAGATAAATTTTAAAAGAAAAGGAGGTCCATATGTAGAGCAAATTCAGCATTTTCTAATAACTTTTTTAAAATTTCTTTATTGATTAAGGTATTACATATGTGTTCTTAACCCCTGTTATCCCCCACCCCACCCCCACTCATGCCCTCACCCCCCTGGTGTCCGTGTCCATTGGTTAGACTTATATGCATGCATACAAGCCCTTTGGTTGATCTCTTCCCCTTAACCCCATCCTCCCCTACCTTCCCTCTGAGGTTTGACAGTCTGATCAATGCTTCTCTGTCTCTGGATCTGATTTTGTTCATCAGTTTATGTTGTTCATTATATTCCATAAATGAGTGAGATCATGTGATAAGTATCTTTCTCTGACTGGCTTATTTTACTTAGCATAATGCTCTCCAGTTCCATCCATACTGTTGCAAATGGTAAGAATTCCTTCTTTTTCTAATAACTTTTTGTATTCTTGGATTTAGTTATTAAATGACCCAGTTTGTAGGCTGAACAAACTTAAGTCCTTTAATTTAAAAGCAAATTAATTTTTCATGACTGCTCCATTACACAGAGTTGTATTGATTTCTTTCTGGGAATTATAACTGATTGTTGATTTATTTTCTATGAACATGTGTCTTAAATACAATTGACTTATCTAAATCAACACAGTCAACTCGTCCCCTTATTTATTTTGTAGTTGATTTTAGAGAGAGAAAAGGAAAGAGAAACATCGATGTGAGAGAGAAACATCGATAGGCTGCCTCCTGCATGTGCCCTGACTGGGGATCAAACCTGCAGCCGGGGTATGCGCTGTGACCAGGAATCAAACCCATCACCTTTCGGTGTAGGGGTGACACTGCCATCAACTGAATCACACTGGCCAGGACAACTCTTCGCTTTATTTAAAGAGTGGCTCTTTTTTTTTTCCCCATTTTGGGATATTTCTTGGTTATCACATGGATCCAGCAATTGCCCAGGGTGGGTTTTCAATATTCAAAGCTGTTTTCAGAAATACCACGACATTTTCAAAATCAAGCCATTATTAGTTTTAAAGACAAAGTCTGTGTCACAGATTGGGGATGACCAAAGAAATGTAACTAAATATGAGGTGGGATTTTGGATTGGATCCTAGAAAAGAAAAAGAACATTAGTGGAAAACTGCTAAAATTTTAATAATGTCTACAATTTAGTTAATAGTATTATATCAGTATTGATTTCCTATTATTGTACTATGGTTGTATAAGATTTTAATATTAGGGAAAGCAAGATGAAAGTTATATAGATATTCATACAACTTTTCTGTAAATTTAAAACTTTCTAAATTAAAACTTTAAGCAAATACACACACACACACACACACACACACACACACACACTGATCCAAAGTGTTTGGGAATTATGATATTGGCCTTTCTTGAGGTTCTTTAAGGCAAAGATGACCTAAATGCATCAGTATACTATACACTCACTGCCCATAGGAACCAGTGACAGAAATTGTTTCATTTGTGTGTTATTCAAATGCTGCCAATCTGGTACAGGCTTAGTAAGGCCCATGGGAGGCAGCAGGATCTCATGGGAAGCATAAGGATTTGGATTCAGTCCTGTGTTTCAGTCCCTCTTTGCCACAGACTAGTGGTTTCAGTTTGGCCAGCCACTTGACCTGAGTCTCAATTTCTTCATCTGAATGTAGAGGAGTATAATTCCCAGCCCATGGAGATTATAGGGATTAAGTGGAATTTATTTATTTGAATGTTAATCAGAAACCCCAAAACACTGTTTAAATGTTTGTTTGGTTAATACCCTAAAGAATAGTTTGGGGGTGGGGGAGACTCCCCAGTTTTGGAGATTATACCTTAGGCTTAGGCTGGCTCTCCTGAGGGGTGTTCCCCCCCCCCCCAGCTTACCTTTTATTTATTTCTCCTATTCCACCATTATTCTGTGCTCTTTTTCCTACATACTCTTAATTAAAAGTCCCATCTTTAGCCGAGACCGGTTTGGCTCAGTGGATAGAGCGTCGGACTTCGGACTGAAGGGTCCCTGGTTCGATTCCGGCAAGGGCATGTACCTTGGCTGCGGGCACATCCCCAGTAGGGGGCGTGCAAGAGGCAGCTGATCGATGTCTCTCTCTCATCGATGTTTCTGACTTTCTATCCCTCTCCCTTCCGCTCTGTGAAAAATCAATAAAATATATTTTTTTAAAATCCCATCTTTAGTTAATTACACATCTGTAAAGTAAGTAGAATTAATAGTTAAATGTTATTTGTGAAATAGGTTATTTTGGAAATTACAGTGCATGTATGGTTGTCTGCGATAGGAGTCAGAAGGGAATGTAAGACATCAAATTTGAATCCCTCTCCACCATCAAGTTCTCATAAAGATCTGATGGAATTATTTAAATCGAAAAGAGAGACTTTATCATCACACAAAAAATAAGACAAAAAGTCTTTATGGAGCTGATACAGAATAATTACTGGGAATCTGGCAGAGTAACAATAGACCCACCAAAATAACAAACATATGAAATAAAATAATGCTTTAGAAGACAAGCTTCAAGTGTGATAGCAAAATAGCACCTCAGACTTGATTTAGAACTTTGGTAACACCAAGAAAGAGAAAACCTGCACAGATCCAGAGAAAACCTGCACAGATCCAGAGAAAACATGGGAATAGAGGAACAGGAAGGAAAAAAACTGCAAAAAATGGAATTGCCAATAATAGGGTGGAAAATGATAAGAGATACAAATATTATTAAAAGAAACTGGTTAGAATTTAAGAAAAAGAAACCCTGAAGACTGTGATAAACAGTATAAAGAAATTTACAACATATCTTAAGAAAAAAATTGTATCAAAATAATGGAGAGGTCAGTAAAATTGAGGCTGAATGGAGAGATCCAGATTAAAATACAGATGGAACAGACAAATGGGTCATAACAAATCCTACAGATCTGGTTTTTTGCTCCCACAGCTTCCCAAGGCGGTGAGAAGTTTTGCAAATAGGATACCTCAGAAAGGAAAACTTGATGTTATTATAGAGAATAATAAACCTTTGCCTACAGATCGAGAGTTTGTGGAATACTTATTTTCCAGATTTGGCACTTGATGATATTATACCTACTTTTCAGTTTCCTAAAACTGGAAATAAGGAAAAACTATCCACTGGAGAATAAAAGATAAGAATGACTTCATTCTTTGCAATTTGGGTTATGAAGAGAGAAGATGCATTTAGGGAAACATTTACGAAATACCAGCCAATTTATCTTGCCTAGCTGTCTGCCTTTTGAAGATAAGAAATTTTGAACCCTGATATCTTAGAAGAATTTCCAATAGCCAAGTACTAGAGAAGATTACAAAAGGAATGCAGAGAAAACTTCTGAAATATAAGTGGCAGAGACTATAGTACTTGGAAGGAAGGAAGATAGTGAAATCATCCATGACTGGCAGCTTAATTAGATAATAGGCACAGAACTTCTCAGTGCAGGATCTGTACCTGCACTCCAGGTATATTTCAGGGTCTGGACCTCTACAAGTACAGAAATGAAACCTTCCTTAAACTCAGGAATATAACCGGGGCCTAGGCAAACAGTGCAAACCAAAGCTGTCAAGACTGCCAATTTATAGATTTGTCATGAGAAATAGAATTTCCAGGTGAGTTTAAACCTTGATTAAGCATAAGTAAAATTTTTTCACTCTGTCACCTGGGGAAAACATATTAAAATCATTATATTACTTGGTGAATTTAGACTTAGAATAAAGAAACAGCAGTGGTTATAAGCGCTAGCCAGTTTGGCTCAGTGAGTAGAGCGTCAGCCTGCAGATCAAACTATCTCAGGTTTGATTCTGGTCAAGGGCACGTACCTTGGTTGCAGGCCGCTCCCCGACCTGGGCCCTGTCAGAGCTGGTACAGGAGGCAACCAATTGATATGTTTCTCTTGCATCAGTATTTCTGTCTTTCCCTCTCTCTTCCACTCCCCCTAAAAATCAATGGAAAAATGTCCTGGCGTGAGGGTTAACAAAAGAAAGAAAGAAAGAAAGAAATATATGTGATTTTAAGAAGTGTTTCTCTGCTAACTTTGAAGTATTCTTCCCTGGTATAGTACTTTCTGGCAGGCCTGTAATGTCTAAGTGTTTGACATTCACCAGCATACGCTGGATTTGGCAGGAAATGTATACTTAATTCTTGACATATATTCTCTGCTTCTCTACAGACAGATATGTACTAACACCAGCTTCTTTTAAATCATTTAATACCATTGTCTTTATAGCTTTTATGTAAAGCTGTAGGCAAATATTGGTCAAGTACATCACTTTAAATTTATTTTAAATTCAAAACATACAAAAGGATATATCTATAGATATGACTGTCCTCCCTAGGGTGCTTGTCCTCTCACCAAAAGCAGCTTGCATTATCAATTCTTGGATATTCTTTCAGGGATAGTTTATGCATATTCAAGCAATTTTCTGTATTCTTTAGTAGTGACATCTATCAAATCCAACTAGTAATAGATGTTGGTAGTTTTATCAGTGACATGGTGCTGTGGGCTGAACTGCAAAGGCTTCACATCTACGCCTGATTGTTAATACCAACATATAACCTTCCATCTAATTCTCTCATGCTCAGGTTATTGCAGTAGAGAGCCAGGCTCTGGCCAGTCCAGTGAGACCACAATGGCTCATCAGCTGAACTTTAGTCACAGGCCTGAGAGAGTGATCTCTTCTGCCATTGGTTCCTGTATTCTAGCTGAATAGAATAGGGGTGTATCCTGGTTACTTGTATTTATAATTCATTCCTGAGACCACCTTAGATTGTGCTAGAAAACAAAAAAATTGCATCTTCTGAAGTGCGGTATTTGGGCAAAGTCCCATTTGGGCAGAGTCTTGAGAGACACCTCGCCAGTTTGCTATTTGTTGTCAGAAAGATAAGCCAAAGGTCCAAAACAGAAGTTATATTTGGTGATAGGTATTCTTTATCATTATTTTAGGCTCTGTATAAGTTAAAAACCCATGTACAAAGTCACTGTAGTCCTGGCTGGGTGAGTCAGTCAACTAGAGCACCATTCCATACAAAAGGTTGGGGGTTCAATTCCTGGTCAGGGCACGTACCTAGGTTTTGGGTTTGATTCGTCAGGGCAGGTGCAGAAGGCAACCAATCAATGTTTCTCTCTCACATTTATGTTTCTTCCCTTTTCTCTCTTCCTTTCTCTCTAAAAATCAATAAAAACATATCCTCAGGTGAGAATTTTAAAAAAAGAAAGTGAGGGAGAAATTAAGTGGTGGCATAGGTAAACACCTGAACTGCCTCACACAACAATTTCAAAACTACAACTAAAAGAAAATGGACATCATCCAGAACCACAGGAAGGCTGGCTGAATGGAAATTCTACAACTGGAAAGAAAGAGAAAAGCACCCAGACTCAGAGGAGCTGCGGAACACAGAGGTACTGAGGTGTGCACACGGAGAGGGATGGAAACTGAGTACGCACCTAGCTTTCTCATATATATATATTTATATTTTTTATTGTTTTTTAACAGAGCAGAAGGGAGAGGGATAGAAAGTCAGAAACATCGATGAGAGAGAGACATCAACCAGCTGCTTCTTGCACGCCCCCCACTGGGGATGTGACTGCAGCCAAGGTACATGCCTTTGCCGGAATCGACCCCAGGACCCTTCAGTCCTCAGTCCGATGCTCTATCCACTGAGCCAAACCCGTCTCAGCTGCAGCTGGCTTTCTCAATGGGGAGGGAGACAAAAACTCCAACTTCTCTGAACTCCAGTTCCGGGTGAGACTCTGGGGGCTAAGATGCATACGGGGAGAAAATGGACTGTCTAGCAGTGGGCGAAACTCGAAGGCAGCTTTCTCTCAGAGGTGCTTGCAGCAATTACCGCGGGACACTGAGACCTAGGGGCCTCTTAAGGCAGAGCTGATGGGAAGCCATAGCTGTTTTCTCCACCCTGACATCCTGCTACACAAAGTCATTGCTGTTTGCTCTGTCTTGAGACTCTGTCCCATCCAAGCTGAGTGCAGAGGCTTTTGAATATGAATGGCCTGGTCCTTTGAATTCCTAACAAACTGTAGCTGAGTCAGACCCAGAACATCCAAAAGAAGGCCCAAGGCCCCACAACAACATGCATTGCTTGACAGCTGGGCCTCATTTGGGCACCTCCAAATCCCAAAGAATAGGAATATGCAGATCTCTCTGTAGCTCCTGCTGGGTGGCCTCAAGCAGGAGGCTAAATTAGCACCTCCTTAGAGACCCAAGAGCCAGTGTACCCAGTGGTCAGAGTGGGATCATCCAGATTACAACTCCTCAGATCCATAAAGGATACACTCAGGAGGCAGACTCAGTGAGCACCAAAGCCCCACTGAAGCAAGTCTTGTCTCATAAGGGTGCTCCAGCACAGAAGTTCTCCCATGGGAGGCACAACTGATCCTCACAGCCAGTACGCCTGAAGGTCAATTCCTCCCAGTGATACCAACAACAAACAAGGCTTAACTACAACATGACTGTGCACACAGCCCACAAAGGGGTGCACCAAGAGTGTCCACCTCAGGTAACTGGGGAGGCTAGCCACTGGGCCCTGTAGGACACCTAGCACACAAAGCCACTGTACCAACTTAGGAAAGCAGCCAAAATGTGGAGACAGACAGGTCACAAATGAAAGAAATGGAGAAAAGCAAATGACTGGATATAGAGTTCAAAACCACAGTTATAAGGTTTTTCAAGAATTTTATAGAAAAGGCCTATAAATTTAGTGAGACCCTTGAGGACATGAAAAAGGAATTAAGCATACTAGAAATTAAGCATACACTGACTGAAATAAAATATATTATACAGAGAACCAACAGCAGACTGGAGGACCGCAAGAATCAAGTCAAGATTTGAAATACAAAGAAGCGAAAAACACTCGACTGGAAAAGAAAAAAAAAAGGAATAAAAAAATTGAAGATAGTGTAAGTAAGGAACCTCTGGGACAACTTCAAGTGTACCAACATCAGAATTAGGGGGGTGCCAAAGCAAGATACTGAAAACTTATTTTAAGAAATAATGACTGAAAACTTCTCCCACCTGGTGAAAGAAATAGACTTACAGGTCCAGGAAGTACACAGACTTCAAACAAAAGGAATCCAAAGAGGATTACACCAAGGCACATCATAATTAAAATGCCAAGAGCATTGGGGTGGGGGGAACATATGTACTACTATTAAATATAAGTTATATTGTAAATAAAAATAAAAATAAATGCCAAGAGCAAAAGACAAAGAGAGAATGTTAAAAGAAGCAAGAGAAAAACAGTAACCTACAAGGGAGCACCTGTGATTGTCAGAGGATTTCTCAACAGAAACTATGCAGGCCAGACAAGAGTGGCAAGAAATATTCGAAGTAATGAATAGCAAGAATCTAAAACCAAGATTACTCTACCCAGCAAAGCTATCATTCAGAATTGAAGATTAAAGTGCTTCACAGAGCCAAAACCTGTTTGGCTCAGTGGATAGAGTGTCGACCTGTGGACTGAAAGGTCCCAGGTTCAATTCCGGTCAAGGACATGTACCTTGGCTGTGGGCACATCCCCAGAAGGGGGTGGTGTGCAAGAGGCAGCTGATCAATGTTTCTCTCTCACTGATGTTTCTTTCTATCCCTCTCCCTTTCTCTCTGTAAAAAAGCAATAAAAATATATTTTAAAAATAAATAACTAAAATAAAAGTGCTTCACAGATAAGAAAAAGCTAAAGAAGTTCATCACCACCAAACCAGTATTATATGAAATGCTGAAAGTTATTCTTTAAGAAGAGGAAGAAGAAGAAAAAGCTAAAGATAAAAATTATGAACAACAAATACTTATCTATCAACAAGTGAATCTAAAAATCAAGTGAATTAAAAATCTGATGAACAGAATAAACTGGTGAATATAATAGAACCAGGAGCATAGAAAAGGAGTGGACTGACAGTTCTCAGGGGGAAAGGGGTGTGGGGGGTGTGGGAAGAGACTGGACAAAAATTATATACCTATGGATGAGAACAGTGGAGTGGGAGGAGAAAGAAGGGCAGAGGGTGGGATGAACCAGGTGGAGGGGAGCTATGGGGGGGAAAAGAAGAACAATTGTAATAATCTGAACAATAAAGATTTATTTTTTAAAAAGTCACTATGTTTAGTTCAGTTGCCTTAGTGCCAGGATCAGCAAATAGCGGCTTGCGAGCCACATGTGGCTCTTTGGCCCCTTGAGTGTGGCTCGCCTGGGCGAGTCTATTTTGAAGAAGTGGCATTAGAAGAAGTTTAAATTTAAAAACTTTGGCTCTCAAAAGAAATTTCAGTCATTGTACTGTTGATATTTGGCTCTGTTGACTAATGAGTTTGCCAACCACTGCCTTAGTGTATATTTTGCAGCTATTTTTTTTCTTAGAGTGCTCATTGCTTAGAGCAGAGTATTCTGTGAGTTCTTTATTAAGGTTTATTTGTATGCAAGCAATTGGTTGTATCTTTCCTAAAAAAATTTTCTAGGTTTGGATCCAAAATAAAAACAGATGCCCCTTGACTTACAATGGACTTGCATCCCAACAAACCTTTATAAGTTGAAAATATCATAAGTAAAAAATGCACTTAATACACCTAATTTACTGAACATCATAGCTAAGCCTACCCAACCTCAAACCTGCTCATAACATCTACATTAATCTTCAGTTGTGCAGTTATCTTGAGTTTCATCTCAGGAGTAATTATCTTTCTTTTACCAGCAGCAGAGACACAGATAGGCATGTTGTAGACGTGATGGGGTATAAAAACACAGAACATGCCCAGCCAGCATGGCCCAGTGTTGAGCATCGATTTAAGAACTTGAAGGTCATGGTTTGATTCTGGTTAGGGTACAATCCTGGGTGGTGGGCTTGATCCCATGTGGGGTGTGCAGGAGGCAGCCAATCAGTAATTCTCTCTCATCATTGATGTTTCTATTTCTCTCCTCCCTTCCTCTCTGAAATTAATTTTAAAAATATTTTTTAAAAACACTGGCAACACAGCACACTGTGGAGTATCAGGTTTTTTTGTTTTTAAACTTTATTTTATTGTTTAAAGTATGACACAATAACACATGTCTCCCTTTTTCCCCCATTGACCTTCCCCCAGCCTCCCCTACCCCCCAGCACATGACCTCACCCCACTCTCTGCCCCTAGTATCTTGAGTCCATTGGTTATGCTTATATGCATGCATACAAGTCCTTCGATTGATCTCTTACCTCCCTGCCCCAACCCTTACCAGCCTTCCCACTGTAATTTGATAGTCTGTTAAATGCTTCTCTGCCTCTGTATCTATCTTTTTGTTCATCAGGTTATAATGTTCCTTATTATACACAAATGAGTGGGATCATGTGGTATTTTTCTTTCACTGACTGGCTTATTTAACTTAGCATAATGCTCTCCAGTTCCAGCCATGCTGCTGCAAATGGTAAACATTCCTTCTTTTTTATAGCAGCATAGTATTCCATTGTGTAGATGAACCAGTTTTCTAATCCATTCATCTGCTGATAGGCATTTAGGCTGTTTCCAGATCTTAGCTATTGTAAATTGTCTGCTGTGAACATAGGGGTACATATATCCTTTTTGACTGGTGTTTTTGTTTTCTTGAGATATATTCCTAGAAAGTGGTATTACTGGGTCAGATGGCAGTTCCATTTTTAATTTTTTGAGGAAATGCCATCCTGTTTTCCATGGTGGCTGCAATAGTCTGTATTCCCACCAGCAGTGAAGAAGGGTTCCTTTTTCTCCAAATCCTCACCACACTTGTCATTTGTTGATTTGTTGATGATAGCCATTCTGACAGATGGCTATCTCACTGTTGTTTTGATTTGCCTCTCTCGGATGATTAGTGACTTGAGCATGTTTTCATATGTTTGTTGGCTTTCTGAATGTCCTCTTTCAAAAAGTGTCTATTTAGGTCCTTTGGCCATTTTTTTTTTTGGATTGTTTATCTTCCTTTTGTTAAGTTGCATAAGTTCCCTGAAAATGTTGAAGACCAAACCCTTATCAGAGATAACATTGGCAAATATGTTCTCCCTTGCACTGGGCTTTCTCGTTGTTTTGTCAATGGTTTCTTTTGCTGTGCAGAAGCTTTTTACTTTTATGTAGTCCCATTTGTTTGTTTTCTCTTTAGTTTTCATTGCCCTAGGATCTGTATCTGTAAAGATATTGCTACGACATATGTCTGCAATTTTGTTGCCTACGGAGTCTTAAGGATTTTTATGGTTTCCTGTCTTATATTCAAGTCCTTTAGCCATTTTGAGTTTGTGTATGGTGTAAGTTGGTGATCTAGTTTCATTTTTTTTGCATGTATCAGACCAAATTTCCCAGTACCATTTATTAAAGAGACTGTTTTGACTCTATTGTGTGCTCTTGCCTTCTTTGTCAAATATTAATTGAGTATAATGTCTTGGGTCAATTTCTGGATTCTCTATTCTGCCCCATTGGTCTATATGTCTGTTCTTGTGCCAGTACCAGGCAGTTTTGCGAACCGTGCCTTGGTAATATAGTTTGATATCTGGTATTGCGATCCCTCCAACTTTGTTCTTCATTCTCAGGATAGCTGTGACTATTTGGGATCATTTTTTATTCCAGATGAATTTTTGGAGAGTTTGTTCTAGATCTTTGAAATATGCCATTGGTATTTTAATAGGTATTGCATTGAATCTATAGATTGCTTTAGGTAGTATGGACATTTTAATGATGTTGATTCTACCAGTCCGTGAACATGGGATATTTTTCCATTTGTTTATGTCCTCCTTTATCTCCTTTTTCAATGTCCTGTAGTTTTCCGAGTACAGGTCTTTTATGTCCTTGGTTAAATTTATTCCTAGGTATCTTAATTCTTTTGGAGCAATGGTAAATGGGATTGTGGTTTTATTTTTTTTGTTTTTTTCATTTCTCTTTCTGTGAGTTCATTATTGGTGTATAAAAAGGCCATAGATTTCTGGGTATTAATTTTGTATCCTGCTACATTGCCAAATTCATTTATTAGGTCTAGTAGTTTTTTTATGGAGTCTTTGGGGTTTTATATGTAGAGTATCATGTCATGTGCGAATAAGGACAGTTTTACTTCTTTTTCAATTTGGATGCCTTTTATTTCTTCTTCTTGTCTGATCTCTATGGCTAGAACTTCTAGTACTATGTCGAACAGGAGTGGTGAAAGTGGGCATCCTTGCCTTGTTCCTGTTCTTAGGGGAAATAAGTTTAGTTTTTGCCCATTGAGCATGATGTTGGCTGTAGGTTTGTCATATACGGCTTTTATTATGTTGATCTTTGATCTCTCTATTCCCACTCTGCTGAGATTTTTTTTATCAAGAAAGGGTGTTGGATTTTGTCAAATGCTTTTTCTGAATCAATTGATATGATTATGTGATTTTTGTCTCTCAGTTTATGTGATGTATCACATTTATTGATTTACGGATATTGTACCATTCTTGCATCCCCAGAATAAATCCCATTGGTCATGGTGTATGATCTTTCTAAAGTATTACTGAATCCAGTTTGCTAGAATTTTATTGAGGATTTTAGTATCTATGTTCATCAAGGATATTGACCTGTATTTCTCTTCTTTTGTGGTATTTTTATCTTGTTTTGGGATTAGGGTAATGGTGGCTTCATAGAAAGAGCTTGAACGTGTGCCCTGCTGTTGAATTTTTTGGAATAGCCTGAGGTTTTAGTTCTTATTTGAATGCTTGGTAGAACTTCCCTGTAAAGCAGTCTGGATCAGGGCTTTTGTTTGCTGGAAGATTTTTGATCACTGTTTCAATTGCTTCAGTAGTTATTGGCCTATTCAAGTTTTTTTACACTTCTTGGTTGAGTTTTGGGAGCTTGTATTTTTCTAAGAATATGTCCATTTCATCTTTGTTGTCCACTTTGTTGGAATAGAGTTGTTCATAGTATTTTTTCATAATCGTTTATATTTCTGTGGGATCAGTTGTTATTTCACCTCTTTCATTTCTGATTTTGTTTATTTGGGTCCTCTCTCTTTGCTTCTTGGTGAGCCTGGATAGAGGTTCATCAATCTTGTTTATCCTTTCAAAGAACCAGCTCTTGATTTTGTTGGTCTTTTGAGTTGTTTTTTTTGTTGTTGTTGTTGTTTGTTTTTGTTTTTTGTTTTGGTCTCTATGTTTATCTCTGCTCTAATCTTCATTATTTCCTTTCTTCTGCTTATACTGGGCTTTTCTTGTTGCTCTCTTTCTAACTCTTTGAGTTGTAGGGTTAGATAATTTATTACCATTGTTTCTTGTTTTTTGAGGTAAGCCTGTAGAGCTATGAACTTCCTTCTCAAGACTGCTTTCATTTTGTCCCATAGGTTTTGGATTGTTGTGTTTTCATTGTCATTTGTTGCCATGATGCTTTTTATTTCTTTTTTGATGTCTTTGGTAACCCAGTCATTGTTTAATAGTATGTTATTTAGCCTCCAGGTGTTGAATTATTTTTATTGTAATTGATTTCTAGTTGTATGCCATTATGATCTAAGAAGATGCTTGATATGATTTCTATCTTCTTGAATTTGAAGAGTCTTTGCCTGTGCCCCAATGTATAGACTATCTTTGAAAATGTCCCATGTGCAGAATGTATACTCTGTGGCTTTGGGGTTAAATGTTCTGAAGATGTCAGTTTATTACATCTGACCTAGTGAGTTATTTAGGATTGATGTTTCTTTGCTAATTTTTTGTTTAGAGGATTTGTCCCGTGGTGTTAGTTGCGTGTTAAAATCCTGTATTATGCCTGCATTGCTGTCAATCTCTTCCTTGATATCCTCCAGAACTTTTTTTTTAATGTATTTAGGTGCTCCTGTATTGTGTGTATATATGTTTACCAGAGTTATACCTTCTTGTTGAATTGTTCCCTTTAATATTATGGTCTTCCTTATCTCTTGTTATGGCCTTCACTTTGAGGTCTAATTTGTTAGATATAAGTATTGCTACCCCAGCTTTTTTTTCATTTCCATTTGCCTGATAAACCTTTTTCCATCCTTCAACATCAGTCTGTGTGAACCCTTTTTTCTGAGGTGGGTTTCCTGTAGACAGAAGATATATGACTCATGTTTTCTTATCCACTCAACTACCCTATGTCTTTTGATTGGGGTATTTAATTCATTTATGTTTAATGTTATTATTGATAAGGTACTTGTTTGTCGCCGTTTTCATTCTTTATGCCTATGTTTCTTCTTCACTTCCTATTTCTTCTTTTCACAAAAGACCCTTTAGCATTTCTTGCATTGCTGATTTGGTGGTAATAAACTCCCTTAGTCCATTTTGGTCTGTGAAGCTCTTGATTTCACCTTCAATTTTGATTGATAGCCTTGATGGGTACAGTATTCCTGAATTCAGACTCTTCCTTTGCATGACTTTATATTTCATTCCATTCCCTTCTGTCCTGATGTGTTTCTGTTGAGAAATCAGTCGCAAGTCTGATGGGGGATCCTCTGTAGATAACTTTATCTCTCTCTGGCCACTTTTAAGATTCTTACTTTTTCATTGGTGTTTGCAAATTTAATTATAATGTGCCTTGACATCAATCAGTCTTTAGGGGTTCATTTTGTTTGGGACTCCGTGAGTTTCTTGGATTTGTATGAGTTTTTCCTTCCCTATATCAGGGAAGTTTTCTGTCATTATTTCTTCAAACAGGTTTTCTATTCCTTGCTCAGTTTCCTCTCCTTTGGTACCCCTAATATGTGGATGTTGTTTCATTTAATATTGTCCCCAAGTTCTCTTAAGATCCTCTGCTTGGGTATTTTTTCCTACCTTGTCTTCTAGCTCAATGATGTGGTCCTCTCCTTCCTCTAGTCTACTATTGATGCTTTCTATTGAGTTCTTTATTGCATCAATGTCATTTTTTTCATTTTTTTCTTGGTTCTTCTTTATTTCCTCTTGATTCTTACACATACTGTTGAATTTGTCTTCCATTCTGGTCATTTCACAATCAAAGCGTGGTTAAATTGATTATTTGTTCTTGGTAGCAATCGGTATTAACTTGCCTGGTTTTAGAAGCTTATGATACACCACACCTTCCTGATCCATTGTCTTCTTTCTGAAGCGATTTGGCCTTGCAGTCGATGTTGATGGCTGATCTGGATCAGCCCAAGATTTTGTGCCTTTGGGTTTCTCAAAATAAATTCACTTTTCATCGCCAATCACAATTCAATACAAAAAAAAGACTTTCTTTCCTGCCATTGAAGCAAATTTTACTAATGACTTTTTGGTTTTCCATTTGTCTTTCATTCAGTTGATGTGGCACCCATTTTCCTTCCTTTAAAATCTTTCCCATTGCTTGTAAATGATTGGAAATTGTTTGCTGAACAACATTTAATCTTTCTGCAAGTTGTTTTTGAGTTTGACACACATCATTATCCAATAACTAGTGGTCCGGTGCACAAAATTCATGCACATTAAAAGGGAACTAATTTGAGGAGATATTTTAATATTGCTGTTTGCCCATTCTTTATAATAGAAGTGTCAGAGATGAAAGGACATTAGTAAAATGTATATGAAAATAATTTATAAATTTATCAATAAATCAATAATAATAAGATGATATGATAACAACAAAGACACGATAGAAAAACAACGAAAACATGATATAAAAGCAAAAACATGATATAGAAACAAAAACATGATATAAAAACAACAGTGATGCAAACAATGACTGATAAAGTGATTAAACTTACTCTATTATCTCCCTGTATACCACATTAAGAGTGAAAAACACTTTCAGAGTGCTTGACTAATTTCCCTTGTGATGAAGTATTTACAACTTTAATTGTAACATCACAAGCTCTTCAACTCGAGAGAAAGCAACATGTATCTATGTCCGAAAACAGGTTCAGGTAGGAATATTCCTACTATGTCTAGAGTTTGTTCTTAGTGATTTATTAGTAGTCATCACAAATGCTGGTATCACAGGAAACTGTCATCGAATTAATTTAAGTGGGAGGCCAGTGTTGGATGGGGACAAATCAATTCTTGGAATCAGAACAATCTCTCCCTCTGCAGATCCTGTTAATACTTCAGCTTTGATAATGTTAGGTTGTAATCTTTTGATGATCTAATACCATTACAAAGACCCCATTTACTATTAAGATTTCTCAGTAGCATGATGATTGCACCCACTTTCAATTTTAATTTATGACACGACGTCCCCAAAGGAGTAATACTATTAAGAAATTCAATTGGAAAAATTTCCTTTTCAGCATCATCTGTTGAATCAGTGGAATCATAACTCAAATATGTGTGAAAATTTCCATCAAGTGTATCCAAAATGTCTTCATTTAATTTTGAGCATGCTCATTTTTTGGACACAGAATTGCACGTTTAAATATAGTTTTAATATTATCTGTAGATATACTATTTCCAAAGGTAGCTTCAATAATAAATCACTTCACAAGGGATTTCAGTAATATCCATTCCTAGATGAAACCTGTTAATCAAGTTTGCCATCTCCAAGTTTTACTAACCATTCACTAAAAGCAGAATCCTCTGATCTCATATTTGTTTTAAGAGACAACTTTCTGAAACATCCACCAAACATTACAGTATTTAAACTTGTTTGTACTCTGGCTGATCGCATAGCGTGCAGTACAATACTGAGACATTGTCGAAAATTACCTCTGAGAAGAACTTTCCTATTAAATGCAATATTCAAATTCATAATTTCTCTTAGTGATCTGTCTATGGCATTTATAGCATGACTGAATGCCATGGTACATTCATCAATAATGAAAAGTTTGGCCTTTCTAATGGTTTTAGCAACTTCACTCTTTATATCAAGTCTAGAAATTAAAGTTTCATTTAATGAAATTGGTAATTTATATTGGAAATGAAAGTTTCTTCCATTGAGAAGTAAATTTGCAGCAATTCCTATAGAGTACCACCACAACCTCTAATGCATTAAAACTTCATAAAGATATGTTTTTCCACTACCACCTGGACCACCCAAGAAAAAGCTTTTGGGGTGTACAGTTTGATCTTCAGGGGCTGAAGTTACAGTCTGAAAGGCAGCTTCACCTCAGTGTTGGGCAGGGACACATGCTTGCAGTGCCATGTACCAGGTCAGAGACACAGGCAGCAGCTTCATCTCAGCGCTAGGTGGGGACGCATGCAGGCAGCATGACATTAGTGCTGGGCAGGCCTGCACTCGCCTCCGCTGGGGGCGTAAATCCCCACCCACCAGCTCCCGTCTGCCGTGTCTTGTCAGGAGCAGCCTCCGAGGCAGCGTGATAATGCTGGACAGGCCTGCATGCCTGTATGGCGAGCAGAAGTCTCCACCCCTGTTCCCGCCCACCAGCTCCAGTTGTGACTGGGACACTGTTGGGACCAATTAGCATATTACCTCTCTCTATATATAGACTAGAGGCCCGATGCACAAAGATGTGTGCAAGAATGGGCCTTCCTTCCCCTGGCTGCTGGCACCGCCTTTGCTGTGGCCAAAACTGCCTTTCCGCTCCACCCTGGAGCTGCCTTTCCACCTTCCCACGCTGCCCAGAGGCCCGGAGCAGCTAGGGTGGTCCTTCGCCATGGCAAAGACACCAGCGTACCTGCCCCACCCCTGGCCACTCAGAGCCTGTGTATGCAAATTAACGCACCATCTTTGTTGGATTAATTGGAATCAGAACAACCTCTTCCTCTGCAGATCCTGTTAATACTTCAGCTTCGATATTAGGTTGAAATTGCTCCTGATTGGCTGGTGGCCATCACAATGGTATGGTCAATTAGCATGTTACTCTTTTATTAACGTAGATGCCTGTAATTGTTGGTCCTCAAACTTTTTTGCTTGACCTGTTGATTGTCTTTTACATCGAAATCATCACTTTTAAAGAGTTTAAACCAGCAATCACAAGTATCTTGAAATGGAGCATGTTCACTATAAGCTTCCCAAAGTGTTATTTAGCAGCACTTCTCTTCAAAATAAAGTAATGAATTAAAACTTTCCACAAATGCTCTCTTTTTTTGGCACAAAATTTGATATTTTTAAGCATAAAAACATCTATGATGTTAACACCGTCAGAAAAATTGACTTATGGAGTTTTGAAGCTTGTCAATACAACAAAATAGCATACCGTATTTTCCGGCATATAAGACGACTTTTTAACCCAGGAAAATCTCAAAATCACCATATTGAAATCAAATCTGATGTGTTGTGTTTTTTTTTTTAATTTTTTATTTGGTGTGCGTTGCAAGAGGGGTAGTCTTATATGGCAAGTATATTCCAAACTCTATATTTTAACTGGAAAAATTAGGGGTCATTTTATATGCCCAGTCATTTTACATGCCGGAAAATACGGTATATATCAAATCGATATATGTCAACATATGTGTAACTCTATTGAAAAAAAAAACTCCATTATTAACCAGTACACCTAGTATGTTTACCACCCCAAATCAAGTCTCCATCCATCACCATTTATCACCCCTATACCTACCTCCTTCTCCCTCCACCCCTTTCTCCTCACCACCCTGACAATTGCCACACTGTGTCTGTGTCCATGAATTTTCACTTTTTTTTTCTTTTTTCCTTAACCCCATCGTCCAACCCTCCTGGCCCCACTCCACATCCCCTGATTTCCACACCTGTCAACCTGCTCTCTATGAGTCTGTCACTATTTTGCTTGTTAGTTCATTTTGTTCATTGGATTTCACATATGAGTAAAATCATATGTTACTTCTTTGGGGCTTATTTCACTTAGCACAATGCTCTCCAAGTCCATCCATGTTGTTGCAAAGGGTAAGATTTTTTTTCACTGCTGAGTAATATTCCATTGCATAAATGTACCACAACTTTTTTTATCCACTGGTCTACTAATAGACACTTGGCTGCTTCCAGATCTTGGCTATTGTAAATAATGCCTTAATGAACATAGGAGTGCATATATGCTTTCAAATTAGTGTTTTGCATTTCTTTGGATAAATTCCCAGAAGTGGAATATCTGGGTCATAAGGCAGTTCCATTTTTAATTTTTTTAAAAATATATTTTTATTGATTTCAGAGAGGAAGGGAGAGAGATAGAAACATCAGGATAAGAGAGAATTATTGAAGGGCTGCCTCCTGCACACTCCACACTAGAGATCAAGCCCACAACCCAGGCATGTGCTCTGACTGGCAATCGAACCGTGACCTCCTGGTTCATAGGTCAACGCTCAACTGCTGAGCCATGCTAGCCAGGCCCACTGCTTTCTCCAATGGCTGCAGCAATCTGCATGCACACCAATAGTGCAGGAGAGTTCCCTTTGCTCCACATTCTCAGCAACACTTGTTAATTTATTGATGATAGCCATTCTGACAGGTGTGAGATGATATCTCATTGTGGTTTTAATTTGCATTTCTCTGATGATTAGTGACTTGAAACATCTTTTCATATGTCTATTAGTCATCTATATGTCCTCTTTGGAGAAGTGTATATTCAGAGCCTTTGCCCACTTTTTAATTAGGTTGGTGGTGTTGGTTGTTTTTGTTTTTTGTTGTTTTTTTTTTTTTTAGGGAGGAGGGGTTTGGTGTTGAGATTTCTAAGTTTTTTATAAAATTTGGATATTAAGCCCTTATCAGATGTGTCATTGGTGAATATGTTATTCCATTCGGTGGAATATCTTTTCATTTTGTTGATGGTTTTCCTTTGCTGCGCAAAAAACTGTTTAGTTTGATGTAGTTCCATTTGTTTATTTTTTTGTTTGTTTCCTTTGCCTGAGAAAAATATAGCAGAAAAATATCACTAAGAGAAATGTCAGAGAATTTACTGCCCTTGTTTTCTTCTAGGATTTTTATGGTTTTCACGTCTAACATATAAGTCGGGCTTTTTTTAATCGTGGTCTTTAAAAAAAATTTTTTTATTGCTTTTAGAGAGGAAGGGAGAGGGAAAGAGAGAAACATCAGAGAATCATCTACCAAACACCTCCTGCACCTCCAGCTGGGGCTCAGGCCTGCACAACCTGACCATGTGCCCTGACCAGGAACGGAACCATGACCTCCTGGTTCAGAGGTTGGCACTCAGCCGCTGAGCCTGCTGGCCAAGCTGCCATATAATCCATTTTGAGTTTATTCTTATATATGCTGTAAGAAGGTGGTCTAAGTTTCTTTTTCCTTTTCTTTCTTTCTTTCTTTCTTTTTTTTTTTTTTTTGGCATGTATCTGCCAAGTATTTCCAACACTGTTTATTGAAGAAACTATCTTTACCCCACTGTCTGTTTTTTGCCTCCTTTTTGTCATTAATTGACTATAAAGGCCTGAGTTTACTTCTGGTCCCTATATTCTGTTCCATTGATCTATATGTCTGTTTTTATGTCAGTACCATGCTGATTTGATTATTATGGCTTTATAGTATAGTTTGATATCAGGTAGTGTGAGTCCTCCAACTTTGTTTTTCTTTCTCAAGATCATTGCTGCTATTCATGGTGTTTCATGATTTCATATAAATTTTTAGAATATTTGTTCTAGTTCAGTGAAATACTCCATTGGTATCATGATAGGAATTGCATTAAATCTATAGATTGCTTTGGGTAGTATGGACATTTTAATGATGTTAGTTCTTCCTATCCATGAACACTATATAGGCTTCCACTTTTTATCTTCAATTTCTTTTTATAGTGTTTTGTAATTTTGTGAACACAGGTCTTTTACATCCTTGGTTAAATTTATCCCTCATTATTTTATTCTTTTTGAAGCAGTGTGAATGTGATTGTCTCCTGGTAGTTCATTATTAGTGTATAAAATTGTTTTTTTATAGAATTAGAAATATTTGTCTCGTTTAAGAAAAATAACAGCATAAGCACACCAATAAGTGACCACCAATATGTGGTTAGGGAGTAATAGGGGGGGTGGAAATTGGGTGACCACCAATATGTGGTTAGGGAGTAATAGGGGGGGTGGAAATTGGGTGACCACCAATATGTGGTTAGGGAGTAATGGGGGGGTGGAAATTGGGTGACCACCAATATGTGGTTAGGGAGTAATGGGGGGTGGAAATTGGGTGACCACCAATATGTGGTTAGGGAGTAATGGGGGGGTGGAAATTGGGTGACCACCAATATGTGGTTAGGCAGTAATAGGGGGGGTGGAAATTGGGTGACCACCAATATGTGGTTAAGGAGTAATGGGGGGGTGGAAATTGGGTGACCACCAATATGTGGTTAGGGAGTAATGGGGGGGTAGAAATTGGGTGACCACCAATATGTGGTTAGGGAGTAATGGGGGGTGGAAATTGGGTGACCACCAATATGTGGTTAGGGAGTAACGGGGGGGTGGGAATTGGGTGACCACCAATATGTGGTTAGGGAGTAACTGGGGGGTGGGAATTGGGTGACCACCAATATGTGGTTAGGGAGTAACGGGGGGGGGGAAATTGGGTGACCACCAATATGTGGTTAGGGAGTAATGGGGGTGGAAATTGGGTGACCGCCAATATGTGGTTAGGGAGTAATGGGGGGTGGGAATTGGGTGACCACCAATATGTGGTTAGGGAGTAACGGGGGGTGGGAATTGGGTGACCACCAATATGTGGTTAGGGAGTAACGGGGGGTGGGAATTGGGTGACCACCAATATGTGGTTAGGGAGTAACAGGGGGGGAAATTGGGTGACCACCAATATGTGGTTAGGGAGTAATGGGGGTGGAAATTGGGTGACCGCCAATATGTGGTTAGGGAGTAACGGGGGGGTGGGAATTGGGTGACCACCAATATGTGGTTAGGGAGTAACGGGGGGGTGGGAATTGGGTGACTACCAATATGTGGTTAGGGAGTAACGGGGGGGGAAATTGGGTGACCACCAATATGTGGTTAGGGAGTAATGGGGGTGGAAATTGGGTGACCGCCAATATGTGGTTAGGGAGTAACGGGGGGTGGGAATTGGGTGACCACCAATATGTGGTTAGGGAGTAATGGGGGGTGGGAATTGGGTGACCACCAATATGTGGTTAGGGAGTAACGGGGGGTGGGAATTGGGTGACCACCAATATGTGGTTAGGGAGTAATGGGGGGTGGGAATTGGGTGACCACCAATATGTGGTTAGGGAGTAACGGGGGGGTGGGAATTGGGTGACCACCAATATGTGGTTAGGGAGTAACGGGGGGGGGGGAAATTGGGTGACCACCAATATGTGGTTAGGGAGTAATGGGGGGTGGGAATTGGGTGACCACCAATATGTGGTTAGGGAGTAATGGGGGGGGTGGGAATTGGGTGACCACCAATATGTGGTTAGGGAGTAATGGGGGGGTAAATTGGGTGACCACCAATATGTGGTTAGGGAGTAACGGGGGGGTGGGAATTAGGTGACCACCAATATGTGGTTAGGGAGTAACGGGGGGTGGGAATTGGGTGACCACCAATATGTGGTTAGGGAGTAATGGGGGGTGGGAATTGGGTGACCACCAATATGTGGTTAGGGAGTAACGGGGGGTGGGAATTGGGTGACCACCAATATGTGGTTAGGGAGTAATGGGGGGGGAAATTGGGTGACCACCAATATGTGTTTAGGGAGTAATGGGGGGGTGGGAATTGGGTGACCACCAATATGTGGTTAGGGAGTAATGGGGGGGGGAAATTGGGTGACCACCAATATGTGGTTAGGGAGTAACGGGGGGGTGGGAATTGGGTGACCACCAATATGTGGTTAGGGAGTAACGGGGGGTGGGAATTGGGTGACCACCAATATGTGGTTAGGGAGTAACGGAGGGGGAAATTGGGTGACCACCAATATGTGGTTAGGGAGTTATGGGGGGGGAAATTGGGTGACCACCAATATGTGGTTAGGGAGTAACGGGGGGTGGGAATTGTGACAGAGGAGAGCATGCTGATCTCATCCCAGGCAGCCCCCTTCTCCTCTCCCAGTTGTGCAACAACATGGCAGTGTAGGGGCCCCAAAGCCTCTCAGTTCCAAGCAATTGTTGCCATGAAAGAAGGAAGCCTCAGAGTTATCAGATCACCCCTACATGTAAACCTGAAAATTGCCAATTTTATGTTAAATTTAAATTGTTATCTCAGTTGTTAAAACTTGGCGTAGGTGTCAGGCCAGTGTGCCTCAGTGGTTGAGCATCCAGCCATGAACCAAGAGTTCACTGGTTCAGCCCTAACCAGTTTGGTTCAGTGGGTAGAGTAGCAGCCCACAGGCTGATGGGTCCCAGGTTCAAATCAGGTTAAGGGGACATACTTTGGTTGCAGGCTCAATCCCCGGCCCTGGTCCGATGTTTCTCTCTGCCTCTCTCCTTCCCTCCCTTTCACTCTCTAAAAATTAATGGAAAAACATCATCGGGTGAGGATTAACAAAAAATAAAGTAAAAGAGTTCACCTGTTCAATTCCTGGTCAGGCAGAATGCCCAGGCTCTGTCCCCAGTAGGAGCTAGCCGATTGATGTCTCTCATGGATGTTTCTATCTCTCTAAAGTCAATAAAAAACATACATATATTTCCTTTTTGGTTGTCTTTCTTTTTTTTTTTTAATTGTTTAAAGTATTACATGCCTCCTTTTTCCCCAATTAACCTTCCTGTCTTCCCTCCCCTTGAAAAACATTTTTTTAAAATTGAGTAGGCAAAAACATATTCATAAGGCCCCAGAGTTAATGAACTCTGGCTGTATAGTTTTACTTTTGGTTTCAGGATTATGCTTGCCACTTAAAATAAGTTGAAACACTTTCCTTCCTCCCTATCCCCACATCTCCCTCTCTAGATCTGTAATCCTCTGGATTAACAGAGGAATTATCTGTAGTTTAGCTTGACTTCCACATCCATTGCTCTTAGGGTATGGGGCCTTTTTGGTGAAGACAGAGTTTTATATTTTCAGGATTTTTTTCTTGAGCCATTTTTGGTTATTTATATTATTACAAAATCATACATTTAATCTAAGTTTAAATGAATTCTATAGATTTTTTATTTTAATCTCAGCATATTAATAGTTTTTTTATTTTTTAATATTTTACTTATTATTGTTAATCTTACTGTGCCTTATTTATAAATTAAACTTTATCATGGATATGTATGTATCCAAAAAAACATTTTTCCTAATAATAATTATGTAAATTGACCATACGTCCATTATACCCACAGCCAATCAGAGTGAGTATGCAAATTAACCCAATAAAGACGGCGGTTAATTTGCATAAATGCCTGGGTCCCGGCAACCTCCTTAGCACCCAGGTCACTCTCAGCCAGCCATTCCACAGAGGAGTTAGGCTTGGGGGCCAGGGGTACCCACTTCCCAAGCCTAAAGCCTGGGGTGGAGTCTGTAGGATTGGGAAGGGGCCAAGCCTACCATCAGAGGGGCAGGGGGTGCCTGTTTCCCAAGCCTACAACCTGTTGAGGCTGTAGGCTTGGGAAGGGGCCGAGCCTGGGATTAGAGAGGCAGGGGGTGTCCACTTCCCAAGACCACAGCCTGGGGCAGAGGCTGTAGGCTTGGGAAGGGGCCGAGCCTGGGATCAGAGAGGCAGGGGGTGTCCACTTCCCAAGACCACAGCCTGGGGCAGAGGCTGTAGGCTTGGGAAGGGGCCGAGCCTGGGATCAGAGAGGCAGGGGGTGTCCACTTCCTAAGACCACAGCCTGGGGCAGAGGCTGTAGGCTTGGGAAGGGGCCGAGCCTGGGATCAGAGAGGCAGGGGGTGTCCACTTCCCAAGACCACAGCCTGGGGCAGAGGCTGTAGGCTTGGGAAGGGGTCGAGCCTGCCATCGGAGGGAAGTGGGGAGAAAAATCAATGGAAACATGTCCTCAGGTGAGGATAAAAAGAAAAATAAAGAAATGTCATATCTTATGAAAGGCACATCTTGAAAGTGCTTAAAGAAAGTTGTCCTTTTTTCATGGTAAGGGGACCAGAGTCCATGTTGATGACAATACCTAGGTGGCTGCAGTAGCGAGCTGATAGGGCTGTCACCTTTCCCTGATCAGCCCGGTCACCTCTCACAAAGGGAGGCCAGACTGCTCCAACAGGGAGCAGGCCTAAGTCATCAGTAGGACATCCCCTGAGGGCTCCCAGTATGTCAGAGGGGGGCAGGCTGGGCTGAGGGACTCCTCCCCAGTGCACAAATTTCGTGCACAAGGCCCCTCGTTTATATAAATATACTAGAGGCCTGGGGCACACAATTCATGCATGGAAGGGGGAGGGTCTGTTCCTCAGCCAAGCTTGCACCCTCTCCAATCTGGGACATCCCCTTCACGAACCCGGACTGCTAGTTCCCAACTGCTAGCCTGCCTGCTTTCCTGATTGTCCCTAACTGCTTCTGCCTGCCAGCCTGATCATCCTCTAACCATTTCCCTGCCAGCCTGATTGCCCCTAACTGCCCTCCCCTGCTGGCCTGGTCTCACTTAACTGCCCTCCCCTGAAAGCCTGGTCACCCCTAAATGCCCTCCCCTGCAGGCCTGATCCCCCTCAACTTCTCTTTCCTGCAAGCCTGGTCCACCATAACTGCTCTCCCCTTCAGGCCTGGGTCTCCCCAAACTGCCCTTCTCTGCAGGCCCAGTCATCCCCAACTTTCCTCCTCTGCCAGCCTGCTCACCCCTAACTGCCCTCCCCTGCAGGCTTGATCACCCCCAATTGCCCTCCCTTGCAGGCCTGGTTCCCCACAACTGCTCTCTCCTCTTAAAAAAAAAAACCAGCATATATATATATATATATATATATATATATATATATATATTATTGAATTTTACAGAGAGGAAGGGAGAGGAAGAGAGAGTTAGAAACATCGATGAGAGAGAAACATCCATCAGCTGCCTCCTGCACACACACCCCTGCCAGGGTTTTCCCCACAACCAAGGTACATGCCCTTGACCGGAATTGAACTTGGGACCCTTGAGTCCATAAGCCAACACTCTAAACACCTAGCCAAACCAGTCAGAGCTGCTCTCCCCTCTTGGCCTGACCGCCCACAACTGCTCTCCCTTACAGGCCTGGTCCCTCCCAACTGCCCTTCCCTGCTGGCCTGATCACCCACTACTGCCCTCCCTTGCAGACCTGCTCCCTCCCAACTGCCCTCCCCTGCTGGCCATCTTGTGGTGACCATCTTGTGTCCACATGGTGCTAGCCATCTTGTGTGTTGGAGTGATGGTCAATTTGCAAATTACTCTTTTATTAGGTAGGATAGAGGCCTGGTGCACAGGTGGGGGCTGGCTGGTATGCCCTGAAGGGTGTGCCAGATCAGGGTGAGGTTTCCCTTGAGATGTAGGGTGGCCTGGGTGAGGGGCCTGTGGTGGTTTGTAGGCCAACCACAACCCCCTGGCAACTCAAGCAAAAGCCCTGATATCTGGGATTTATCTATCTTCTATAATTGAAACTTTGTACTTCAGCAGAGGCCAGGGCTGGGGGAGCTTGGCTTCCTCCATCACTGGGGGCAACTCAAGCCTCCTGCTCTCTCCAGCTCTGTGGCTGTTGGGATTTATTTATTTTCTATAATTGAAACTTTGTAGCTTTCAGCGGAGGCCAGGGCTGTGGGAGTTTGGCTTCCTCCATGGCTGGGGAAACTCAAGCCTCCTGCTTTCTCTGTGGCCGCAGCCATCTTGGTTGGGTTAATTTGCGAACTCACTCCTGATTGACTGGTGGGTGTGGCTTGTTGGTGTAGCAGAGGTACAGTCAATTTGCATTTACCCTTTTATTATATAGGATAGAGTTTGGTACTCTTCAGGAATCTACCGAGGGTCTTGGAATGAATAGTATCCCCCAAGGATAAAGAGGTACTACTGTACATGTACAAAGATGATACTGTCTTGGTTCTTAGTCTTTATCACCTAATTTTTAAAATTCTTTCCCCCCCCCCCCCCCCCCCCCCCCCACAGTTCATCCATGAGCTCGGATTTCCCACATTACAACTTCAGGATGCCCAATATTGGATTCCAGAATCTGCCTCTCAACATATATATCGTGGTTTTTGGAACTGCTATATTTGTCTTCATCCTTAGTTTACTCTTCTGTTGCTACTTGATTAGGTAATCAATTTTCATTCTATATTACTTTAGAATATGTTAATCAATAATAAATTAACTTTCTCCCCTCAGATTAAAAAATTTTTATAAATATTGTTGGGAAGGAAGAAAATTTCCTCTTCCTAGATTCTTTCAGTTGGTCTAATTAAAGCTCAGACTATAAAAAATTTTAGTGTATTGTTCAAAGAGCTTTATGGAATAAAATAATAGAAAATTAAATTTTATTATACAGCTATATATTTTATAGTTTTTAGTGTTTGTACAGTATATGTTTATGGTTAAGATAAATACAGTCATCAGATATCTTTAACAATATTTCATTATTGCCCCTAGTGTTCCAGGGTACTTATTTACTGACAGTCAAATCTGAGTGAATTTAGTGTGTAGTTTCTAATTTTCTGACAAGTGAATTTATATTCTTCATAGAAGGTGAATCTTCTCTGAAGTTCTCACAAAATGTAACCACTCCTTGTATTTCATAGATATGCTGGCTGCCTATGATTTTTTGGTCTTGCTTAGAGAAATAAATACATAACTAATATAATTATAGGATTTAGGAAAAACTTTTTAAAAATCTGTTTATTACTAGAAATTTTCTTTTCCTAACATTTCTTTAATTAATAGTTTGATAAGTGTTATGTAAATATTTAGCTTTTTAAGAAAATATTGGGGAATTGGCCATAATTAAACAGGACTTCATAGCATTAAAATATTTCTTTTTTCCAAACCTAAGTTTTTTGGAAATTTCTCTACAAATACTGGCTTAGTTAAAATTTGTGAATTTAATATTTGAAACCAAATTATTTTTTTAAAGAAGACAAATATATTTTAAAAGATTAATTAAGGAAGAGCTTATGTAAATATTCTAAAATGTATCTAGGTCATAGTATAGTTTTTATTACTGTGTCAAAGAATTAATTACGCCTTTGATTTTTCTTAGCTTTAGGAAAAATACTAATATACCAATTGTGATTCTGGGTAAATTTTTGAGAATTAAGTTATGAAAAACTATTTTACCTCATTATATTTCTTTTAATAAGCAAGCAAAGAGATAAAGAAAAAAATCATAGCAGTTGTTTTCATGCTATGATTGCCCCACTGGTCACCCCGCAGGGGGAGGCAGCCGGTGGCAGCAGGGGTGGGGCTCCCGAGTGTCCACCAGTCACCTCACAAAAATAGGCCCTGATCGCTGGCCAGGGCTAGGGACCCTACCCATGCACGAATTTTATGCAACAGGCCTTTGGTTTTTTAATATAACTTAAGTTCTCCAAGCTCCTTTCTAGGGGGCTCTTCTCATGCAGAGAGATCCCTCCAGTCACAGCTAGACTCATCAGAACCACTGGAGAATACAGCTTAGATCTAAACTAGACACCCTCTACCAACCAGTCTTACACAACATTTTAGTACAGAATCTGCTGCCCATGACAGGGCTATGAATAGATCACTACTGGAACACAAAAGGACTCTTACCTTGCTAAGAGTTATCCTATTTTATAATGAATCATAATATTTTAATTTATGTTTGTTATTTATCTCTCTCTCCAGATAGAGTTTTGTCTGTTCTGTTTGCTGTATCCCAACACCCAAAACTGAACACTATCTGGCACAGTATTGGCACTCAATAAGTGTTTGTTTGAGTAAATGAGAGTGTGGTGTGATGCAGGACAAAACTGGATGCAGGACAAAATTCTAGAAAAGAGCCCATGGCCTGGCCAGGTAGCTCAGTAGGTTGGAACATTATCCCAATACTCCAAGATCGTGGGATTGATCCCCACACACAAGAAGCATCCAATGAATGCATAAATATGTGAAAGCCTCATTTTAATGAAATTTAATGGAGTTTATTTTATTCCTGTATATGAAAACTATGCTTCTCTCAGTAAAACAAACAAACAAAAACTTAAGGATATAGATTATTTGAACTACATAATTAATAAATTTGACCTAATTCAGATAAATTTATACTTTTAAAATTTCATAAATTAGCCTGGCCAGCATGATCAGTGGTTGAGCATCAACTTATGAACCAGGAGGTCATGGTTCGATTGCCAGTCAGGGCACATGCCTGGACTGGGGCTCTGTTCCCAGGGTGGGGCGTATAGGAGGCAGCCGGTAAATGATTCTCATCATTGATATTACTGTCTCTACCCCTCTCCCTTCTCTGCAATAAATTAAAAATGTATTTTTAAAAGCCAATTAAACCCAAAAGGAAATAGAAGGAAGAAAATAAAAAAGCTAAGCACAGAAATCAATGAAATAGAAAAAAATGTATAAAAAATAATTGAAATTAAAATTTGATACTTGGAAACAACAGAATTGATGAATCTCTAGAAAGACTGATCAGGAAAAAGAGAGAAAAGATAAACTACTAATGTCAGAAATGAAAAGGGAATTGCTACAAATCTTACAAATATTAAAAGATCACAAAAGATGTCATGAGCAGCTTGATGCCACTAAATTTGAAATTTTAGTTGAATTAGACATTTTCTTAGAAAAATATAGTATATCAAAACTGAAACAAGAAATGACATTATATATTTTTAAAATCCATAAGTAACATCATAATCAACAGTGAAAGTCTAAAAGTTTTCCCTGTACAATCAGGCACCAGACAATGATGCTAGTTTTCACCTCTGCTATTCAACATTGTGCTAGAAGTTCTAAGTAAAGCAGTTAGGCAACACAAAGAAATAGAAGACATCCAATTGTAAAGAAAGAAGTAAAACTACATATAGACAATCCCTTATATATCTACTAGAACTAATAAATTAATTAAGCAAACTTTTAGGGTACAATATCAGCACACAAAAATCAGTTGTGTTTCTATAAACCAACAAGGAACAATCTGAAAAGGAAATAATTCCACTTATAATATCCAGGAGAATAAAATCCCTAGGAATAAATTTAACCAAAGAAGTGAAAGATTTGTACACAAAAACTACAAAACATTGCTGAAAGAATTAAAGTAGACCTAAATAAATGGGAAGGTATCCAATATTCATGGATTATAAGGCAATATTATTAAGATTAGAGGCCCAGTGGACAAAATTTGTGCACATGGAGGGAGAGTCCCTCAGCCCAACCTGCACCCTCTCCAAACTGGGACCCCTCAAGGGGTGCCCCTCTCACAACCCAGGGCTGCTGGCTCCCAACTGCTCGCCTGCCTACTTGCCTGATTGCCCCTAACAGTTTGTGCCTGCCAGCCTGATCACCCCGTAACCATTCCCCTGCCAGCCTGATCAATGCCTAACTGCTCCCCTGCCAGATCGATTGCCCTTAACTGCCCTCCCCTGCTGGCCTGGTTGCCCCCAACTGCCCTCCCCTGCTGACCTGCTCACCCCTAACTGCCCTCCCTTGCCAATCTGGTCACCACCAACTGCCCTTCCCTGCAAGCCTGGTTACCCCCAACTGCCCTCCCCTGAAGGCCTAGTCCCCCCCAACTACTTTCCCCTTCAGGCCTGGTCATCCCCAATTGCCCTATCCTGCTGACCTGATTGCCCACAACTGTCCTCCCCTTCAGGCCATCTTGTGGCAGCCGTCATGTGTCCACATGGGGCCTGCCATCTTTGACCACATGGGGGTGGCCATCTTGTGTGTTGAAATGATGGTCAACTTGAATATTACCTCTTTATTAGATAGGATGATAGTACTCCTGAAAGCAATCTACAGATTTGATGCAATGCCTATCAAAATTCCAATAGCCTTGCCCTAGCCAAGTGACTTGGTTGCTTGGAGTATCATCCCATACACTAAAGAAAAAGTTGTATGTTCAACCCCTGGTCAACTTAGGTTGGAGTTAGATCTCCATTCAGGTTGTAGACGGGCGGCAACCATCAGTGTTTCTCACATTGATGTCTCTCTTCCCCATCCCGCCCTCTCTTTCGCTCTCTAAAATCAATAAACATATCCTCAGGTAAGGATTAAAAAATATCGATAGCCTTTTATGCAAAAAATGGAAAGACTGATCCTCAACTCACCTGGAACTTTAAGGAGCACCGAAGAATAGCCAAAACAATTTTGAAAAAGAAAAAAAAGGAAGACTCAGACTTCCCAATTTCAAAGCTTCCTACAATAATTAAACATTGTGCTACTGGCATAAGAATAGACATATAAACCAATGAAATAGAATTGAGAGTCCAGAAACAAACGCAAACATCTGTGGTCAACTGATTTTCAGTAAAGGTGCCCAAAACCACTGAGTGGGGAAAAAGAATAGTCCCTTCAACAGATGGCAGGACAACTAAATAATATATATGAAAGAATGAAGTTGAACCCCCCACCTCACATTTTATATAAAAATTAACTCAAAAATAGGTCAACAACCTAAATATAACAGCTAAAACTATAAAATTCTTGGAAGAAAATAGGTAAATCTTTAGGTACTTAGACTGGTAGTAGTAGATTCTCAGATTTGACACCAAAAGCCCAAACAACAAAAGAAAAAGTAGATAAATTTGACTTACAGAAATTAAAAATATTTTTGCATTAAAGGGCGTTATCAAGAAAGTGAAAAGACAGTCTTTAGAATGGTGGAGAAATATTTGCAATCAAATCTGATAAGAGATTAATACCCAGAATATACTTTAAAACTTACAGCTCATTAACAAAAGGACAACTGAATTGCCCAGCCCGTGTGGGTCAGTGGTTGAGCGTCAATCTATGAACTAAGATCATAGTTCTATTCCCAGTCAGGGCACATGTCCAGCTTGAGAGCTTGATCCCCAGTAGGGGTTGTGCAGGAGAGAGCTAATCAGTGATTCTTTCATTATTGATGTTTCTATCCCTCTCCTTTCCTCTCTGAAATCAATAAAAATGTACATATTTTTTAAAAAGACAACTGAATTGAAAATAGGCAAATGACTTAAATAGTTATTTTTCCAAAGAAGATAGGGTGGGGCAAAGGTAGGTTTACAGTTGTTCATATGGAAGATAATACAATAATTATAAATAATATAAGAATAAACTGTTTTTGCATACTCACAAGTCTTAACCTACTTTTCCCTACCCTGTACAAATGACCAATAAACACATGAAAAGATGTTCAACATTACTGGTCATTAAGGAAATGCAAATTAAAACCACAGTGAGATACCACTTCACACCTAAGATGCTGTACTCAAAAATATGGAGAATTACAAGTGTTGGTGAGGATGCAGAGAAATAGAAACCCACACACGTTGCCTGTAGGAGTGTAAAATGGTGCGGCCTCTGTGGAAAAGAGCTCAGCAGCTTCTCAAAAAGTTAAGCCTAGAATTACCATCTGACCCAGAAATCTCTCTTCTCAGTGAACGCCCAAGACAAATGAAGAGACATGCCTACACAGAAACTTATACCAGGAGTGCTTATAACAGCATTGTTATAATAGTCTAAACATGTATAAAACCCAAATGTCCATGAGCAGATGAATGGATAAACAAATTGTAACATAAATTCAGCCATAAAAAGGAGTGAAGAACTGATGTGTAGTACAATTAGGATGAGCTTTGAAAACATTATGCTAAGTGAAAAGCCAAACACAAAAGGTCACATATTGTATGATTTGTTATATAGACATACATATTTCTATCCATAATAGGCAATTCCATAAAGACAGAATGCAGATAAGAGGTTACTAGGAAATAGGAGAAGGGGAATACTTAATGAGACCACTTAGTGAAATCACATGGTTTTTGGAGGACGATGAAAAATTTTGAAACTAGAGACAGCTGGTGATTGCACAACATTGTGACCACACTAAACACCACTGACTTATACAATTTAAAATGGTTAATTTTATGTTATGTGAACACAAACAAAGGAATATTTTTAAAATTTATTAAAGGAATAAGAGAACTAACTCAAGAAGAAATAGAAAATATTAATAACTATATACCTACTAAGAAATTGAATGTGTTCTTAAAGCATTCCCACAGAGACTACAAGCCAGGTAACTTCACCAGTGAATTCTTTAAAACAGTAAAGAAAAAAGTACCATTCTTAAATGACTTCCAAAGAATAAAAGAAATACTCAACTCAGATAATGAGAACAGCATGATCTTGTTTGAAATTATACAAAGCCTCAAAAAGACATTACAAAAAAGAAACACACTTGTGTCTTAAACATGCACCGACTGAAATAAAAAATATTATACATAGACCCAATAGCAGATTAAAGGAATGCAAAAATCAAGTCAAAGATTTGAAATACAAAGAAGCAAAAAAACACCCAACCAGAAAAGAAAAAAAGAATCCAAAAATTTGAACATAGTGTGAAAAGCCTCTGGGACAATTTCAAGCATACTAACATCAGAATTACAGGGGTGCCAGAAGAAGAGAGCGAGCAAGATACTAAAAACCTATTTGAAGAAATAATGACTGAAAACTTCCCCACCTGGTGAAAGAAATAGACTGACAAGTCCAGGAAGCACAGAGGACCTCAAACAAAAGGAATCCAAAGAGGACCACACCAAGGCACATCATAATTAAAATGCCAAGAGCAAAAGACAGAGAATATTAAAAGCAGCAAGAGAAGAACAGTTACCTACAAGGAAGCACCTATACGATTGTCAACTGATTTCTCAACAGAAACTATGCAGGCCAGATGGGAGTGGCAAGAAATATTCAAAGTGATGAATAGCAAGAACCTCCAACCAAGATTACTCTACCCAGCAAAGCTATCATTCAGAATTGAAGGTCAGATAAAGAGCTTCACAGATAAGAAAAAGCTAAAAGAGTTCAACACCAAGCCAGTATTATATGAAATGCTGAAGGGTATTTTTTAAGAAGAGGAGGAGGAAGAATAAAAAGGTAAAGATAAAAATTATGAACAACAAATACATATCAACAAGTGAATCTAAAAATCAAGTGAATTTAAAATCTGATGAACAGAATAAACTGGTGAATATAATAGAATCAGGGGCATAGAAAGGGAGTGGACTGACAATTCTCAGGGGGAAAGAGTGTGGGGGGTGCGGAAAGAGACGACAAAATCGTACACCTATGGATGAGGACAGTGTGGGGGAGGTAAGGTCAGAGGGTGGGGTGGAGGGAAGCTATGGGGAGAAAAAAAGAGGAGGAACTATAATAATATGAACAATAAAGATTTATTAAATTTTTTAAAAATCCAAAATATTCTACAGATAAACTATTTAAAAATAATAAAAAGGAGACATATGTACTACTACTTGTAATACTTTATAAACAATAAAAATTAATTATAAAAAATAAAAATAAGTGCACTTAGCAAGTCGTTAGATACAAAAATTGTTTTTTCTATGTAGTAGCAACAATGAATTAGAAAATGAAAAAAATTTATAATTTATTGTAGATCAAGATTTACTAAATACCTAGGAATAAATCTAATGAAAGATATATAAGCGTTCTACCTAGAAATGTGTAAACAGAAATTAAGGTGTAATAAGTAGGTTCATAGATTGAAAACTCAATCTTGCAAAGATATTAGTTCTTCTGCAGTTGATCTATAACTTCCGTACAATCTCAGTCAAAATCCCAACAGATTTTTTTGTGGAAATTGGCAAGCTCATGAAATTGGTATGGAAATGCAGAGGACCAAGAGTAGCCAAGACAGTAATTAGGAACAAAACTTGAAGACTTCTAATGCCAGACCCTAAGACTTACTACAGAGCTCCAGTACTGAAAACAGAGTGCTGTTCACCTAGCACCCAGATCTTGCTTTCTAAACACTGTTCTCCAGTAAAAAGAACCAATGTCCTTTGGAAGAAGTGCTAATCCCACCAATGGGGTGTGGAAAATACAAGATGAGCCGGAAACATCTTTCAGTGCTAATAAGCAAGGAAATTTATGAGAAAAGATGAAAGCACATTAAAAGGACACAGAAGTCAACCCGATGAAGCTCCTAAAGGCCAAACCTAATCAATTTGAGCAATAAAATAAATAATGATCATATTGAATTCTAACCCATAGACTAAAACAAATATCCTTGAGTCCATAGCGATATAAACAAATGAAGGAGAAGGGACATATGTTCCTTACAGAAGAATTCCAGTTAATAATTATGCAAGGAATTAGGAAACTACAAAGCCACCACCAAGCGAACACTATAGCAATTGTTGTAAGCAAGAGGAGTGCTGATCAGTGGACAAAAGCTTGAGAATAAACAGGATTTTACACAGTTTCAACATCTCCCCCCAAGATGTTTGTCAGTTTTAAAAAGGAAAATAATAACTACAGTGGAGAGACCTAGTAGACAATCCATGAACAAGTGGTCATGGTTAATATGTCAAAATCTTGAAAGAAAAGGAAAACTAAGGATCCTACCACAGATTGGGAGAGACTAAGGAAACATGAATTGGGTCATAAAAACAGGAAAAGGATATTAGCGAAAAAAACTGGTGAAATATAAAAAGTCTCTTATTTTTGTTGATATATAAACAGTAATATCAATATATCAGTGTTAATTTACTTGCTTTGATTTTTGTACTCTGGTTGTGTGAGATATAAACATTGGAAAAACTGGGAGAGATGTATATGTAAACTCTTATTTTTTGCAACTTTTCTGTAAATCTAAAACTATTTCAAAATACAAATTAAAAAAAAAAAAACTAGCATAGTGTTGACACAAGGTGCACCAATTTCCCAGGGCTGCTTAACCACATACCCCAAGCTGGGTGGCTTAAAACAACAGAAATTTAGTCTCCCATTCTGGAGGCTGGAATTTCAAAAACAAAGTGTCAGCAGGGCCATGCTCCCTCTATTTAAGACTCTAGGGTGGGCACCTTGCCTCTTGAAGCTGCATCACTGCTGTCTCTTTCTTCACCTGGCTTTCTTCCCTGTGTCTGTATTTCCTCTCTTCTAAGGACGTCAGTCATATTGAATTTAGGGTCCACCCTAAATCCAATATGCGCCCTACATCCAGTATGACCTTATTTCAATTAAATAATCTGCAAATACTATTTCCTAAGGTTATAAGGTTATATCCTAAGGTTCCAGTTAGATATAAATTTTAAGGGGACAGTGTTCAATCTAGTACATAAATATAGGCAAATAGACCAATGGAACAAAATTAAAACTCTTGAAACAGACTCACATATTGTGTCTGACTTACAACAGATGTGCCACTGCAATGCAGTGGGGAAGGAGGATCTTTGTAATAAATGAGTTAGACAAAAATCTGCACATGAATGAAAAGAATCTTGTCCTCTACCTCAAATCATACATAAAGACTAATTTCAGATCATGTGTGTGTGTGTGTGTGTGTGTGTGTGTGTGTGTGTGTGTGTGTTAAAGATAAAATAACAAATTGTTTTCAAGAGAATATCTTCATGATCTGGAGGTATGCAAAGACTTTTTTAATTGGACACAAAAAGAACTGACATTATTGGGACTAGTTGATAAATTGGGCTTCATTTAAAATAAGTGTCTGTTCATCAGAAGATACCATTAAGAGAATGAAAAGGCAAAAGCCCCGGAGTAGGAGTAGATAATTACAGTACATAGACCAAACAGAGGACTCACATCTAAAATATATAAGAATTCCTATAAATTAAAAAGAAAAAAATAGACAACTCATTTTTTTAATGGGCAAAAAACTCAAAACAGCATTTCATAAAAGAAGATATTCAATTAGGAATAAGCATATGAAAGGGTTCTGCACACCATTGGGGAAATGCAAACTTAAACCAAAATGAGATACCATTGAATACCCACTAGATTGGCTTAAAACTTTTAAACCAACCTTACAAAGCAGTGGCAAAGATGTGGAACAACTGTAACTCTCATGCTTTGCCCACGGGAACAGATATTGGTGCAAGCACTTTGGATCAGCAGTTCTACTCCTAGGTATATACTCCACAGAAATTAGTGTGTATGTCCACTAAATGGCATGTAGAAGAATTTGTGTAGTAGCTTTAGTCATAGTAGCCCAAAATTGGAAGTAATCTAAATATTTATCAACAGTAGAATAAATAAATTATATTTATAGTGTTCATACAATGGAACACTATATGTCAGTCAAAAAGAATTACTGCAATAACATAGATAAGTTTTAAAAGTAACCATTAGCTGAAAGAAGCCAATGCAAAAGAGTATACCAAATGATCCATTTATTCGGAGTACAAAAACAAGCATCATCAATCTATAATCATAGAAATCAGGATAATGGCAACCTCTTTGGGTGGATATTGATTGGGAGGTCATTGAAGGGGTGCTGTAAATGTTGTGTATCTTGAGTAGGTGATAGTTAACACTGGTGTATATAAATGTATATGTGTATTTTTAATTAGCTGAGTTCTTAAGGTTTTTGTAATTAGATGTATATTATACTTAAAATTTTTAATTAAAATGTGGTATATTAAATATTGAAACAAGTGGACTATCATCAACATAAAAAGAATTGAGGCTTCATTAAAATATTTGTTGTATTAATGAGATTTTGTTTTAATGAGATTTTACTTGAATTTACATTTAGATATCATTTTATGGTTCACTGTTCACTTTCTCATGACAGTTGTATCATTTGGGTGTATTACAAGATAAAGACTCTGGATTTTAAACCATAAATTATATAAATTGTTACCAAAATTAGCAGTTTCCTTATTTTTTTCAAATTGTTGTGTTGGAAATCTCAATATCACATTTTTCATTTGTCTTTTAGGCTAAGACATCAAGCACACAAAGAATTTTATGCTTATAAACAGGTGAGAAATTTACTTCAGACTGACTTTGATAATGTTTTGTATCCAAAAAATGAGAACTCAGACTTGCACTCATTTTAAATTAGGACTTGTGTTCATTTTAACATTTTATTTGCCAGTTTGCAGCAAAAATAGATCAACTTTAAGTACTCTTTTTTCTAATTATAGAAAGTTCACATGATACAATAATACAGTTTAACAGGGAACTTAAGCTAACATTTTGCTAAAGAGAAATGCTGTAGCTTATAATTCTTAATAATTATATTAAACTAGTGACCCGGTGCATGGATTCATGCACATTGAAAGGGAATTAGAAGGAAATATTTTAAAATCACTGTTCACCCTTTCTCTATAATAGAAATGTCAGAGATGAAAGAAAATTAGTAAAATGTATATGAAAATAATATAAAAATTGATTAATAGATAACATCATAATATAACAACAACCAAGACATGATAGCTGCTTTCTTTTAGCTTCAGAATGTCAACAAAAACAACCAAATTCACTATAAAAAATGACAGATCAAAACACACGCGTATGATTGGTGCCAGCAAGAGCTTTATATGTATTACACATGCTCGAGTCAACATTTATTTTTAAACTACCACTGCGCGTCATATGTACCAGCCAGTTGGTTGGTCAGACAGGCATACAGTCAGTCACTTAACCTTTTATATATATAGACTAGAGGCCCAGTGCATGAAATTCATGCACGGGGGCTGGGGGTGTCCCTCAGCCCAACCTGCACCCTCTCCAATCTGGGACCCCCTCGAGGGATGTCCAACTGCCCATACTAGGATCGGGCCTAAATGGGCAGTCAGACATCCTTCTCACAACCCAGGACTGCTGGCTCCAAAGTGCTCACCTGCCTGCCTCCCTGATTGCCCCTAACCGCTTCTGCCTGCCAGCCTGATCACCTGCTAACCACTACCCTGCCAGCCTAATTGATGTCTAACTGCTCCCCTGCCACGCTGTTTGCCCCCAACTTCCCTCCTCTGCCAGCCCAGTCACCCCTAACTGCCCTTCCCTGCAGGCTTAATCATCCCCATCTGCCCTCCCCTGCTGGCCTGATCGCCCATAACTGCCCTCCCTTGCAGTCCTGGAACCTCCCAACAGCCCTCTCCTGCTGGCCATCTTGTGTCCACATGGGGGCAGGATCTTTAACCACATTGTGGCAGCCCTCTTGTGTGTTGGAGTGATGGTCAATCTGCATATTACTCTTTTATTAGATAGGATAGAGGCCTGGTGCAAGGATGGGGACTGGCTGGTTTGCCCTGAAGAGTGTCCTGGATCAGGGTGGGGATTCTCTTGGGCAAGTGGCCAGTTGTGGTTTGCAGGCCCGCCACACGCTTCAGCGATCCAAAAAGAGGCCTTGGCATCTGAGATTAATTTATGTTCTACAATTGAAACATTATAGCCTGGAGCAGAGCCAAGCCTTCTGCTTGCTCCGTGGTGGCAGCCATTTCTATTGGGACATTTACCTTCTATAATTGAAACATTGTAGCCTGGAGTGGAGGCCTAGGCCAGCCAGAGCTACAGAAGCTTGGCTTCCTCCATCTCCTGGGCAAACCTAGCCTCTGCTCCCTCCAGCTCTGTGGCTGCCGCCATTTCTATTGAAATATATCTTCTATAATTAAAACTTTGTAGCACTGAGTGGGGGCCTAGGCCAGCAACAGCAGGTGGAAAGCTTGGCTTCCTTTGTCACCGGGGAAACCCAAGCCTCCTGCTCTCAGTGGCCACAGCCATCTTGGTTGGGGTTTATTAGCATAATCTGCTCCTGATTGGCTGATGGGCGTGGTTGTAGGTGTGGCTTGACCAGAGGTACGGTCAATTTGCATACTGTTCTTTTATTAGATAGGACGAGATTCCATTAAATAATTTTTTTCACCTCCCTCATTAAAAACATAAAATTTCCTCAGAGAGGACCAGCTCTGTTCTAGTGGTCTCATCTCCTCCCCTTTGGTACGTTAATGTTATTAACGTCACACCACTAGAAGCCTACTTGGGTCATCACTGGTAACCCCTGCCCCTTACTGGTTTAAAGTAATAAACTTAGTAATAAACTTAGCTTTACTTGAAACAAAGTAAAATTTCTTTTTCTTACATGAGTCATTCATTAACATTTTACCACTGACACCAAACAGTGGGCCTGGTTGTTCCTTTTCTTTTGAACTAAAGCATGAAATTATTTTGTTGTTCTTAGCTTTTGGGGGAGAGGAGGGGCTTCAGCTTATTTTGGTCTTTAACTTTTGTGACATGTTATAGAACCATCTCACCGGTTTAGGATTACTGATCATTTTGTCCATCCTCTGTCTGTGTCTCTGAAATCTGAGCTCATTAGCGAGTTTCTTAGATGTCGACATTGACGTCATAGGTAACCCCACACTCTGCCCTATAGGTTTCATGTGGGATTCATACACAGACTGGAATGTTTTAGTTTTCTAAATAAATGAATCTTTTTGTCTCAGTTATTTCACAACCTTGATAACTATAAGGTATTTGTGTGTTTAAGAAAAAGCTAACTAAAAAGTAAAATTGGCCCTAACCGGTTTGGCGTCAGCCTGCGGACTGAAGGGTCCCGGGTTCGATTCTGGTCAAGGGCATGTACCTTGCAGGCACATCCTCAGTGGTGGGTGTAACAGAAGGAAGCTGATTGATGTTTCTTTCTCATCAATGTTTCTCTCTATCCCTCTCCCTTCCTTTTTGTAAAAAAGTCAATAAAATATATATTTAAAAAATAAAATAAAATTGGCCTTACTGGTCATTTAAAAGGTGAAATTGATTGATAGAATTATTAAAGTCATAAGATGTGGTAAAAATTGTCCTTAAAAATACTGAATTGGAAATTTAATACATCTCTGCATAGCTAGATGGTAGCTTTTGGTTGTGATTTCTGAAAATGTGATTTGCCCTCAAAACTATTTTTGATTCAGGTATATGATACTCAAAACAGGGATTTTTCTCAAAATTTCACTTGTCTATTTTTTCACTTGAAGATGACATATAATTTTAATAAGCCAAGTTTATTCTCAGAACTTTTCAATTTAAGCAGTAATTTGTCCTCTTATCATTTGGTATTCCTTTTAACTGATATCCACTCACTACAAAGTCAGGTTAGAAATACCACCTGGATAAGTTTTAAGCCTATTTACATAACTCTAGTTAAAGATAAAGTTTTCTGAGGATAGTGATGTATAATAATGAGCAAAACTTCTAAAATTAATTTTACTTTTTAATCTCTAATAATTACTAATTAATCCCATCAGCCAGTGTTGTGTTTTACTGAACCATAAGGCAGTAAATTTCCTACCCCATGGCTGCACTTAGTCTATATAGGCATGTGTTAATGTCTTTTCCCAAAATTTAATCTATTGTCAAAGAGAGTTTAAAATTGCTTTCCAGAAGAATATTGCATCATTGTTCAATTTCAAAGAATGTTAGTAAAATTGTTCTATCTCAAACTGTAAAAGAAATTCTCTTCAATACTGAATAAGAGGGGAAATGAGCTATATATACAAAAGAAAAATATTTGCAAGTATAATGAGAAATTTTTTAAATTACAGACTTAAATGGGCATAAAAACATACTTTTTGTCTTACAGGTTATATTAAAAGAGAAAGTAAAAGAACTGAATCTACATGAAGTAAGTTGCCTTATTTTAGTCTTTTCTTGAACTATTTTCTAATAGAGTGGTATGCTGTGGTATGCTTAAACATCTTTATTTTCAGAAGTTGAAAAAATTAAGTTTATTCAGCCTGGTCAGAAGAGCTCAGTTGGTTGGCCACTGCCCTGTGCACCAAATGCTGCAGATTCCATTCCTGGACAGGGCACATACCTAGGTTGTGAATTCCATCCCTGGTCAGAGCATTTACAAAAGGCAGCCAATCGATGCTCTCTCGCACATTGATGTTTCTCTGTCTCTCACTCTCTCCTGTCCTCTCTCTAAGCATGTCCTCAGGTGAGGATTTTTTTTTTTAATTAGGTTTATTTTGTCCTAGCCAGTTTGGCTCAGTGAATAGAGCATCGGCCCTTGGACTGAAAGGCCTTGGGTTCAGTTCCAGCCAAGGGCATGTACCTCAGTTGCAGGTTCAATCCACCATCCAAGTGGGGGGCCAGGGTGCATGCAGGAGGCAATCAATTGATATCAAATTGCAAAGTGTTTTACTCTCTCATAACCATGTTTCTCTCTCTCTGTTTCCCTCCTCTTTTCCACTCTCTCTAAAAATCAGTGGAAAGCCCTAGCCAGTTTGGCTCAGTGGCTAGAGCGTCAGACTGCAGACCAAAGATCCCGGGTTCGATTCTGATCAAGGGCATGCACTTTGATTGCAGGCTCCTCCTAGGCCCTGGCCCTTTTCAGGGTGTATGCAGGAGTTAGCAAGCAATGTGTTTCTCTCACATCGATATTTCTCTCTGTCTTCCCCTCTCTCTTCCACTCTCTCTTAAAGTCAATGGAAAAATATTCTCAGGTGAGGATAAAAAATAAATAAAAATCAATGGAAAAATATCCTCAGGTGAGGATTAACTAACTAAATAAAATTTGGCTTATTTTGGTCAGTTAAATAGAATATTTGAGGATGAGGTCATAAAAATCAGTTATGTGAAGACGTTAAGGGAATAACATAACTCATATTTTAATAGGGATGGTGCCCATGTGAGATTCCACAGCAGCAGGGTGCCGCTTTCTGTCAGTGCACTGTGAACACGAGAGAGACATGTTGGTTTTTCTACTCAAGGTGAATTTGCAGTAATTTCACTCTTGAAAATGTTCCCAGTAGTTCCTTCCGGCCAATGTCACAAAAAAGACAGTGGTTATTTCTTGGAGGTGGGAGTTTGAGGAGATGTGGCGGAGTGGCGGGAGAGGGAAGAACACACCGGGAGAGGCATATCCTTGGGGTTATCTCGAGTTGGGGTTGCATGGTGGTTGGTCCATGTGTCCCCTGTGTGATTGTGCTTTGTAATTTAAATACAAAAGTGTGTGTGTGCCCTGAAGTATACCTTAAGACACATAGTCTATACGAATTCTAATTTTATTCCTTGTGTTGCCTCCAATTAAAAATGCTCCGAATTTTTATTTTTAATTTTAGGGCCTTTTCTCTCTCCCTCTGAGTTTTTGAGTTTGTGTTTAAAACAAGGACTTGGAAAGTTGCACATGTAATATCTGTGTTTTTAGATTAACTGCGGTGAAGCTACATTGCTCATCTCTTCTTTAAAGACAGATTGTAAAATTATTTGAATAATAATAATGATTTCTATTGTTGAACACTTTGAAATATGTTGCTCTTTCTGCATATTTTTCATCAGAATTGATATGTTACAGCATTTTAGGCCTAACCTTGAATTAAACTCAAACATCAATTACTGTTTGATTTTTTGAATTTCCCAAAAGTTAGCTTTGGCACATGGCCAAAATTAACATGAAGTAATACAGGGTGATCCCTTTTCTATGTAGGTTCTCTTTGATGGCCACAAACTAAAAGGTTAAGTCCTGACATACCTTAGCAATATTGAATAACCAGGTTTGTCTTCCTTATTAGTCTGACCCATCGGTTTAGAGTCTTTATCCTAAGTGCACTGTGTTGCAGTATTGTTTCTCAGAGTTAGTACTCCAGCTGTACCCACCAATTTCATTCTACTGGGTCTGACCAAGCTACTGAGCTACCCTTCCCTGCTATTTAAAACAATAGCTTGGAAAACCTAACCTTGCTCTACAGCTTGTGGTTAGAGGCATTAGGCGTTTTTGAAAATTCATTTGGTTCTTGCCAGCTGCATTTTTTGGTAATGAAACTATTTTTTGTCAAACTTTCGTGTGTGTGTAGCCTACTTACACAGTGATTTCAGTATGAATACTGTTATTGAATAATTCTAATAATGAAAAACCAGAGACAAGCTAAGTGTCCATCAGCAGCATAATGAATAACTAAAACATGATATGCTAGAAAATCACCCACTGAGAGAGGGAGAGACCAGTTGGGGGCAACCAGGCCTGCAGGGGAGGGCAGTTAGGGGTGACCAGGCCTGCAGGGGAGGGCAGTTAGGGGTGACCAGGCTGGCAGGGGAGCAGTTAGGGACAATCGGGCCAGCAGGAGAGGGCAGTTAGTGGCAATTGGGCCAGCAGGGGAGCAGTTAGGTATCAATCGGGCTGACAGGGGAGTGGTTTGGGGGTGATCAGGCTGGCAGGCAGAAGCAGTTAAGGGCAATCAGGCAGGCAAGTAGGTAAGCAGTTGGGAGCCAGCAGTCCTAGATTGTGAGAGGGATGTCCCAGATTGGAGAGGGTGCAGGCTGGGCTGAGGGACAACCCCCCCCCCATGCACGAATTTCGTGTACTGGGACTCTAGTATACACGAATAAAAGAATAACATGCTAATTGACCATATCTTTGTGACACCCACCAGCCAATCAGGAGTAAGTATGCAAATTAATTCAAAATTCAGGTTAATTTGCATACATAGGCACCGAGCAGCCAGGGGATTCAACTTGGACAAAAAGAGAAACAGATGATTGAGTTCATGAAAGATCACAAGCAGGTGGGGCCAAGCTGCAGTTCACATTGGGAAGCCAGGCCATCAGCCCAAATTCTGCTGCTCCCCAGTGAGGCTACCCTCGGGCACTCACCCCACTCCTCTGAGGCTCATTCGACACCCCAGTGAGGCCATGGAAGCTCCACCCTACGGACACACTTCTCCATAGCTGGGTGCGGCAGACCAGGAGATGCAAGGGGCAGCAGTGGAAGACAGGGGCAGATGCTCAGCTGAGCAGGATGAGTGGAGCCAGGATGAGCAGGAGTGCCTCCTCCCCGGCCCCGCCACTTCGCGCACTACTGCATCCCTTGGGGGAATGTTGAATCCTGGTTTCAGCCCAGTCCCACGCCGAGGGGCCCCACCAGTGCATGAAGTTGTGCACCGGGCCTCTGGTGATAATACATTGTCCTACTACAAAGAAAAATATCCTCTCTTAAAACTCATAGTTTACCCTTTTTTCTTCCTCCACCTTCTAACAGAAATATAGGTATAGAGGAAGACATTTCTAAAAAACAACAACAACAACAACGTTTCTAATTCTGACCATGCAAGTGAGATAATAAATGGCATCTAATGGATCTTGGGGTCGAGAGAAACAGGGGCAGTGGAAGCTGTGACACACTGGGACATGCAGGTTCTGTGTAGAGGGGTTGCTAGCACTCAATTCTAGCTCGTTGCCATGGGGAAGATAGTTGTTGTCAGATCTGGGGCTTTTCAGGTAAAGCCTGAGAGTATTGGCATTAGTCCATCATCTACTTTCCATTTACATTTATTCTTTAATTTGTTCACCACAACATCCCCGGCTCTGATTATGATGAGTGGTTGTTTGCTTCATTAAACTTATTTTGCATCTTTGTCAAAAATCAGATGGCCATATTTCTGAGTCTGTTTCTGGATTCTCTAGTCTGTTCCACTAATTTATTGGCTATCTCTTTAGTCTTAATTACTATAGCTTTATAGTAAGTCTTAAAATCAAGCAGTATAATTCCTTCAACTTTATTCTTATTTTCCAATATTGTTTTAGCTAGTCTAGTTCCTTTGCTCTTCCAAGTAAAGTTTAGCATCAGCTTGCCTATATCTTTAAAAATAAATAAATAAATAAATAAATAAATCCTGCTGGGATTTTGGTTAGTATTGCATTAAATCTATAAATTATTTGGGGAGAAACTGGCATCTTTAACTGTGTCAAATCTTCTAATTTATAAACCTATGTCTTCTCATTTCTTTTTTTTAATCTTTATTGTTGAAAGTATTATAGATATTCCCTTTTTTCCCTTCCTCTTCTAACCCACACCTGCCCACCCCCCCAAGCCTTCACCCTTCCATCTGTGTCCATGGGTTATGAATATATACATACAAGTTCTTCAGTTGCTCTCTTCCCACCCACCCACCCACCTCCTCTTTCCCTCTGAGATTTCATAGTCTGTTCCATGCTTCTGTCTCTGAATCTATTTTGTTCAGCAGTTTATTTTGTTCACTAGATTCCATATATGAGTGAGATTATATGATACTTGTCTTTTTTTCTCTGACTGGCTTATTTCACTTAACATAATACTCTCCAGGCCCCTCCATGCTGTCTCAAAAGATAAGAGACTCTTCTTTTTTTTTCTGCTGCATAATATTTCATGGTGTAAATGTACCACAGGGTTTTTTGTTGTTTTGTTTTTTTTATATAGTTTATTGATTTTTTACAGAGAGGAAGGGAGAGGGATAGAAAGTCAGAAACATCGATGAGAGAGAAACATCAATCAGCTGCCTCTTGCACACCCCCTACTGGGGATGTGCCCACAGCCAAGGTACATGCCCTTGACTGGAATCGAACCTGGGACCTTTCAGTCCGCAGCCGACGCTCTATCCGCTGAGCCAAACCGGTTTCAGCTGTACCACAGGTTTTTTACATGGAGTTCCGTTGTAGGTTCATACACATTTAGGATTTTTATGTTTTCTTGGCAATTGACTCTTTACCAAAATGTAACATCCCTTCCCCTGGCCAGTGGGGCTCACTTGGTTGGAGCATTGTCCCATCCACCAAAGGGTCTCGGGTTCGACTCCCAGTCAGGACACACACTCAGGTTGTGGGTCTGGTCCCCAGTCAGAGCCAATGAGAGAGGCAACCTGTCAATGTTTCCCTCTCACACCGACTTTTCCCTCCCCTCCCCTCCTCTCTCGTTAGAATCAATGAAAAACATACCCTTGAGTAAGGATTTTTTAAGTAATATCCCTCTTTATGCTTGGTAATTTGTTTTGAAATATTTGTCTGTTAATATAGCCATTCTAGCTTCTTTGGATTAATGTTTACATGGCATATCTTTTTTCCATCCTTTTATTATTTTCAGTCTACCGATCCTATATAATAAAACCCTCCTCCTCCTCCTCCTTCCTTTTCCTCCTCCTCTTTTCTCCTCCCCCCTCCTCCTCCCTCCTACCTTCTTCTTCATCATGTTGTCGTGATAAAACCCACAGGGAAAAAATATTTGCAAATCTTATGTCTGATAAGACTCTAATATTCAGAATATATAACTCTTACAGCTCAGTAATAAAAAAGCTTACAAAATAAAATATCTGCAAATAATTATCCCAATCTTTTATCCTAAAGCACAAGTTTTAATTTGATGAAGTCCAATTTGTCAGTTTTTTTTTCCTTTGATTGCCTATGCTTTAGGGATCATATCATGCTTCTGTGCCTATGGATGTCCAGTTGCTCCGACACCATATTGGGAAGTAAAGTTTATTTGCAAAATGTGATTTTTAAAATTCTAAAATTAGGCCCGGGCCAGTGCGGCTCAGTTGACTGAGCATTGTCACGTACACCAAAAGGCCATCATTTTGATTCCCAGTCAGGCACATGCCAGTCACAGAGCATACAGGAGGCAATTGGATTCTCTCTCACTTCAATGTTCCTCTCTCCCTCCCTCCCTTCTCCCTAAAACTCCATTAAAATATATATTTTTTAAAGTTGTAAAATTAGTTTGACCCTTCAGGGAGCTTCTAAGAAGTCAGATCCAAGCCTTTTCTCTTTGTAATTGCCCTTGACATTTGGTCCCTTCAGCACTTCACGTGAGAATTTATCTTGTGGGATTTTTTTTCAGGTGTCTGTGGTTTTAGAATTAGGGATATTGGAAAAATAAGCAAATATTGTCCTTTGGTAGATCAGAGCTGGGTCAGAGCCAGCAGTCCTGACCGTGTTTCAGAAGGCTATGCCAGGAGGAAGCGGGGTGTTTAAGGCCATAGGGCCTATTCACAGAGGAAGGAGATGGGAACATCATTCTGCCTTTACAGGTGGAAGCTGAGGTCCCAAAAGGTCACTTCAAAGCTGGAGCAGCTAGAGTCTCATCTTTACCAACAGCGTGTTCTCAAACTTCCTCCAGAATAAAATGGACTTGAAAGTAGTGCTCCCATTGCAACATTGGGATAAAAGCCACTGATAGCGGTAGACTGCCATACTGCGTCCTCAGCTCGGACCCCACCAGCCTGAGCTGGTAACAGCCCTAGGAAGGAGGTAGAGCAGGGAGTGTCCTCACATTACATAAATGAACAGAGCTTGAGAGGCATCAGAATGGCAGAGACCACGCAGCTAGTGGGTGTCCAAGCCAAGGCCAGCGGTCTGTCCTGCCTTCCTCCCTCTCCCCTGCTGTGTTGGCAATAATGCCACGTCTGACAGGATAGTTATTCTTTCTCCTCTTCCTGAAGATCCTGTCTGCTGGATACACAAGGCCCTGAGGGAAGAGTGTTGGAAGGCCAGCATTCATGGCACTGGCCATGGGGCACCAAGAGCCACATAACCTAAGAAGATTGGGTTACATGTCGTAGGTTATAAACAAGTGAAAGAGAGGCCATGTCATCAGTCTGGGCAAGAAATGTTCATAGTTGAACCAGGATCCCTGGAGATGGATGGACAGGGAAGCAAGAGGGAAGGAATACAGCACATCAGTGCAGGAGACCTGGGACCTAGCCCAGCCACACTCACCAACTGCATGGCCTCAGGAAACGGTGATTGCTCTGAGCTTGTATTTCACCTGTAAGATGGGTAAATTTGGCGATAGTCGGTGTCCCTGCGCACTGGTAAGTGCTCAAGAAGTGGTGGCTGAACCCCAGCATCTGGGTGTGAAGGAAAAGCCTGTCCAAAGCTGTGCAGCCTGGCCACCTGTCAGCAGTCCTTAATTCAGAGACTCTTAAATAGTTATTTTAAAATATGTTTTTATTGATTTCAGAGAGAGGAAGGGAGAGGGAGAAAGAGGTAGAAACATCAATGATGAGACTCATCTACCAGCTGCCCCCTGCACTCCCCCTCCTGGAAATTGAGCCTGCAACCAGGCATGTGCCCTGATCAGGAATCAAACTGAGATCTCCTGGTTTATGTCAACGCTCAAACACTGAGCCACTCCAGCCGGCGTGGGTAACATTTTATGTGACAAAAGACAGATACCACAGGAGAATGCCAGAGAAAGGAGAGCCCCAGGGTCTGCCCGGGGGCACGAGCCGTCCCTCTCAGAAGCTATGCTGCCGAGCAGGCAGAGCACCCCTGCAGAAAGTCAGCCCCTGGGCACACCACAGGCAAACTCCATCATGTCCAGCCTCGCTATTGGGGACCAACCTAAGTCAGACCCTTCTGACGCACTAAAGCAAACTGCCTCTTGCTGTCTTTCTTCTCCCACCTGCCCTTCATCTTTGAAGATGTGACAGGAAGAGGGGGTTCTTCTTTAGAAGATCTTGCCAGCCGAGCCCTTCTTCATTTAAACTGTGGGACATTACAAACCCCTTCAAATGGCTGGGCCTCGGGGGCCCGCACTTTACCTTGTGACCTGGGGGAGTGCTTAGCAGACACTTCTCCTCATCCGTGGATTTATCTTTCAGCTCTGTGCAGTGTGTCTAGAAGACTTCAAGCCTCGAGATGAGTTGGGGATTTGTCCGTGTAAGCATGCCTTCCACAGAAAGTAAGTATTGGTATGAAGCTATTTAAGGGGACCTGAGTTTGAGGCACATCAACCAGTTTACTTGTGGGCTTGGGACAGTGCCAGACAAGCTTGAAGGCTTCATGACGGGGGTACAGTGAGGAAGCACCCCGCCGGGTGGGGGGGTGCACATGGCACTGGGAACGGGCTGTGGAACATGAGCACCGTGGCAGGACTTTGGGCAGAACGCCAGACAACCCACACCTCCTGGGAGCCCAGCTACAGAACCGCTACTTAACGGAACGTTCCAGTGAGAGCTCCCACTCCAAAGTCTTAATCAGAACCGTAGTTATTTTAAATCAAGAGAGATGAGTCTGAATGTAAATGGCAGTGCGGGGCTCTCTCCTCCCTCTTCTCGCAAACATATTCATAGTCTCTCTTCTCTTGCAATTTTATACATTTTGCGTGTCTATTAGAAATCTTTTTCTCCTGCTCTGCACCACTCACTGCACTTCCTTAAAAAGCCGTGGTGACTGGGGGTAGCGTGCTCGGGGCGCCAGCTCCTCCAGAGGGCAAAACGGGTTCTCCGTTGAGGGTAGCGCTCGTTAGGACCCGGCCGTCCTGGGCAACAGACGTGTTCAACAGGCAAAACGTGTGGGTGGGGGGCGGGCCGACCACTTACTGTGAGCAGGGGCTGATGTCTTCCCTCCTGTGCTGTCTCATTCTGCAGGTGCCTTATTAAGTGGCTGGAAGTTCGGAAAGTGTGTCCACTGTGCAACATGCCAGTTCTGCAGCTGGCCCAGTTGCACAGTAAGCAGGACCGTGGACCCCCACAGGGGCCCCTGCCAGGGGCAGAGAATATTGTATAGCTCACCACAGGATCAAACTGTTGCAGGATTCCACGTCCACAGAGGCAGGAGGAACACAAGTGTTCTCTGTGTTGCTGTTCTACCTGGGTAACCAGCTGCCACTTCCTTTGCCTCATGAGAAACTCTTGGGCCAACTAAGCTGAGAACTCAGACTTCTGGGTTACGTGGCGGCCAAAGCACGCGGACGGCACCTTATGTCACGAGAGAAGTTAAACGAGCCTGCGGGTTTGGTTCAAGAAACTTCATCAGAGTCTCTTGCCAACTCAATTACACGCTGTCTCCCAGACACTTACCTCCACGGGAGGTGACTTTTGTCCAGTAAAAGGGAAGATAAACACAAGTGCTAGAGAAAGGAACTGAGGGCAGGTCTTTAAGCCACCAACGCCCATGCCCCGTGGACAGATGAGCTCTGTGCAGACTGTGCATGCCTTAGCAGCAGCAAACCTTCCCGGCAGCCCGAGCCAAGTAAACCAGCGGTTACCTCAGCCGAAGCACGACCAGTTGCCTGGTTGGTGAGACAGTGCCAACAAAGGCTTTTCACCTTATATTCCTTTGATAAAATCTCGGAACCCAAGGGCTTTTGTTACAGTGCCCCTCGCTATCACTTCAGTTTTACAACATTTGCATATCCAGTTACCTAAGCTAAAAACATTAGCTGCGCTTGGAAAGGCCTGGTCAGAAGCCATTTCCTGATTCCACACCCACCTCACCAGTGAGGCACAGCCAAGCTGCCCACCAGGGCCCTCAGAGCGCTGCCCACATTCCCCCATTCCAAGTGTGGTTCCAGCAGAGCTGCTGGTCCGGGGAGGGGGCCCCGGGAGCCCTCAGACAGCTGAGAATGGCCAGTCCTCCTGGCCCTGCCGAGACAGGAGGACCCCGGACCCCTCTCCTCTCCCCTTCTTGCCCTCTCTCTACTTCAGAGAAAATGCTGGCGTTGACTTTTTAATAACTTAAAACATCCCAAATAAGATCCCCCTGTAATTCCGTAACCAGGGACCCCCTCGAAATTGTAAATAGTTTCAGGAAGCTCCTGCAGAGCTGTTCCCTCGTTGGTGTGTGCCTCAGTATTCAGACTTGCGGAAAGTAATGGCAGGTGTCTTTATGGGAGAGAAACGCATGCTATTCTTTGGTTCTTTCTGTCCAGCTTTTCTAGAAGTGACTCAGAGTCCTTTAGATTCATGACTATTGTATAAATTAGCTGAGAACTTTGTAGTTCTTTTCCACAGCCCTGTTCTCCATCTCCTTCCATTCTGGGAATGGGTTCCTGGTCAGCTTGCCTCTGCTCCCTCACAGGTGAGGGGGCGGTTTCTCACTGGAAATGCTGTCTGCATGGTATGGAGAGAGGAAGAAGTTCTGCAATTCTGATTATGGCATTTACCCAAGAACTTTTTCTGGAATCCAGCCTCTACCGTCTTAGAACGGGAAAGGGAACCTATCCTTGGCTCAGGTAGCTGCAGTCAAAGGATGAGGAAAATTCCTATTAGCCTAGGAATGTGCTGGGCAGAATCCAGTTTGGAAAATTACAAGTCCACTTGGTCAGAATTGGCTGTTTCCTGTGTGACCTAGTGTGTGGCATTCCTATGGCATTCCAACTGGACTGTTTCCTAAACAGGGCGAGGGAAGTGTGGGATCTTTATCTGAAAGCCTGCACCTGTTTGGCACCCACGAAGAGAACTATGTGGACTTTCACCCTGTTTGTGTTCTCTGTGGCACAATAGAGTTGAATGCTGCAAAGCACCCAGTTTACAGGGAAATGTTGTTAGTGACCAAATAGGAGTGCTCCTGGACTAGCCTCATTAATGTCCACCAACCCACCACTTTCCCTGGAATGGCAATGGGACCAATGTCATCTTGCCGTTACGGACTTCAAATATTTTTCCCCTCAGAGGAGGAATGCTTGTGGTCTGCCCTGCAGATTTCTTCCACTCCGGTTTTGTAGGATTACAGCCTTCTAGTTGCAGCCTTTTTCTGTCCCTGTGTCAGTAACAAGGAGACAGCTTCACCATGCCCCTGTATTGATAGGGCGGCTAATTCATTTCACTGTGTCACAGCTAACAGCAGAGGGCAGGTATGCACTGGGCCAGAGGTGCAAAGCCAAATAGTTTAGAGGAAAAGCTTGAGAAGGCTGTGCACTCTCCACTTGGCACCACAGTGGATCTGCTTTGCCCCCAGGAAGTGCCAGTTACAGGAGATCTCAATACTTGTGAATGTGGGGGCAGGTTTTTAAAACGCAGGATGGGGCTGGACATTGGCGTGCAGAGTGCCCGCTCTGCTCAGTCATCTCCCCTTTCTTGGTGTGGTGTCCTTTTCCAGCATCGCCAGTCGCTTGGCAGTTAGCAACACAACCCGAATGCATTTGCCACCCACATCTGGATCCTCCTCCAGCATTTCCCTGTACTGCACTGGTAACTGCATGTGGCTAGCAGTGGTCAGTCACAGCATTGTGTGACAAAGGTAAATTTCCATCCAGACTTTTGCTCTAAGAATGAGTCAAGGATTCCTTAATACGCTCAGGCTCACACCTCCCGGTGAGGCTGCTGTCCACATTTGTCTGAGTGGGTGACCTTTTGATAATCTTTAGGACACGTGGAGATTCTGATCTGCTTTTGGGCCACTGGCTAATAACATGATTTTTTTTTTTTTAACTTAACACAACCTAAGCAGCTCGAAGATTGGACATTGTGTGCCATAGGTTAGTGCAGTGGTTGGCAAACAGCGGCTCCTGAGCCACATGCAGCTCTTTGGCCCCTTGAGTGTGGCTCTTCCACAAAATACCACGGCCTGGGCGAGTCTATTTTGAAGAAGTGGTGTTAGAAGAAGTTTAAGTTTAAAAAATTTGGCTCTCAAAAGAAATTTCAACCGTTGTCCTGTTGATATTTGGCTCTGTTGACTAGTGAGTTTGCCAACCACTGTGTTAGTGGAATAGAATTCAGCCCAGACTTCAGTTGGTTTCAGAAATGGAACAAAACCAGCCTGACTTGGTTGTTTGTTATCTTTACGTTGGCACTATGATTTGGTTAGGCCTATTCCTGGAAGGGAGCAGGACAAGACAAATTGGAACAGGTGGTTCATGTATGAGGGGTACCCGGGGGCTCCCACCATAGCCATATAGCCAGTTCTGCACAAGTCTTGGTGAGTCTTTTCCCCAATGCCACGCCCCTTGTCCTAACCTCAGGCCCTTCCCAACAACCCTACTCCAAAGTGTGACATCTCTATGGCCTGATCCCACTGTTAAGCTATTTTTAAAAATATGTATTTTGATTTTTTATTTTTTTACAGAGAGGAAGGGAAAGGGCGAGTTAGAAACATCAATCAGCTGCCTCCTGCACACCCCCTACTGGGGATGTGCCCGCAACCGGAATCAAACCTGGGACTGAGTTGGCAGGCTGACACTCTGTACACTGGGCCAACCCGGTTAGGGCTAAGCTATTCTTAACAACTCTAGGAATTACTGGGAGGCATACCCAGAAGTCTGGACAGAAAGTGATCAGACTGATTTGAAGCATCTTTGTCACTCAACAGCCAGGTGCCTTCCTGCCAGTTATCCATCACCCAGGGACTATAATGGTATCTACTGGCTCTTGCAAGGATTAGCTGTGTCCAGAGCCTGGCAAGTGACAGATACCATGGAGCTTATAAGGGGCAACATTTGTCACGCAGGTCATGTGGGGCTCCCTTCTCCCCCTCACCTCCATCTGCCTAGTACTCCGATTTGTTGCTCACTATTGGATATACCTTTTTAAATTTAACGCTGAATAGGTAATCCCTTTCCATGGTTCATAAATCAGTCTTCCTTGTATCCCTGACCTCCAGGAAGCCCGGCATCTGACCCCTTAAGCACCTAGTTTTGCTCCTTATGTAGCCTCCCAGAGGTCATTTGTGTGTATACAAGAGCACACGTGTGTGTGTGGGGGGGGGGGGGGGTTCTTTTGCTCATGTGGTACTAGAGTATATTTAGGAACATTCCTGTTCATATGGGAAGAGCTGTACCAGAAGTCAGAATATCTGTAAAAAGACCAGAACAGGGGGATGATCCTTTTACAATCACATTCCTTTTGAATATGGCGTTTTATTATTGATTGCAGCACATTGGAACTGTTTTCTATACAAATCAGAAACCGCATCCCTGACTCCTACCACAGGATGTCCAGATGACAGGAGCACAACCAGTTTCCACTTTCTGATCTGGGACAGGACACACGAGCTGTAGCCAGAGCAGCGGTGCAGGCCCAGCAGTTGTGCAGCCACTGGACAAGCTGCCCCACACCATCTTGGCCAGTTGCAAGGGAAGCCTGAGTGCAGCAGCGATGTCTGTTAACTCTCTTGCTTTCTTAGGCAAGCACCCATTTTTGAGGCAGGAGTTCAAGCAACAGCAGCAACTGAAGGCTGAGGCACCTTTATCTTGTGAGGCAAATGTCTCACATGTTGCTGAGCAAGTAGGTGGTCAATCTTGAAGTCAATCAGGCACGTTTTCCCTCCCCACTCTAAAAAACGCTTCCCCGAGTTTTCTCCTAGCCCAATACTTTTCACTCAATGACATCATCCCACCAGTAACCTTTTCTTTAAAATATTAAGCTCATTTTGCCCCTAGAAAATATAGACATTAAAGCAGCTTCCTTTAGGCAGCCAGGGGCCATGGACTAGTGCCTCTTGGTCCCCGCCCACCTCCCCAGTGTCCTGCCACCCAGAGTTTCCCCAGGATTCAAAGTGCTTTTGGGCCCCTGACCTGAAACTTGAAAAGGAATTGCAGGGAACCTCCACCCTTCTGTCATGTGACGCATCTCTGGCCCTGGGTTAGTGTCTTTCACATTAGCTGTTAAGAATATGAGTCAAGGATATGTCTAAATTAACAGTGTATAAATTTAGGTGAAATTTGCAGTTGATAACTGGAATATGCTGGGTCATGGTTTTTTAGTTGGTAAGATTAATGTGCTTCCATTTGAGAATATCAGGAAGAACATACAAAGGCTTGATCAGTTTTCCAGTTGTTTAGAGCTCATTTGTTCCACGATGCAAATAGTTTTCTCCATTTTTAGACCAAACATCAGCATTCTTTGCTTACCAATCCAGGGTTCACTTCTATGGCTAGAGGGACAAGGAGAACACACTGCCTGCTCTAGGGGGGTGTACTCAGGAAGGGAGCCCTGCCAATATTAAGGGATTGGTCTGTAGCTCCCTGTGCTAGTACAAGCCTGGTGGGTCGGCACCTTGGGCCAGCTGCACACCGTCCCTGTCTGCTCCTTCCCTCCCAGGTTCCGACAGAAAAAGAAGGCAGATGGGACCAGTGTTAAGAAGTCCCTCCTGGTGACACCGTCTCCCAAGACAGTGTTCCTGATCATTGTCATCTCTGATGACAGATCACTGCCAGGAAGGAAGGTAGTTTAGGCATGTAGTATAGCCCACTGGGGTTCATTCACTAGATATTATATAACTCCCTCAATAAAAGGTTTATGAAATGCTGAGCCTCAGGTTTCATAGACGTGTTTGTACACTAAGAATTCTGCAGCAGAATATTTTTAAACATTCGCAGTTTTTTGTAAGCTATATTTTTGTATATTTAATTGCTATTTTAAAGTTTTAATGCATTTTTTGCTAATTACTCTTGTTTAAAAAATAAAACATGCATGTAACTGACGTAAATGTAAATAAAGAGCAGATTTTGAAAACTACTTAATGTTAATCATGTACCCACTTACGGACACTCACGCCCACTTAAGCTTGTGTAGCAAGAGTGGGAAAGAAGGTGAGTAGGGCACAGCAAAAGGTGACTGTGACGGAGGAGCTTCTGGCCTGTCTCCAAACCCCTCCCCCTTGTGCAGTGAAGGCCAGAGGTGATGAGTAAAGCAGAGAAGCCAAGGCCTCACCTGCCATTGGCCTCAGCTTTGCAGATGTGGCTGGACACAGGTAGTTCCCGAAATACAGGCACTAGTCTCGGGCCATTCCTCACACCTCTCACACCCCAGACCTGCAAATAACTTCTATTAGGAAGAAAAAAAAAGCACCTCTTGGTCCAAAGTCACCCTGTGGTAGCTGCCATTTCTGCTCAGCAAACCTCACTCGGACTTCTGGACGTCCATCAGCTTCTGCCCCAGAGTTTTCGGGAAACTTCCCCTCAAGGCCATTCTGGACGCCTCTTAATCCTCAATGCAGGTGTCTGGAGGGCTCCTCTCCCCAGTCTCCTGAGCAAGACCCCTAGCAGCCCCCTCTGACCTCGCTTCAGAGTTTTCTTTGCAGCCTTTCCCTTCTCTGTCCATCAACTGTTGTTATTCTCACTCTATCTTGGTATTCACTCAATTCCCACCTACAGTTTGCCCACCTACATACACTATCATTCTTAGGTATGTTGTCTACAACCCATATATATCCAGTTGTAATTTGGCATCAATTACAGCTCAAAACCAAGCCTCCCCAGTAAGTGTATGCCCTCGTAGAAACTTCTTCCCCCATATCCTATCATCACATCCCAATACTCAACCCTCTAACCATCCAGCTGTCCCCCTCACCCCCCCGGGCCATCTACTGCTGCCATTTTCATGCAGGCCTCTAGTGTGGAGTCGGGCCCTCAGGCTACCATTTGGGTGGTGGCAATGGTGAGCGGAGACTGAGTTTAGTGCACCTCAAGCTAGAGGGAGTGAAGAAGATTGGGGGTGGGGGAAGAGTTCAGGGGAAAGGGTGTGGATACTTCTGTGTAGGGATGGACACAGATAGACAAGAGAAAGAAGGGAAAGCAGTTACTGCCTTAGGACTGGAGCTCAGAGGAGGTGCGGGGCATAGAAGCTTGGAAGTCTGAGTCAAGGTGAGCGCTGAGGACTGTTGAGGGAAAGCAGGCCTGTGCCTGGAGCTGGCAATGTCAAATTGTTGTTCTCAAGCTGGCAGAGACAAAGGGGTCTGGAGGGCAGAAGGAAAAGCAAGAAATGCACTGTTAGAACTGAGGAAAGTGAGGACGTGAAATGTCTGTTAGACTTAGTGACAAGACTTGGTGGAACTATCAAGAGCCCTCTCATGGAGTGACAGTGTCAGCTAAGAACCACCCACAAAGTGAGTGGCAACTGGGCCCTCCGAGGTAGAAGGCAAATGCAAGAAAGGAGAGGGGCTCTGCCTGTGTGAACTCAGGCGGGTTTGCTTTTCTGAATTGTGGAGATCACAACAGCTGCACGAAACCACCCACGTAAAGCACTGGCACAGCCTCTGAAACACAGGCGGGACCCACAACACAGGAGGTGGGTCTGGGTCTCCACTAGAAATGGCTCGGGCTCCCTCCCCTTCTCTACCTTCTCCACCCAGGTAAGCAGAGGCAGTTTGGGACAATAGGGGCTCGAGAAACACGACGAGGGTACCAGCGAAAGAGTGGTAGCACTGTCGTTGGTGGCTGTGAGGGAAAGGTGGAGCCACCAAGTGCGTATCTGGAAGTGACAGAGAACAGAGGACAGGATGGGGGGTGAGGGGTGGGGGCTCAGGAAGTGCTACGTGAGGCAGCAGAGGGAAACCCAAATGCCACCCAAGGGCTACAATTTCCACCCCTGCAGTGTCCCTCCAGCTCTGTGGCCTGCATCAGGGGGCAGCACCCACACCCCACGGGAGCCAGAGCCAGCATCAGGGAAATGACCACGCCCTCACAAACCATGGGCACGGGCCTCTGCTGCCCCCACGCGGCCAACACGGAGGCCGCAGGATCCCGGTGGATCAGGAAGGAGCACCAGCCCAAGCAACTCCTCCCTCAACGACCCAGCCCCGCCCTCTGCACCCTTCCTTCTTAGAACCTTCCCTCCCAGAACCATCCCCGGGGTCAGCTTTCTGGCCTAAACCCACAAGCGGGAAGGTGGCCCCAGAGCCTTGGAGTTCCCTTCTAGTTAGAAAAACACTTATACAGACCTTCCCTGCCTTCAACAGTGATGCAGGCACCAAATAAGACACAAAATAAGACACAAACATAGCTCAATCTCTAAGGGGAAGGTTTTTAAAAATTATTCTGCACAGCAGAAAGAAAAGAATAAAAATTATTCTGCACACCAGTCAAGCCATATCAATACTCAGCTCTCAAAGCCTGTCCCTCAAGCAGCCTTCTGAGCCAGCCTACCAGAGAAATCAGGACTGCGCCCGGGAGCTGCCGAGTGCCAGGACCAGGAGTGGGTGAGAAAGGCAGGAAGACCCCCACCCTGCTCCCCGTGAGTTAACGGGCACTTCAATTCCTTGCTTTCTACCAGCCTAAAAGTGTAACCAGATTCTCTCCCCAGTTCCCCGGGGAAGAAGAAAGAGCAGTCCTTTTTGTCTGGTTTTAGTTGTAGTAGCTTACTTCCATCAGCCCACACTCCAGGTAATTCTGTCCACGGAAGAAATCCTGTCTTTCCAAAGAGTCCTTCCTAGAATTTATGGTGTAAAATTACCTGTAATTGTCCCTCTAAAAGTTGCTTAACTGTCCCAAGTTACAGGTATTGAACTAACCTGCCCAATTAAGACTGCAGAACCTTGAAATAAAACATTTTTCAGTATGTTCACACAAAGGCTAAATGCACAGCGGAGTTAATGCACAGAAGATGACCTCCAAGCCCATACTGTCAAAACTGTGATTAGATTACATAACGCAGAGTAGCTTTCCTCACATTTATCAAGTTCAACAGACCCCTAAACACAGTATGCTGAACACAGCACAGCTCGTGAGTGACAATGAATTTCAAAAATATATAGCAGGTATTACAGCCAATCCTCACTGCCATGAACACAGTCCACTTTATATATATATATACAAACTATATATACACACATATACATACATATCATTCCTTACTGGTTACTAGTTTAGGCTGAATTTTTAAGGGTTTGTCTTGATGACTTAGAAAAATCCATTTGTCCTTTCTTGCTTTGATTCAGGTAATACACAATCAGAAAATTAAGTAAGTCTCTTAAAAAAACGAAAGTTCACAGATCCCATGTGGAAGGTTCCAGGAACCCCCTCCCCAGGTAATGATCAGGGGATCTTCAACAGCTCAAGGAGTGCTCCAACAGCTCCAAAATAACCCTGAAGAAAAAAATACACACACAAAAAAAATAAGAGCAATTCTCCTTAGAATCATTTAAATTGCCATAAATAAGATTACTAGTGTTAAAGCCAAAACTGCCCTTAATTCCTCACACCCATTTTCTGAGCACCCATTTTGCAGAGCCAAATATTTTTGATCCACGTTTGGGAATTTTAAAATACTGTTTTTGATTCACAGTTCATTAAATCCATGAATGCGAAACCGATGGGTACAAAGGACCACTGTATTTACTGAAAAAAGACACCCCTATACATGGACCTGCACAGTCCAAACTCATATTGTTCAAGGGTCAATTGTATTTCAAGACTTCAGAGAGCCTAAAATAATCTAGTGCAGAAATCAACACTAGAGTCAGAAGCCTGAATGCAAACAGAAAACAGACAAATGGACCAGCGGTGCCAACCAGAGAGGAAAATTAAATCAGCCAGCAATAAAAATAACATAAAAATCCAAATTTCATAAAGGGTTCATATAATAACTGTGATATGAAGATGTAAGTTTAAAAAAATTCACAAAGTTACCCTAAGAAATTAATCTCCTCCCTGGCCAGGTGGCTCAGTTGGTTGGAGCGTCATCCCACACACCAAAAAGAATGCAAGTTTGGTCCTTGGTCAGGGTACACACAGGAAGAGACCAATCGATGTTTCTCTCGCATCAATGCTTTTTCTCTCTCTTTTCCTTTCTCTCTAAAACCAGTAACAAACATATTCTTGGCGAGGATTAAAAACATAAAAAAATAATTAACCTTCAGGTTCTACTAAGGAAAAGGTTCAATAAGAGGTAGAAATTCAGAAGAAAAGTTATATTAAACATGACTTTTTATTCTAATATGAAGCAAAACGAGTAAAAGTTCACAAAAAGCAAATGTAAAAGGTATAAAAAACAATATACTGATTTACTAATATTACATTAGAAGTAATGAACAAGTTAGATGTCTTGAACTTTAAGCTTTTGATATGGGGAAGTTGGGTTTTAATTATTAACTCAATCAATTTAAAAGAAAAACTTATGTAAAGGAAAAACAATCTGTAGCATTTTATATCCTACTCTGATTTCTGTTGATTCATATAAACTGTTAAAAGTGCACATATAATTTTGAAAAATGTTCATGATAACACCATCTAAAATCCAACAACACTTGAAATCATTCAATTGCCCCACAACCAAGGGGAGGAAAGAGAGAGCCCCTTCCATAGCTCTGATTCTTTTTCCCAAAAGTGAAAAAAGGGCATTTTCCAAAAGAGGGTATCAAGTTGAGCAACTGAATGATTCTTTTCCACTGTGTCATTTCTAGCCTATCTACATATTAAGTTTTTATAATATTATGTTTCTAGTCCTAAAATGTTTTTCACTTATCTATTTTTCAGAACAGACATCCTATATAATGAGGTAACATGCAAATTGACCCTCATGCCATCGCACAAGATGGCCGCCCCCAAGTGGTCAAAGATGGCCACCACAAGATGGCTGGCAGGGGAAGGTAGCTGTGGGCAATCAGGCCAGCAGGAGAGGGCAGTTAGGGGTGACTAGGCCAGCAGGGGAGGGCAGTTGGGGGTGGGAACCAGGCCTGCAGGGGAGGGCAGTTGGGGGCGACCAGGCCTGCTGGCGAGCAGGAGAGGGCAGTTAGGGGCAATCGGGCCTGCAGGGGAGCAGTTAGGCATCGATAAGGCTGGCAGCAGGTTAGGGGTGATCAGGCTGGCAAGCAGGCAAGCAGTTGGGAGCAAGCAGTCCTGGATTGTGAGAGGGATTTCTGACTGCCACAGGGATTTCCCACAGGGATCGGGTCTAAACCCACAGTCAGACATCCCTCTAGGGGTCCCAGATTGGAGAGGCTGCAGTCTGGGCTGAAGGACACCCCCCCCCCAGCATGAATTTCGTGCACTGGGCCTCTAATCTTAAATAAATGGTGTGTGAGTATAACAATACATAAAAACTGACATCAGCCGAGACCGTTTTGGCTCAGTGGACTGGGGACTGAAGGGTCCCGGGTTTGATTCCGGCAAGAGCATGTACCTTGGCTGTGGGCACATCCCTAGTAGGGGGCGTGCAAGAGGCAGCTGATCAATGTTTCTCTCTCATCGATGTTTCTAACTCTCCTTCTCCCTTCCTCTCTGTAAAAAAATCAGTAAAATATATTGGGGGAAAAAAACTGACATCAAAAAGTTAAAAAAAGCAGAACCCAGAGTAAGTGCATTTATAAAGTACGATGGGCCAGTGGACAGAGCTCAGTGGACAGAGCATCAGCCTGTGGACTGAAGGGTCCCAGGTTTGATTCCGGTCAAAAGCACATGCCCAGGTTGTGGGCTCAATCCCCAGTGGGGTCGTGCAGGAGGCAGCCAATCAATGACTCTCTCTCATTATTGATTTTTCTATCTCTCTCCCTTCCTCTCTGGAATCAATAAAAATATATTGGGGGGAAAAAGCACAACAGGAAAAATATAATGATGGTTCAGAAAAATATACTGATGGCTCAGAAACATGGCTGAATGTTCATTCTTCTTTCTTGCCCTCGCTGGTTTGGCTCAGTGGGTAGGGAATCAGCCTGCAAACCAAAAGGTCCCATGTTCAATTTCAGTCAAGGGGACATGCCCAGGTTGCAGGCTCGATCCCTGGTGGGGGATGTGTAGGAGGCAGCCGAACAATGATTCTCTCTCTTCATTGATGTTTCTCTCCCTCTCCCTTTGTCTCTGAAGTCAATAATATATATATTTATATTTTTAAGACTTCTTTAATATTGCTGAAGCTCACAATGAAATTAACCAAACATCTACCTTGCATTGAATTGGATAAGAGCTTTTAAACATTACAATCAAAATTAAACCCAATATCATATAATTACAAAAATATGTAAGTACTATTTCACCTTTACTTCAAATTCCAACACAATGTGAACTGCATGCCCTTGTAACACATTGCAGGAAATAAGTCTGCTTACCTCGTGTTCCGAAAAAAGTGCTTTCAACTGTCCCTTGGACCAATAATCCAAAGCATATGCCAAAAGCCGCATGGCGATCGTATTAATTCTCAAGAAATTTCCAACAAATACCACCTGGTTAATATTCTGAGCACATCAAAAGAAGGCAATTAGTTTTCATCTTAATTTCAGTTCTCTCATAAAAGCTACTCCAAACAGAGACCATGTGCATAGTTTTTAGGAGCAAATTGACTTCTGATTTTTAAAAAGTATTTACATTTAATCCAATTGATCCAGGACTACTTAAATTTAGTGCCCACACAACTCTGGACCCACTTCAAAGCATACCAGAAAATATCACAAGAGAAAACAAATAGGAAAAACATGTGTATTAAATATGACAAACAATAACTGCTATTAAGTTTCATACATATAAGGGGGGGAAAAAAGACCCAATTCAAAGAAGGAAAACGACACAAATAGGCAAAATTATACTATATATATGTAATAGAAAAGAAATTCAACCTTACTAATGATAAAAAGAAAATAAATTAGACCTATAAATTATAAGCAAAACAACTAACTAAAATTCAAACTTACTAGTGATAAAAAGAAAGTAATTTAGACCTATAAATTATTAGCAAAACAACTAACTGAAATTCTACCCCCAGTATAAGTCAAGTTGTGGTAAAACTGACCCATCTATTTATTGCCAAAAATGATCTAAATTGGTACAGTCCTAGCACAAATAAAACACCTTGGCAATGCCTATCAAGATTCATAACACGGTCATAGGCTTTAGATGAAAAATCTCACTCCTGAGTAAGTAAGTCCCTTATCAAGAATAAAATTCAGCCGAGACCGGTTTGGCTCAGTGGATAGAGCATCGGACTGTGGACTGAAGGGTCCCGGGTTCGATTCCGGAAAGAGCATGTACCTTGGCTGCGGGCACATCCCCAGTAGGAGGCGTGCAAGAGGCAGCTGATTGATGTCTCTCTCTCATCGATGTTTCTGACTTTCTATCCCTCTCCCTTCTGCTCTGTAAAAAAATCAATAAAATACATTAAAAAAAAAAAAAAGAATAAAATTCAACCAAGGAAAAATTTCACAATTAAAATGCTTTACCACAGAGCTGTCACTGACAAGCCAAATGCCAATGACTTATATAAAAATTAATCAAATCATACAGCCATGAAATTTATATTTATGTAAAGAATAGAAAATGGTATGTACACCAACTAAAATCTTAAATACATAAGCACAGGAAAGGGAACATGCAATAAAGAAAAGAGTGTTAGCAGTCAAATGATGAATTTTTTTAAATTACTTGATGCTGATACAGTATCTTTTAATTAAAAATGAAACAATTCTTTTGTACTTTTTAGGATTTCCTTTTTAAGCCACATGTCTATCTTATCTAAAATAATAATTCTGAACAAAAATGTATAAATAGGGACAAGCTATAAAACTACACCACCTGGATCCCCAAGGGAAGGCCATTCTTGGTTCTTTCATAGCCCTGTACAATGCTGCTTGACCTGAATGCTACAAGGCAGCACTGTAAAGAAGCTGAAAGCACAAAGACAGCTCTGCTGCGGTGGAGGGGAGCAGGGTGGGCAGTGCTTGGCCTGCTCAATCTTCTCCCAGCTTCAATGACTTCTCTGGATTCCTTCCCAGGGATTCTAGAGCTCCACAATGAGCACAAAGTCTAGATTCAGCATCACTATCCTTCATCACCACCCAATAACAGTCCCCCCACCATCTGGCATACTGGCTACCTTCCTGCCTTCTAGCTAGTAGCAGTGTTTAATTTCAGTAAGGGGGAAAAAAGTCAATTAAGATTAGTCTACATGTGAAGAGTTTTAACTTCTCGAATGAAACAAACTCCACCACATATGACTACAATTAGGCCCATTCAGGCAAAACAGATGTATACATGGTGGAGCCCACTTAGGATGTTGTCAGAGCAGCTAAAGAAATTCATGTCCCCTTACTTCATTAAGGGCACACATTCTTGCTATCGAGCCAATGTTGTTGGTGATGGTGATCAAAGTTGCTCTGGCGAGGTCCTCTTTACTGACAGCCTCTCGCTTTTCCTTGCTCATCATGTTTCCAAAGCTGTGATGGAGGAAAAAATTCCCTTTGATAAGCCAAAGGCAACAGAGCCCAACAGAACTTGAATGTTACTTTACGAAGATAAAAGTGACTTTTAGAACAATGTTCCACAAAACTTCAAACTTTTCATTAAAAAATAAATCAATAAAGGAGCATCTGGCTCAAAGAGAAATGCCACTTCAAAGAGAACCCGCCAGCATTCTGAATGAGCAAATGGCTCTTTGTGGTTCCACTGAAACTCCGAGCTTTGACACCAGCTCTGCACGTATTGTTAGATCTCATCAGATGCACGAGGCACCACTGCTCCTTCTGCAACCAGGAAAAGTTCCAGAAAGCACCTCCATTAGCAATCCCTCCCAACTGCCCAGCTGTTCCATTCAGTTAAAGGGTCACATTCAAATCTGGTAACCTGCTTTATCCCAACAGAGCAAACTATAGCCAACCAGTCCCAGAGTAAACTAACAGTTCCAGATTTCTCCAGAAGGCCAAGAGCTTTAAAGTACCTGACCTGCACACCTGCTACACTAATAGCTGTGACCAGAAAATAAACCCACCAAACAGAAAATGAAGTAATTACCAATAAGCAAATACTGCAACATAGAAAATGAAATCTACAGCATTTACAAAGTATCTAAAATTAGTAAACAAGCATATGTATATATGTGTATATGATTGCCTTTTCTAGTATTAAGACCCATGTGCTCCAATGGGCACACAAAATTATTTCCAAACAATCAAAATGTAAAATTAAGAACACAATTCAACTTACAACAGCATCAAAGAGAACAAAATACTGAGATATATTTAACAAAAGTATAACACTTATACACTGAAAACCACAAAAACAATGGCGAAAGAAAGCAAAGACCTAACTAAGCAGAAAGACATGCCATCTTCTTGAATCAGAAAACAAGCTCCAAAATAATCTACAGATTCAACACAATCCCTATCAAAATCCTAGCTGTCCTTTTTTGCAGATATTGATAAGCTGATCCTAAAATTCAGACAGAAAGTTAAGGGACCCAGACAAACCAAAACAATCCTGAAAAATAAATTGGAGGACTCATACTTCCCAATTTCAAAACTTAATACAAAGCTATAGTAATCGAGACATAATGATAAACATCAATGGAACAGAACTGAGTTCAGAAATAAACTACATTTAAGAACAACTATTTTCAACAAATGGGCCAAGAGAAGTCAATGGGGAAAGAATATTCCATTCAACAAATAGTGCTGGGACAAGTGTACACGCATGCACAAAGGAATGGATTTGGACACCACCTCATCCATATACAAAAAGTAACTCAAATGGGTCACAGATCTAACTAAGCATAAGGGCTCACACTATAAAACTCACCCGCCAGCCTGACTCAGTGGGTGAGCATCAGCCTATGAACCGGGAGGCCACAGTGTGAATCCCAGTCAGAGCACATGCTCAGGTGGAGGGCTCGACCTCCAGTGTGAGGCATGCAGGAGACAGCTGATTAATGACTCTCATCACTGATATTTCTCTCTCTCTCCCTCCCCCTTCCTCTGTGAAATCAATAAAAATATTTTTTTAGCCCCGGCCAGTTTTGGCTCAGTGAGTAGTGTGTTAGCCTGCAGACTGAAGGGTCCCCAGTTCGATTCCAGTCAAGGGCACATGCCCAGGTTTCAGGCTTGATTCCTTCCCTCTTCCAGTAGGGGACATGCAGGAGACAGCCAATCAATTATTCTCTCTCATCACTGATGTTTCTTATCTTTTTCTCCCTCCCTTCCTCTCTGAAATCAATAAAAAAATATATTTTAACAAATATATATTCAAACCCTATAAAACCTTTAAAAGAAAATACCAAAGTAGCCGAAACCAGTTTGGCTCAGTGGATAGAGCGTCAGCCTGCGGACTAAGAGGTCCCGGGTTTGATTCCGGTCAAGGGCATGTACCTTGGTTGCAGGCACATCCCCACTAGGAGGTGTGCAGGAGGCAGCTGGTCAATGTTTCTCTCTCATCGATGTTTCTGACTTTCTATCCCTCTCCCTTCCTCTCTGTAAAAAAAATCAATAAAATATATTTACAAAAAAAAAAAAAAAAAAAAACCAAAGTAATAAATCTTTATATTCTAAGGTTGGGCAATAATTTCTTATACGTAACACCAAAAGTAAAAGCAAGGAAAGAGAAGATAGATAAGATGGACTTCATTTTATCTATTTAAATTTAAAACGATTCATAACAATAGCAAAATTACAGTTATGAAGTAGCAATGAAAATAATTTTATGGTTGGGGATCACCACAACATGAGGAACTGTATTAAAGGGTCGCGGCATTAAAAAAGTTGAGAACCACTGGTCTAAAGGACACCATCAAGGAAGAGAAGACAATTAACAGAATGAGAAAAAATATTTGCAAATTATGAATTTGCAAATACAAAATTGTATTTGACAAGATACTTGTTTCTAGAATATAGAAGAATTCTTACAACTCAATAATAAAAGACAAATAATTCAACTACAAAATGAGCTAAAGACTTGAACAAGACATTTCTCCAAAAGTAGACAGTCAATAAGTACATGAATAGACAGATGTTCAACATTCTTAGTCATCCTTAGGGAATACAAATCAAAACCAGGACAGATCACTTGACACCTATTAAGGCCATTTAAACCAAAAAGACAATAAGAAGTGGGTCACCAAGAATGTAGAGAAATTTAAATCCTTTTATATTACAGGTGGAGTTGTAAAATGGTGCAGCCACTGTGGAAAACTGTTTGGCAGTTCCTCAAAAGATTAAACATAGGAGTTATCCCATGATCCAGCAATTCCAGTCCTAGGTATATTCCCAAGAGAATTCAAAACAATATGTCCACACTGATTTGTACATGAATGTTCCTAGCAGCATTATTCGTAATAACCAAAAAGTTTCAATAACTCAAATGTTTATCAACCTATATATATAAATAAAATGTCATATATCCACACAATGACATATTATCCATCAATAAAAAGAAACAAAATACTGATTCGTGCTACCACATGGATGAATCTTGAAAACATTAAGCTAAATAAAAGAAGTGAGTCACAAAAATCACACATTGTATGGTATTGTTTATATGCAGTGTCCAGAATAGGTAAATCTAAAGACAGAAAATAGATTAGTGTTTATGAGGGACTGTGGGGTAGGGAAATGTGGAGTGACAGCTAACGAATACAGGGGTTTTTCTGGGATGATAAAAATGTTCTGAAATTGGATTATGGTGATTTGCACAGTTCTGTAAACATACCAGAAACCAATGGACACATTTAACAGGTGACTTTATAATATGTAAAGCTGCTTAAAAAGATAAAGATATACCCAATTTTTTTTTAATTTTATTAGAGAGAAGCATCAATGTGAGAGAGAAACATCAGTGGGTTGACGCCCCTGTGTGCCCTAACCAGGGATAGAACCCTCAATCTGGGTATGTGCCCCGGCAAGGACCAAACCTAGCACCTTCTGGTGTACAGATGACATTCCCACCGAGCTACACCGCCAAGGGCATCTCAGTACTTAATATTTTATTTCTGTATCTCTTACCTTGAAGCCACAGCCCAGCCTGGCAGTCCAAACCTCTCATAGTCCCCTCCATAAATGTCCCGGACAAGTTTATCCACTTTGGTGCTATCTCCACGGGATGCCATTTCAAGAGCTTCTTCAAAAGTAGTGCATCCAGTGAGCAGACAGCAGAGACCAAAAAAGGTTCCTCCTCCAAGACTGTGATTAAGAACAAATAATGTAAGATTGTAACATTTCTTAAATAGGAAGGTAATGTAATAGTTGTGAGCTATGAAACCATATTCCAGTGTCAATCCACTCGGGCCGGATCCCATGGTGCAGACGCCACAGAGAAACAGTCTGTGGAGAAGACAAAACAGGCCCTAACAGACACCGTGAAGGTGTGCATTCAGGTACCAACAAACATGGCAAAACACAGGGCCCACCTCTCCACCCGTCTCCAGTGCAATCTGGGCATCTGCTAACTTCGAGAAACCTCAAGTACTAGGAGTACCGGTTAATAATGGCAGATTTTTGTAATCAAAGAAAATACGATAAATTCAAGAGAAACATCAAAAGTGCTTTATTCAAAGTAATGTCCATCACTAGCTACACATTTCCCCAACTTTCAGGTAATTTGTGGATATCGTCCCAATAGAACTTTTCTTGTTTTGAGGCAAGTCATTCAAAGACCCAATTTCCCACGTAAGTGCTGCTCAGAAAGTGTGTGTGCCATCGTTCGGAGCAAGTGGTACTCTGAAGGAGGAAGGTCTGAATACAGCAGGTGGGTTAATACTTTCCAGACAAGATCTTTTAACATGTCTTTTTTTTTTTTTAATATACATGTTTTTATTGATTTCAAGAGAGAAAGGGAGAGGGAGACAGATAGAAACCTTAATGATGAGAATCATTGATCGGCTGCTCCCGCACACCCGACTGGGGATGGAGCCTGCAATCCAGGCACACGCCCCTAACAGGAATGGAATCCAGAGCCTCTCAGTCCCCAGGCAACACTCTTATCCACTGAGCCAAACTGGCTGGGGCTTAACTGGTTTTGAAGTGTGTGATGGTGCATCATCATGAAGCAAAATTACTTTGCCGTGTCTTCTGGCACATTCAAAGCATGGTTCAAATTGATTGTCAGTAGCGATCAGTATTAACTGTTTCACCTGGTTTTAGAAGCTCATAATACACCACACCTTCCTGATCCCACCAAACACAGAGCAGTCGATGTTGATGGTTGACATGGATCAACCCATGATTTTGTGCATTTGGGATTTTCAAAATTAATCCACTTGTCATCGTGTCACAATTTGATGCAAAAAAGACTTTCTTTTGTACTGCTCAAGCAACATTTTACTGATGACTTTTCAGTTTTCCATTTGTCTTTCATTCAGATGCTGTGGCACCCATCTTCTTTCCTTTAAAATCTTTCCCATTGCTTATAAATGATTGGAAATTGTTTGCTGAGCAACGTTTAATCTTTCTGCAAGTTGTTTCTGAGTTTGACACGCATCTTCATGTAATAATATTTGTAACTGTTAGTCTGCAAACTTTTTTGGTTGACCTGACCGTTGTCTTTCACATCGACATCATCGCTTCTTAAAGCGTTTAAACCAGCGTTCACAAGTATCTTGAGATGGAGCATGTTCACCATAAGCTTCCCAAAATATATGTTAACTTTTTCTTCAAAATAAAGTAATGAATTAAAACTTCCCACAAATGCTTTTTTGGCATGAAATCCAACATTTTTAAGTGTAAAAATATCTCTGTTAACACTTTCAGCAAATTTGACATATGAAGTTTTAAAGCTTATTGTCAACAAACTAGCATACATATCAAATGATATATATACCAACATATGTGTAACTCCATCTATTGAAAAAAATCCACATTAACTGGTACACCTCGTATACACTGAGTGGCCAGATTATTATGATCTCTGGATGCATAATAATCTGGCCACTCAGAGTGTGTGTGTGTGTATGTGTTATGAGGCCCAGTGCATGAATTCGTGCATGAGTGGGGTTTGGCCAGCCTGGCCAAGAGGAGGGAACATGGGCAGGTGGCCGTCCTGCCTGCTGGTCGAACTCCTGGTAGAGGGGACAATATGCATATTAGCCTTTTATTATATAGGATATACACTGAGTGGCCAGATTATTATGCACTCAGAGATCATAATAATCTGGCCACTCAGTGTATATCAGCCCGTCACACCTAGGACCACATTGGTGCCTCCTAACTTTCTCTCGCCAAGTGCCCTAAGCCAGTGGTCGGCAAACTAATGAGTCAACAGAGCCAAATATCAACAGTATAATGATTGAAATTTCTTTTGAGAGCCAAATTTTTTAAACTTAAACTTCTTCTAATGCCACTTCTTCAAAATAGACTCGCCCAGGATGTGGTATTTTGTAGAAGAGCCACACTCAAGGGGCCTAAGGGCCGCATGTGGCTCACGAGCCGCAGTTTGCCGACCATGGTCCTAAGCCATCCTCATTCAAACATTTTTTTTTTCTCATTCAAGTATCTCGTCACCCTGGATCATCAGCCCCCTACTCAATGAGAATTCTTCCATGAACGTGTTTTCCCCAAAAATTATTCCTTAACTTACACCAGTTAAAAAATCTTGTTTACCCATTCCCACCTCCTAGTTTTTCTTCAGGTCATCTCTAATCCTTAAAGTGCATTCCCTTCTCATCTGCCACCTAATTCTCCATTTTCAGACTGCCCTCCCCCAATCATTTTTTTATTGCTCAATATCTCAACTTCTAAATCTCACGTCATCCTCAGGCCGCCCACCCGAGCACATATGTGTTTATACACTTGTACAAAATCTAGGATCTTGCCTTGTCTTCTCTTTAGACTCCACTGAGCTTTGCTTACTTTATGGTAGAGGCACACCATACACTATCTGAGGGCAGGGACTATGGGCTTAATGAGTCTGCTGATGAGACATTTTAAGAAACGTGGAGCAATACAGATTAAAGAAAAGTAGGTCATGAAATCAGAATTTTCAAAGAGAAATAACATTTGTTTGCATAATCCTAGGAAAAGTTTTATTTTTTACATAATTTTAACAAGTTCTTAAAGGTATACTTACATGCAATACCTAAAAACTCAAGTGTTAAACCATATGATATTAACAATATAAAAGACCTACCTGGTACCAGTGACGCGCTTGTAATTATCTTTGGAATACACTGCTAAGATGCTAACCCCAGAGCCAATGTTCACCAGAAGCAGAGGGTATGGATTTTTCAATTCAAATGGTAACTTCTGACATTTTTCAGAATCAGCAGGGTTTTCAAAGTAATAGCACTGTGACCGTCCATTGAATCCAACTGAATCAATGTATAATATTCCTTTTATTAAGCAATCTAGTTCATCAAGTTTGCAAAGCTGAAGATCACCTATCTGTAATAAAATAAAATGTTTTCAGACTTTTTAACAAGCCAAACAGAAATAAAAACTCCATTTAATAAGGCATCCCATCTATATTAAATCACAAGCACTCAAGGACAACAAACGGATGGACTGATAAGACAGACTCCTGCTCCCATAGAACCAAACACACTCTACCTATAAACTACCACAGGAGCTGGAGCAATGTGCCCACCACGCAGAAAACAAGATGTCTGCTCACAGGCATAAAGCAGGAGCACAGCCAAGGTCATAGCCCTATCAGAAAGCATGCTCCCCCAAAATCTAAGTGATGCAAGCACCTGGTCACACTTGGTGGGAGACACAAAAATGATGACATCTGCCTTCCAAAAGACCATCTTCAAAGCTATGGAGCAGTAACAAAGTAGGCACACTTTATTATCAATAATCTAAAACCAAAAGGCTGCAAGTGGCCAATTAGAAAGTTAAGATTTTTCACTAACTAAATGATTTACAGACTCTGGAGGACAGGGAAATTTTTGCAGAATCAGAATTTAAAACTTTACTAACAATTTCATCTCACTTAAATAAATAAATAAATGATTGCCAGAACCGGTTTGGCTCAGTGGATAGAGCGTCAGCCTGCGAACTGGAAGGTCCCAGGTTCGATTCCGGTCAAGAGCATGTACCTTGGCTGCAGGCACATCCCCAGTAGGGGGTATGCAAGAGGCAGCTGATCAATGTTTCTGACTTTCTATCCTTCTCCCTTCCTCTCTGTGAAAAATCAGTAAAATATATTTTTAAATAAATAAATAAATGATTAAGCACAGCTGGCATGGCTCCATGGTTGAGCATCGACCTATGAAGCAGGAAGTCACAGTTCGATTCCCAGTCAGGGCATATGCCCAATTGTGGGCTCAATCCCCAATGTGGGGCTTGCAAGAAGCAGTCAATCAATGATTCTCTTTCATCATTGATGTTTCTCTCTCTCTCTCCCCCTCTCCTCTCCTCTCCGAAATCAATCCTATCTAATAAAATAGTAATATGCAAACTGACCGTACCTCTGATCAAGCCACTCCCTCAGCCATGCCCACCAGCCAATCAAGAGCAAATTATGCAAATAAACCCCAACCAAGATGGCAGCCACTACTGAGAGCAGGAAGGAGGCTTGGGTTTCCCCGGCAACAGAGGAAGCCAAGCTTTCTGCCTGCTGTTGCCAGCCTAGGCCTCCTCTCAATGCTACAAAGTTTTAATTATAGAAGATACATAATCCCAACAGAAATGGTAGCAACCATGGAGCTGGAGAGAGAAGAAGCTAGGGTTACTGGGGCAATGGAGGAAGCATAGCTTCTGCAGCCCTAGCACCTAGGCCTCCACTCTAGGCTACAAAGTTTCAAACACAAATGACTGTTGCCACAGAGCGAGCAGAAAGCTTGGCTCTGCTCCAGGCTACAAAGTTTCAATTGTAGAACATAAATTAATCCTAGATCCCAGGGCCTCCACTTGGGTCGCTGGGGGGCATGGCCGGCCTGCAAACCACCACAGGCTCCTCGCCCAGGCCGCCCCACACCTCAAGGGAACCCCCATCCTGATCCAGAAAACCCTTCAGGGCAAACCAGCCGGTCCCACCCATGCACCAGGCCTCTATTCTAGCTAATAAAAGAGTCATATGCAGATTGACCATCACTCCAACACACAAAAGGGCTACCCCCATGTGGTCAAAGATCCTCTCCCCATGTGGACACAAGATGGCCACCACAAGATGGCCAGCAAGGGAGGGCAGTTGTGGGCCATAAAGCCAGCAGGGGAGAGCAGTTAAGAGGGACCAGGCCTGCCGAAACCGGTTTGGCTCAGTAGAGCGTCGGACTGTGGACTGAAAGGTCCCGGGTTCGATTCCGGTCAAGGGCATGTACCTTGGTTGCAGGCACATCCCCAGTAGGGAGCGTGCAAGAGGCAGCAGATCGATGCACAATCCCTACTGGGGATTAAGCCTGAATCCCAGGCATGTGCCCTACCCGGGAACCAAATCAGTGACCTCCTGGCACATGGGAAGACATTCAACCAACTAAGCCACACCAGTGGGTCTTACACTGCCATTTTACACTGATGACCTATTAGAATCCTGAAGTATCCCACTGTGCTATTATTTCCAATGAATCCCAGCCTACCTGATAGATGACAATATATAAGTCATTTTATTAACTAAAGTTACTAAATGTAAGTTTTGCATCAACATGCAAACTCAATGTGAGGAAATCTGATTCACATTTTTTTTAAAAAGGGTAAATTCAATATTTTAAAACTATTTCAGATATTAAGCTGGGACAACCTGTCAAGACAGTGGTGTAGATAAATGCAGTACTTGTCTCCTCCCACAAGCATATCAAAATTACAACTAAACTCTAGAGCAACCATCATTCAGAACTACGTGAAATCAGGCTGAATGGAAGTCATACAACTAAGGAATTAAAGAAGCCACAGAGACTGGACGGAAAGGCAGAGACTCAGAACTGGCTGGTGATGCACCCATGTGTAACGGATAAAATTGGGACAGCTATCTCCACTTCAGAGCCTCCCCCCAACCCCCAAAGGAGCAAGGGATCCCAGTCTCACACCATTCCTCCAGCCCAAAGTTTCAGTACAAGGAAGGTAAGTCCCTGTAACTTCAGGCTGTAAAAACCAGCAGGGATTGAGGCTGAGGGAGGTGGAGGATTGCCAGAGTCCCCCAGGCAGTTTCTCTTAAAAGGTCCATCATGAAAAGCTGGGAGCGAGCAGCTTTTTCCTAGACAGAAGTGCTGGTCAAGGCCACTGTTCCTTTGAAGAGCCCTTCTCCCAGAGACAGCAAATGGGCACCATACCTGAAACTCTATCAACCTGGCTCACACTGTTTACCCCACCTTGGTGATTCCCTGAGATTCCCCCATCCACCCAACTTGCCAGACCACCCAAGCTGCTTCCCGTGCTTTTCCAGACAAATGGCCTGTCTTAGCTCATGCTTCAGATTTTCCTAAAATCTCTCAATAAAGCAGCATCAGACCTCAGTGAGAACCCTAGCCTGGTACAAGCAGCAGCCCGACTTGGTTCCATCTTGGCCTTGCCTGGGTACCTCCAAGCCCAGCACAAGCAGCAGCTAGCTGCAGATTACTTCATAGCTCATGCTAGGTGGCTCTACACAAAACACAAGTAGCAGCTGACCTTGGCCTGCAGTTCCTGGGAAGACAGAGACCAGGGCACCCAGCTTCAGAACATCAAAGGATCACCATCCACCCAACTCCACAAGTAATACACTCAAGGGACTCAGCAAGTACCAGAGTCCTGCTGAAGTAAGTCCTGCTCTATGGGGCAGCCCCTGCACAGCTGATCCTCCATGGTGGTCGGGGGTCCTTGCAAAAGATTGGCCTGGGAGTAAACCCTCCCATGACATGCCAACATCAAAGTTCAATTACAAGAAAAGGGTGCCCACAGCCCATACAAGGCGCAGACCTGTGCCCAGCTTGGGTGCAAGGGGAAGCTGTGCCACAGGAGCCTACAGAACAACTATTGCATTAGACACTCTCCAACCATATGAGACGCAGCAGCTCCACCTAATACAAAGAAACGAACACATAGAGGCTGCCAAAATGAGACAAAGAAACAAGTCCCAAGTGCAAGAACAGAATAAAACCCTGGAAAAAGAACTAAATAAAATGAAGACAATCTACTAGATGCAAAGTTCAAAACACTAATTATAGAGATGCTCAATAAACTTAGTGAGGACAGCATAAAAAAGGACGAGTCAGAAATGAAGAATACACTGCCCTGGCTGGGTTGGCTCAGTGGCTAGAGTGTTGGCCTGGAGGATGAGGGTTCCAGGTTGGATTCCAGTCAAGGGCACATGCCTGGGTTGCGGGCTTGGTCCCCAGTAGGAAGCATGCAGGAGGCAGCTGATCAATGTTTCTCATCATTAATATTTCAATCTCTCTCTCCCTCTTCCTTCCTCTCTGAAATAAATAAATAAATAAATAAATAAATAAATAAATAAATAATAGAAATGAAAGATAAACTAACTGCAATGAAGAATAATTTATAGGGAATTAACAGTAAAGTAGATGAAAACAATAATAAATCACTAATCTGGAATATAAGAAAGCAAAAACACCCAATATAAGAAAGTAAAAATTAAAAAGAATCCAAAAACTGAAGATAGTATAAGGAACCTTTGGGACAACTTTAAGCATACCAACATTCACAACAAAAGGATACCAGAAGGAGGAGAGAGAGAGCAGGGAATTGAAATCGTATGTTAAAAAAATGACGGAAAATTTCCCTAACGTGGGGAAGGAAATAGACACAAAAGTCCAGGAAACCAGAGTTCCAAACAAGATGAACCCAAAGAGATCCACATCAAGACGCATCATAATTGAAATACAAAAGATTAAAGACAGCCCTAGCCAGTCTGGCTGCAGAACAAAGGGGTCCAGGTTCAATTCTGGTTAAGGGCATGTACCTCATGTGCAAGCTCTTCCCTGGTCCAGGCCCTGGTTAGGGCTCCTGCAGGAGGCAATCAATCAATGTGTTCCTCTCACATTGATATTTCTGTCTTTCCCTCTCTCTTCCACAATCTAAAAATCAATGAAAAATCTTCCTCGGGTGAGGATTTAAAAAAATGATTGAAAACAGAGAGTCTTAAAAGCAAAGAGCCCACCTAGAGTGGCTCGATGGTTGAGTGTCAGACTACGAACCGGGGGGGAACAGCTCGATTCCGGGTCAGGGCACATGCCTGGGTTGCAGGCTCAACTCCCAGTGTGGGTCACACAGGAGAAAGCCGATCAATGATTCTCTCTCATCATTGATGTTTCTCTCCATCTCCCCCTCCCTTCCTCTCTGAAATCAATAAAAATATTTTTTTGAGAAAAGCAATTAGTTGCCTACATGGTCTACAAGGGAGCTCCCATAATACTGACAGCTGATTTCTCAAAAAAAAAATTTCGCAGGTCAGAAGGGATTTGCAAGAAATATTCAAAGTGATAAAAAGCAAGCATCTACAATGATTACTCAGCAAAGCTATCATTTAGAATTGAAGGACAAAGAACTTCCCAGACATGAAAAGGACAAAGGAGTTCATCACCACCAAACCAGTATTACATGAAATGTTAAAGGGTATTCTTTAAGAATAAGTAAAAAAAGATTAAAAATATGAACAATAAAATGGCAAAAAAATACATATATATATATATTCATATATATATATCAACAATAGAATTTAAAGGACAAAATAAATGAACAAGCAGAACAGAAACAGACTCATAGACACAGAGAACATAACATGTTCATGGTTGCTAGATAGAAGGGCGGTAGGGGCACAGGTGAAAAAGGTGAAGGATTAAGAAGTACAAATAGGGGGGAGAAACCAAGATGGCGGCATAGATAAACACTGAGACCTAGGGCCTCTTAGGGCAGGACTGACACAACAATTCCAAAACTACAACTAAAAGACAAAATGAACATCATCCAGAACCACAGGAAGGATAGCTGAGTGGAAATTCTACAACTAGAAGGAAAGAGAAAAGCACTGAGAATCAGAGGAGCTGCAGAAGGCAGAGGTAGAGAGGTACACACGTGGAGAGGGCTGGCAACTAAATACACAGCTGGTTTTCTCAATCGGGAGGGAGACAAAAGCTCCCGATGGCTCTAAACTCCAGGTCCAGGCGAGACTCTGGAGACCTAGACTCACTCGGGGAAAAACTGGACTGTCTGGCAGCTGGAGAAACTCAAGGGCAGCTTTCTCTGAGAGGTGCTTGCAGCGATTACCATGGGACACTGAGACCTAGGGCCTCTTAGGGCAGGACTGACGGGTAGCCATTGCTGTCTGCTCTGCCCTGAGACTCCACCCTAATCCAAGCTGAGCACAGAGGCCTTTGCAAGTCTTGTCTCATAAGGGTGTCTCCGCACAGAAGTTCTTCTATTGTAGACACAGCTGATCCTCACAGCCACTAGGCCTGGAGGTCAATTCCTCCCAGTGATACCAACAACAATCAAGGCTTAACTACAACAAGACTGCACACAGCGCACAGAGGGGTGCACCAAGAGTATCCACCTAAGGTATCTGTGGAGGCTGAGCCACTGGACCCTATAGGACACCTAGCACACAAAGCCATTCTATCAAATCAGATAAGCAGCCAAAATCCGGAGATAAAGAAACAAGTCACAAATGAAAAACAAATGACTGGATATAGAGTTCAAAAGCACGGTTATAAGGTTTTTCAAGAATTTTATAGAAAAGGCCGATAAATTTGGCGAGACCCTTGAGGATATGAAAAAGGACCAACTAGAAATTAAGCATGCACTGACTGAAATAAAAAATAACATACAGAGATCCAACAGTAGACTAGAGGATCGCAAGAATCAAGTCAAAGATTTAAAATACAAAGAAGAAAAAAACACCCAACCTAAAAAGAAAAAAGAATCCAAAAATATGAAGATTGTATAAGGAGCCTTTGGACAACCTCAAGCATACCAACATCCAAATTATGGGGTGCCAGAAGAAGAAAAGAGAGCAAGATACTGAAAACCTATTTGAAGAAATAATGAACGAACACTTCCCCCACCTGGTGAAAAAAATAGACTTATAAGTCCAAGAAGTGCACAGAACTCCAAACAAAAGGAATCCAAAGAGGATCACACCAAGACACATCATAATTAAAATGCCAAGAGCAAAAGACAAAGAGAGAATATTAAAAGCAGCAAGAGAAAAACAGTTAGTTACCTACAAGGGAGCACCCATATGATGGTCAGCTGATTTCTCAACAGAAACTATGAAGTGGCAAGAAATATTCAAAGTGATGAACAGCAAGAACCTGCAACCAAGATTACTCTAGCCAGCAAAGCTATCATTCAGAATTAAAGGTCAGATAAAGAGCTTCACAGATAAGAAAAAGCTACAGGAGTTCATCACCACCAAACCAGTATTATATGAAGTGCTGAAAGGTATTCTTTAAGAAGAGGAAGAAGAAAAAGGTAAAGATAAAATTTATGAACAACAAATATATATCAACAAATGAATCTAAAAATCAAGTGAATAATCTGATGAACCAAATAATAGAATAGAATCAGGGGCATAGAAAGAAAGTAGACTGATAAAAATCATACACCTATGGATGATTGGGGGCAGGGGGGAAATAGGGCAGCCAGTAAGGTGGGAACCAGGTGGAGGGGAGCTATGGGTAGGGGGGAAGGGGGAGGAGAGGAACAACTGTAATCTAAACAATAAATATTTTTTTAAATAATTTTTTAAAAATAAGTACAAATTGGTAGTTGCAGAGCAATCATGGGATTTAATGTACAGCATAGGAAAATTAGTCATTAATCTACATTAATAAAACACACATGGTGTCAAAATAAGCCAAAGGAAAATCATTTAGGCAAAAATAAAAAGAATCCCAAGTCTATTTTGCAGAGAGGATCCCTTTGTTAACTTTTGGTCGAGAATGTGTTTATGTGTTTGCAGAGAACAACTCCAAGAACATGTGGGTTCCTGCAACAGTGAGGAACTGACGGGTCTGTTCCAGCCACGAGGACGGTCCAGAGATGGGGGATGCTGACGACACCTTCCCATGCTAGCAGTTGGCACCTGTGCGTAGCTGCAGGCGGCCCAGGACCATATCAGAGAGGATGGATCTTGCATTGCCACGATGTGTCCACCATCTGGATACCATTGCTGACATGTACACATGAAGAACTATTTGACATTGAAATTGGGACTCAGAACAGTTGGACATTGAAACTGACACTCAAGCAGAGAACCAAGATGGCGGCATAGGTAAAACACATATCTTGCCATCATACTCAGCAATTTTACTACTACAACTTAACGAAAGAACAAACACCTTCCAGAATCACCAGAAAGCTGGCCGAGTGAAAATTCCACAAATAAAAGTGAAGTTAAGACACTGTGACTCGAAGGAGCGGCGGCGGACAGCTTTGAAAGATTCGTGCGGAGAGAGGTTTGGAGCGCGCGCCAGCGGAGAGGGCGGGCGGCTGAAAACCAGCCAGTTTTCTCGAACGGGGAGACAAAGACATCCCACTGGACTGATTCTCCAGCTCTGGGCAAAGTCCAGGGAACCAACCCACTATCATATGGGGTGAAAACTGGACAGTGGGAGGGCACGCCAAAGCTCGGGTGCTGCCAGGTCTCCCGGCTTGTGGGGAAGGCAGCTTGTGCAAACAGCTCAGCTGCGTGACCGCGCAGAGAGCGCTCTGTGACTTGCTCTCTTATTCAGAAAACCGTTAGAATGTTTTGTTTTACGACCCTGGGTGAGACGTTGGGTGTGCAGACTCATTTGGGGGAGAGTCTGAATTCCCCAGCAGCCGGTGGAGCTTGGCAGCAGCTCTCTCTCAGAGGTGCTGGTGGCCATTGCCACCAACAGAGTCCCTGGGGCCACATAGGGCAGAACTAACGCTGTCTGGTTGGCCCGGAGACTCCGCCCATCCAACCTGAGCACAGCTGAGCTTCACAGACAATTGGCCTGGAGGTCAACCCTCCAAGTGCTAACAACGATTAACCTGAGCTTAACTTCAGCAAGACTGTGCAGCCCATATCCACCTCAGGTAACTGGGAAGGCTGAGCCACTGTCCCTAGTAGGAAGTCTACCACACAAAGCTAATTGACCAACTCAGGGAAGCAGCCACCATGCAGACACATGGAAAGAAATCAGATGTGAAAGAAATGGAGGGGAAAAAATGACTGGACATGGAATTCAAAACCACGGTTATAGGGTTTTTCAAGAGGCTCCAACAAAAGGTCAAGGCCTATAAGGAAATAAGCAAGACTGCAAGGGAAATGAATGAGTCCTAGAAGGAAATTAACAAAACCCTCAAGGATATGAACGAGACCTGTAAGGAAATGATCAAGACCAACGTGGAAATGAATGAGTCCTACAAGGAAATGAAGGAGACCCTCAAGGATATAAAGGAGACTCTCAAGGATATGAAAAAGGACCAACCAGAAATTAAGCATACACTGACTGAAATAAAAAATATTATACAAAGACCTAAAAGTGCTCTGGAGCACCCCAAGAACCAAGTTCAAGATTTGAAATACAAAGAGGGAAAATCCACTCAGCTGAAAAAGCAAGAAACCAAAAGAATCCAAAAAATTGAAGATAGTGTAAGGGGCCTCTGGGACAACCTCAAGCATACCAACATCCGAATTATGGGGGTGCCAGAAAAAGAGAGAGAGCAAGACAATGAAAACCTATTTGAAGAAGTAGTGACCGAAAACTTCCCACACCTGGTGAAAGAAATTGACTTAGGAGTCCAAGGAGCGCACCAAACCCCAATATATAGGAACCCTAAGAGGACCACACCAAGGCACATCATAATTAAAATGCCAAGAGCAAAAGACAAAGAGAGAATATTAAAAGCAGCAAGAGAGAAACAGATGGTTACCTATAAGGGAGCACCCATACGATTGTCAGCAGATTTCTCAACAGAAACGATGCAGGCCAGATGGGAGTGGCAAGAAATATTCAAAGTGATGAACAGCAAGAATCTACAACCAAGATTACTCTATCCAGCAAAGCTATCATTCAGAATTGAAAGTCAGATAAAGTGCTTCGCAGATAAGAAAAAGCTAAAGGAGTTCATCACCACCAAACCAATATTATATGAAATGCTGAAAGATATTCTTTAAGAAGAGGAAGAAGAAAAAGTTAAAAGTGTAAATTAGGAACAACAAATACACATCTATCAACAAATGAATCTAAAAATCAAGTGAATTAATAAGCTGATGAACAGGATAAACTGGTAAATGTAACAGAATCACGGACATAGAGAGGGAATGGACTGACAACTCTTGGGGAGAAAGGGGGTGTGGGAAGTGCAGCAAGAGACTGGACAAAAATCATGCATCTATAGGAAAGGACAGTAGAGGGGGGTGAGGGCGGAGGGTGGGATGGGTACCAGGTGGAGGGGAACTATAGGGGGGAAAAAAAGGGAACAATGTAATTAATAAACTGAATAAAGAAAAAAAATAAAACTGTTTTTTCAATCTCAGTGTTCAGATTTTTATTTTTACTGATTTCAGAGGGAGGGAAGGAAGGAGGGAGGGAGGGAGGAAAAGGAGGGAAGAAGGGAAGGAGGGAGCCTCCTGCACACCCCCTACTGGGGATCCAGCTTACAACTTCCAGGTTCACAGGTTGATGCTCAACTACTGGGCCACGCCGGTGAGGCTCAACGCTCAGGATTTAATGGCCTTGTCTTGGCTGGTGTGGCTCAGTCGGCTGGGCGCCTATCAGTGCACTGAAAGGCTGCCAGTCCAATGCCAGGTCAGGACACATGCCCAGGCTGCGGGCTCGATTCCCAGAAGTGGGTATGCAGGAGGCAGCCGTTGTTTCTTTCTCTCCTTCTCCCTTCCTCTCTCTCTAAAACTTAAAAAGATCTTTAAAAAAACATAAAAAAGATTTAATGATGTTGTTCCTCCTATTTAATTGCCTACTCTGCTTATCAGTGTCACTATTTTTTTCATATTAAAAAACAATTACAAATGCTATGTTTTTAGTGGTTCTGATTCTGATAATATCTGAATGTGCAAAAAGTAAACTATGCAACAAAATCTCTAGATTACTAACTCCTATCACTAATTTATATTTAATCTTAATTTGAAAAGAAATATACTGAAATATATATAGAAATATACTGGGGAATATAAAGAAATATACTGGGGAACTGAACCTGTGACCCTTCCGTTCATGGGCTGATGGTCTAAATTTCCATCCATTAGGGATGGAAATGATTCCACCCTTTGCTATTGGTATTATTTTAAACAATCAGATTCCCATAAGTTGTATATAAGCTAAAAAAAAAATGCATACTGTGAGAAAATCCTGCTCAAATTTGTACGCTCCACCTCCAGTGGCACAAAAGACAGTGTGGAGACTTGAGAAGTTTTTATCTCTGCCCATTTGAATAAAAGCAGGCATGTCATGAGTGGGAAAGCGTATAAAGTGCAGATTGCCTTTGCGTCCACACAGAGTCAGGTCCTTCAGCTCCAGGTGCACATCCCTAATACCCGTGGACCCATAAGCCACATTGGAGGTCAGGTACTTCCGAATGCTTTTAAGACTTTCCACTTCTTCCTCTTCTTCTTCAGCAGTGATGTCTTTGGGTTCAAAATAAACCAGCTTGACTAGGGTTCCGCCAATATCCAAGCCAAACCATGGAAAAACTAAATAGGGAAGAAAAAAAAGTCAGAACAGCTTTTTCATGAAAACTAAATTTACACTTACTAGACTCAAAATTTATTTCACACCCTGAGGTTTCCCAGGATTATATAAACAAAAAGGCTTTGGGGGGCCTGGCTGGTGTGGCTCAGTGGTTGAGCATCAACCTATGAACCAGGTCATTCCTGGTTGTGGCACATGCCCAGGTTGCAGACTCAATCCCTGGTGGGGGCGTACGGGAGGCAGTTGATCAATCATTCTCTCTCATCATTGATGTTTCTATTTCCTTCTCCTCTGAAATCAATAAAAAACATTTTTTTTTAATTAAGAATAAAAATCTTCATACTTCCCCTGGGCTTAGAGAAGAAATGTAAGTTTTCGGACCTCTGGTTTAGAACTCAAAACTAATAAGCTCCCCGTTCAATTTCTCTCAAACCTAATGTCCTTAAGAGGTTTCAATGGACTTCAGTGAAACAGATGTTTCAAAATTAATACGTTACAAAAAAAAAACTGTCCAAAAATAATGGCCCAAAGAGATTGCATCAAGATGAACTGCAGGTATACATGACTTCCCTTCCCACTTTAAACCCCAGGTGTAATGAAAGACATAAACTTATTGATGTATTTTTTCTAAAATAACTCTGGAAACAAGAAGTGACGCCATCAGCAGAAGTGGGTTGATACAGGCAGTGCCTGTCCAGAAACCTTAAAAGAGGGGTGCGTTGTGGCTCAGTGGATGAGCACCAGCCCGCACGCACGTCAGGAAGCTCAGGCCCCGCTCCCCGACAGGCTCATGCCCAGGCTGCAAGCTCAATCCCCAGCAGGGGACATGCATGAAGCAGCCAATCAACGCTGATATTGATATTTCTATCTCTCTCCCTCCCCTTTCCTCTCTAAAATCAATTGAAATACATTTTTCTTTTAAAAAAGAGGAATGTTATAATAATTGGCAGCAGCTATGAAGGTATGGAGAGGAGCATGGGGTGTTCCACCCAAGCTATAGATGGGGTGACTGTCCTGGAAAAACAGGAGTTCTGGTGCAGTCATGAGTGATCTGGTAGGGAAATGTGGCACAAGTGGACAGCCTAGCCACTTCCCTCTACTGAGAACCACTCCCCTTATCCCCCTTCTTCCACCAACAGAGGCGATGAGCACAGGCACTTGAGCCCAAAATTCAAGACAGCATCCAAGTAGCTGCTATTACCCAGAAAAAAATAGGTGTCCAATTCTGGCCACATGTCCCATCTCTCCCCTACAGTCCAATCTGACAGACTGGTAATCAGAAACTGCATCCTCGGATAGGAAAACAGCAATCCTCACACCAGAGATAACACTTTACAAACTAGAATCACCAAAAGGGAAATCAGTATCAGAAAAAACAAGAAGCTAACCAGCTGAAGAAAAAGTTGCAATAAACAGATCTGAGAACCACAAGTGTCACCGTGGTAAACGAGCTCTCGCCCACGCAAACTGAGCAGGCCACCGTTTCAGAGAAGGAGAAAGCGCCGGGCCAGCGCGGCTCAGCGGCTGACCACTGGCCTACGAGCCGGGCTGCAGGCCCGATCCTCAGGACAGGGTGCGCGGGAGGCAGCTTCATGGACGTACGTATCTGTCCAAATGCATAGAGCTGTACACTTGTAATAAACGTAGTTTGTTTTAAGTAATTATAATGCCTCAATAAAGACATGTTTACAAAAATGGAGGAAAATTGATTTCCAAAATAAGGCTGAACAAGTACATTCAGCAACAAAATAGGTATAAGGAAAAAATAGAAAAGAGAAATTCTTCCAAAATGCCTCTTGAGTATGAAGGTAAGACAGATATACAGAATATAGAATCTGAGTCCAACATCTATTTTATTTGAGTTCTAGAAATTTTCTGGGGAAAATAGAGATGGGAGGACTCTAATCATCAGGTTGAAAGATCCACTAAGGGTTAAATAGAATCAATTAGTGGAGAAAGGAGAGATTTAGACACATACTGGAATTTCAGGAAATCCTTAAAATTTCCAAAGAAAAGAAAGTGAATTCCTACGAAGATACATAAATCACATTAAGGATGAAATTAGACTTCAACAGCAACACAGATGCTAGAAGACAATGGAGCAATAGCTTCAAAGTGATGAGAAAAAAGTGATATCCAGACAAATAAGCTTCCAAGTGGCAGTGCAAAACATACTTTCACACATAAGTGAGCTCAACATTTGCTACCCAAAGACCTTTTCTGAAGTAATTAGGAAAATAGACTCCAATATAATCTTAAAATCATCTATGACCTATTAAATATAGTGATAAGCAAAAGAAGCAATAAAGCCCAGCCAGCTTGGCTCAAAGGTTGAACACTGCTGACAGTTCGATTCCTGGTCAGGGCACAGGGCCAGGCTGCAGGCTCCAGGTTGTAGGAGGCATTCAGGAGGCAGCTAATCAATGCTTCTCTCATCGAGATGTTTCTATCTCTCCCTCTTCTTCCCTCTCTGAAATCAATAAAATAAAATAAAGAAGCAACACATGCTTTTAGAAAATTAAGTAATCTGGAACTAAAATGCTTACATGATTTCAACACAGGAAGTAGAAAAGGGAAGAGAAATAAGAGTGAAGTGAAAGCAAGCAGCAGTTCTGTCTTTTTAAGGAAAGAAAGATATGGATTCTCATTAATTTTAAACAATAAAGAAGTGATGGCTTAAATACATTAAACATCCAGAAGAAGAAAAGGAACATAAGACCTTCAAATAAGTAAGAAAAAATCAGTTCAAAAATAAATAAAAATATGATAAACACAAAAATTTTAATGATGGGAATGAATGCAAACATGTCAGTAATCACAAATAGGTTACATTCTCTTTCAGATTGAAGAGGGAATTCAATTATACACTTACATCTAAAACAAGATTATACAAGTAGAGTGAAGATGAATAAATGGTAAAATACCCACAATGGAGTCCCATAATAAGGAAGAGTTAAAGGATGTTTTAAGATAAAAACGGCTTTCAGTCAAAAGTAGTCCTATCAAAATCCTAAGCACCTCACTGAAGACTGATAGAGCAGTTAACTTACATGTAGAAATCAAGGTACTGTCAAAGTCAAAAACCTGTGTTTCAAGACCAGCACTGCATTTAATAGGGGCTATGCTCACAGATGAAAGGTACAGCTCCAAGATGAACGGTGACCTACCAAGAGAATAAGATTCACAATTCTCATCCCTATGTTCACTAGGAAATAGATAGATAGACAGACAGACAGACAGACAGACATTATTAACCAAATCAGTGGGTAGAAATCACTGACACCATTTATTTAACTGATCTGCCACGTTTACATATAGTTGAATTTGGATAAGCAAAATAAATGCTTGGACAATGCTACTGCACTGTATCAAGCAACTGTTAACAGAAAACAAATACAATACTAGGAGACTAAACAGAATTCAAACAAAATATTGAAAGGGGACAACAAGGAATTATATCACTGCATAAAAAATTAATTAACATGATGCTACCATACTTCAAAAAAGACTAAAAACAAGCGGGGCCCTAACTGGTTTGGCTCAGTGAATAGAGCATTGGCCTGCAGACTGAAGGGTCCCAGGTTCAATTCTGGGCAAGGGTATGTACCTTGGTTGTGGGCACATCCCCAATAGGGGGTGTACAGGAGGCAGCTGATCGATGTTTCTAACTACCACTCTCCCCCCTTCTCAGTAAAATATTTTTAAAAATAAAAATAAATAAATAAAAGCAAAAACAAGGGTGCCCTAACTGGTTTGGCTCAATGGATCGAGTGTTGGCCTACGGACTGAAGGGTCCCGGTTTCAGTTCCAGTCAAGGGCATGTGCCCGGTAGCAGGCTTAATCCCCAGTGTGGGGCATGCAGAAGGCCCTCTCCCTTGCTCTCTGAAAATCAATAAAAATATATTTTAAATATATCTATTAAAAACAAGGAGAAAAGACAAACCTACAAATCAGTGTGAGAATGACACAAGTCTCAGAAATTTGCGCACACACACAAATAAAGTTGTACAGAGGATTTGACTATCACAGCTAATAAGGTGATATGATTTATTAAACAAATATAACCCTGTATCAAAAAGCCAAGTATATTTTCCTTTCAAATACCCATAAAACATTGACAAAAATTAACTGCACTAAGAACCTCAAGTTCTAAAGAACAAAAACAAACTGCATTTACTTTCCACAATACCTAAAAATTAGAAATCCAACACACAAAGAAATGTATCCCCTTAGAAATTTTAAAATCCACTATTATTAACTCTGAGATTAAAGAGAAAATCAAAACACAACATGTTAAAATAAGTAACAATGAGATCACTCTATATCAAAAACAATATGATTGACCCAAGGTGATACTCGAACTTCTAACCTTAAATGTGTATCAAATCTATTCAAAAACAAGAAAAGCCTGAGTAAAAAGAAATGTTGCATACAATTTGAAAAGGGAATGTCACATGCAATTTGAAATGCTAGAAAAAGAATAAGCAGACCAAACAGAGCCAAAATAAACAGAAGGAAGTTATTAAAGATAAAAGCAAGTTGCAAATGAAATTAGAAAAAATATCTTCGCCATGAACAAAGCCACACAAGCACTGATCAATAAATAAAATCAAGCTTTCAAACAGCCATCAAAACAGATTTTATAGTAAATATACCAAGAAAAAAAGAGAAGGTGTAGCTTTTCCTTTAAAAATCCTATATAATAAAGAGGTAATATACAAATTGACCATCACTCCAACACACAAGATGGCTGCCCACATATGATCAAAAATGGCCACCCCCATGTGGAAAAAAGATGTCAGCCACAAGATGGCCAGCAGGGGAGGGCAGTTGTGGGTAATCAGGCAAGCAGGGAAAGGCAGTTGGGAGGGACCAGGCCTGCAAGGAAGGGCAGTTGGGGGCAATCAGGCTGGCAGGGGAGGGCAATTATAGGCAATTGGGCTGGCAGGGGAACAGTGAGGCATCCATCAGGCTGGCAGGGGAGTGGTTAGGGGGCAATCAGGCAGGCAGGCAGGTGAGCAGTTGGAAGCCAGCAGTCCCGGATTGTGATAGGGATATGACTGCCTGTTTAGGCCCGATCCCATCAGTGGGATCGGGCCTAAACCAGTTGATGGACATCCCTGAAGGGGTCCCAGATTGGAGAGAGTGCAGGCTGAGCTAAGGGACACCTCCACCCCCAGCCCCGCCCCCGTGCACGAATTTCATGCAATGGGCCTCTAGTGTGTGTGTGTGTGTGTGTGTGTGTGTGTGTGTGTGTGTGTGTGTGTATTAAATTTTTTAAAAAGATGAGCCCTAGTTGGTTTGGCTCAGTGGATAGAATGGCAGCCTGCAGACTGAAGGTTCCCAGGTTCAATTCTGGTCAAGGCACATGACCAGATTGCAGGGTCAATCCCCAGTAAGGGGCATACAGGAGGCAGCCAAGCAATGATTCTCTCTCATTGTTGATGTTTCTATCTCTCCTTCTCCCTTCCTCTCTGAAATCAATACAAAATATTTTTTAAAAGATGAAAGAATACAGAACAGATTATCCAAATAAGTTCATATGCAACTTTAGAACAGTAAGTTTAACATGTAAACTGAAACAGGGGATTAGCTAGGGGGAAAAAAAAAAAAGTACACAATGTGGCTTAAAATAAGGTGGAAAACACAGGATCAAAAGCACTGCAAAGATATAACTCCCAAACAAAACCATAAAAAATCACCAGGCCCTAATGGTTTCCATGAAAACCTTTAGGAGCTCCTGGGCAGCCACCATCCAAGCTTGCCTATGCCTCAGGCTGACCCAGGGCAGCTGGGGAGCTGAGGGAACTGGGGGACTCTGAGGCAGGTGCCCTGGCAGGGCTGACGAGACTGAGTGCCACCATGTTGTAGCTGTGGGCACTGCCATCTTTGAGAGCATGGCAGTCAATTAGCATATTCCCTTCTTATTGGCTGTGGATGCTGCCATATTTGAGGGCAGGGCAGTCAGTTAGCATATTCTCTCCTTATTGGCTGTGAGCACCACCATCTTTACAACAGCGTGAGGTTCAATTAGCATATTCCCTCTTTATTAGCCAGGATTACACTTTGGTTGGTTGAATGGACAACTGGACAACTGGACACTTAGCATATTAGGCTTTTATTACATAGGCTAGAATCAAGTTATGCAGTAGGAGTAATACAACCACAGCCAAAAGAGATTCTTCTCAGGAATGCAAGGATAGTTTTCACATTAGAGATTCAATTAATGAGGCTTGCTTACATTAGTAAATTAAAGAAGAAAAAGCATGATTTCTCAATACATTCCAAAAGAAAAAAATTAAGAAAATCTAACTTAAAAAGAAAATTTGGTATTTGATACCAAAAAACAAAACCAATAGCTTTTCCCCTATATATAAAAAAACACGTAAGAAAATGACATAAAAATGTCATCACAACAAAAGCCATAAAATGTTTAGAAATAAATTTAATACTAAATATATATAACAGTTATTAAAATGGTGTGCTGTAAGACATAGCAGTGAGAAGATGTATCTGTTCCAGGAAGGAAAATTAAACATTATTAAACATTTAATTTTCCACAAATCCTATCTAATAAAGGAGTAATAGGCAAATTGGCTGTGCCTCTGTTATACCTACAAACCACACCCACCCGCCAATCAGGAGTGAATATGCAAATAAACCAAACCAAGATGGCTGCAGCCAGAAAGAGCAGGAGGGAGGCTTGGGTTTACCTGGCAATGGAGGAAGCCAAGCTTTCTGCCTGCCCTTGCCAGCCTAGGCCTCCACTCAATGCTATAAAGTTTCAATTATAGACGGTAAATAAATCCCAACAAAAATGACAGCAGCCATAGAGCTGGAGAGAGCAGGAGGCTTGAGTTGCACCCAGAGATGGAGGAAGCCAAGCTTTCCACCTGCTCTGGCCAGCCCAGGCCTCCGTTTAAGGCTACAAAGTTACAATCAGAGAAGATAAACAAATCCCAGAAGGCTTGGCTCTGCTCCAGGCTACAGCTTCAACTGTAGAACATAAATTAATCCCATATACCAGGGCCTCCACCTGGGTTGCCAGGGGACATGGCCGGACTACAAACCACCACAGGCCCCTCGCCTAGGTCACCCCACACCCCAAGGGAACCCCCACCCTGATCCAGGACACCCTTCAGGGAAAACTAGCCAGCCCCCAACTGTGCACCAGGCCTCTATCCTATCTAATAAAAGAGTAACATGCAGATTGACCATCACTCCAACACATAAGATGGCTGCCCCCATGTGGTGAAAGATCCTGCCCCCATGTGGACACAAGATGGCCACCACAAGATGGCTAGCAGCCAAAACTGATTTGGCTCAGTGGATAGAGCATCGGCCTGCGGACTGAAAGGGTTCTAGTTTCGATTCCAGTCAAGGGCATACACCTCGGTTGCGGGCACATCCCCAGCAGGGGATGTGCAAGAGGCAGCTGATCAATGTTTCTCTCTCATCAATGTTTCTGACTTTCTATCCCTCTCCCTTCCTCTCTGTAAAAAATCAATAAAATATTTTTTATAAATAAATACATACATAAAGATGGCCAGCAGGGGAGGGCAGTTGGGAGGGACCAGACCTGGAAGGAAGGACAGTTGGGGACAATCAAGCCTGCAGGGGAGGGCAGTTAAGGGTGACTAGGCTGGCACAGGAGTTAAGTTGGGGGTGACTGAGCCTGCAGAGAAGGGCAGTTGGGGGGGGGGGGGGGGGCGCCAGGCCTGCAGAGAGCAGCTGGGGGAGACCAGGCTTGCAGGGGATGGCAGTTAGTGGCAAATAGGCAAGGGAGCAATTAGGCAACAATCAGGCTGGCAGGGGAGTGGTTAGGGGGTGATCAGGCTGGCAGGCAGAAGCAGTTAGGCGCAATCAGGAAGGCAGGCAGGCGAGCAGTTGGGAGCCAGCAGTTCTGGATTGTGAGAGGGATGTCTGACTGCCCTCAAGGGGTCCCAGATTGGAGAGGGTGCAGGCTGGGATGAGGGACACTGCCCCCATGCCCCCCCACCGTGCATGAATTTCATACACCAGGCCTCTAATTAATTTAATAACGTGTCAATGAAATTCTAAAGAGAACATTGTGGATGACTCCTCAATCTAACTCAAGCCTAGGGAGAATGCTGAATTTTTTTTAGATCAACAAAAATTCTATTCCTAGTAACAAAACTAATCAACCTGGCAAGAATCACACAAAGTCTATCTATCCCTGGCACCTAGAAGAACAAAAAGTTTTCTCACTCTTAAAAAAGCAACAGTGCTGGATATACAGTAGAACCTCAGTTCTTGAACTTACATTATTCTGGAAGGCTGTTTGAGAAGTTATTTGTTAGAAAACTAAATCATTTTTTCCCATTAAAAATAATGTAAATTGAATTAATCCATTCCAGACCCCCAAATGATTCCATTTTAACCTTTTTTGTATACAGTACAAGTCTAATGTACTGTGTAATCTATAAACAAATACTTTTCTTCAATTGATCAAACCACCCCCTACTAGCCTTAAAGAATTTTTCAAATATCACTGCCTCTGAAATACTGTCCACAGGCTGCTTTTTGTTTATCCAAATCAACAATTTTTCTACCTGTTCAATTGCCTGTGGTTGTTGTCTTGTGAGCACTTTCACACCCTTAGCAACATTAGCCCTCGTGATGATCTCTGTATGCTTTAAAATTGTGCTAATGATTCCACCAGCAACAAAAGCATTCTCTCCTTTGAGCCCGAGATGCTTTTTGTCCTGCTGGGTTATAGGCACGAAAGGGTAGTCAGGTCTAAAAATGAGGTTTTATTCCACAACAAATATTTTTTTCAGTGAAACTTGCTCGAGAACCGAACTGATCGAGAGAGAGGAGACTTCCAGAACTGAGGTTTGACTGTAATTGAAGCACGAAGTTTCAATTCTCATTTTCCCATTACTAATAGTGCTATTCTTTGACCACCAACTTTAGGATAATGCCAACCTAATGGATAGTAGAGGCAAAGCACTCCACCAACAAACATTCACATCAACAGAAATGGAATCTGAAGATTTAGTCGTGTATCTCAAACCAATGGAAGATTTTGTAATGCTTAAAGCAAACAAAGCCTAATTCCTGCCTGTTTCCTTAGATTAATGAAATATTAATACACAACTATTAAATAATCACCTATTAACAGCCAAACACTATTAGGACTTTATTACATGAACTCATTTAACGTTTACAATGACTATCGAGTTCAGTACTGTAATCAGCCCACTGTATAGCTTCAGAAACTAAAGCGCAAGCCCAGACAGCACGGCCCAGTGACCTGAGTGCTTGCCGATGAACAGCTGAATCCCCACTCAGGGCATACGCCTGAGCTGCGGGCTCTATCCTCAGCAGGGCGCATGCAAGAGGCAGCCAATCAATGATTCTCTCTCATAATTTGTTTCTATCTCTCTCTCCCTCTCCCTTGGGCTCTGAAATCAATAAAAATATATTTTTAAAAATAAATAAAAGTGCAAAAGAGCTCAAGGTCAGTCAAGGAAAGACTCAAAACCAAGATTTCCTAAATCCTTTAATAAGCATCTTTTCAAAGGTAACTGTACCAATTTAAGAGCACAGAACATATATTCTTAGGTTAATAAGAAAGTAAAACTAAAAAGCGGCTTAATAAAACTCACATACTTTATTTTTTTAATATTTTATTTTTTTACAGAAAGGAAGGGAGAGGGAGAGAGAGTTAGAAACATCGATGAGAAAAACATCAATCAGCTGCCTCCTGCACACCCCTTACTGGGGATGTGCCTGCATCCAAGGTACATGCACTTGACTGGAATCGAACCTGGGACCCTTGAGTCTGCAGGCTGACGCTCTATCCACTGAGCAAACCGGTTAGGACAAAACTCAGATACTCTAAATAAAATTAACAACATATAAGGAAATATTAGAAGCAACTAGAGTAGCTCAGCTCATCTCTTTGGTATATAGCCTTTAATGGTTTCTGGATTTTTCTCTGTACTCCTGATCAAAGCCTTTACTAATCCAAGTACTAAGGCACTGAGAGGCATGGGAGGTCAACTAGACATATAATCCCTGATAATAGCTAAGGGAACAGTCTCAGGCCATATAATTCTTTTATTTATAGGCATCTAGCCTATCTAAATGGGCTTAGATTCCTATCATTCACTGTGAAACTACACATATACTATATATAATGAATACTTCTTCAAAATAGTATGTGCTTCTGAGTGGAAAAAAATCAAAGAAAAAGCAATTCTTGCTATACCATCACATTCCTCATATCGCAACGAGAACACCTATATTTAGTGAGTCCTTCCATTAATTTTCATTGATACTTTCGTCTGCTTGCAGCCCTTTGCATATTAAGACCTCCAAAATACACAGTCTAGACAATCTATACTTGACACAGGACACATTTCTAGAAAGAATTTAAACTCTCCCTCATAGATTATTTATGTAAATCCATCTTCAGTACCAAGTCTCTCATAATAGGTCCCAATAACTGCTAAGCTTTCCAAAGGAAAATATATGATCTATAAAAATGTTCTCAAATTTCCAACATATAGTTAAGATATTGTGAACCCAAACCCTAGGCTGGTCTACACAGTAATCCTTGTCCTCACATTAAAAGATATTATCTTAGGCCCTGGCCAGGTTGCTAAGATGGTTAGGATGGTTAGAGCATTGTTCCCAATACGCCAAGGTTGCAGGTTCGATCCCTAGTAGCGCATGTACAAGAATCAACCAATGAATAAAAAAATAAGTGAAACAAATCTATTTTCTCTCTAAAATAAAATTTTTTTAAAACCTGTATTATGCCCTGGCCAGTATGGCTCAGTTAGTTGGAGGGTCGTCCTGTACATCAGAAGGTCACAGGTTCTATCCCCAGTCAGGACACATAACTAGGTTCAATCCTTGGTCAGGGCATATACAGGAGACAACTGATTGATGTATCTCTCTCACACTGATGTCTGTCTGTTTGTCTGTCTGTCTCTTTCTCCCTTTCTAAGTCAACAAAATTAATTTAAAAAGATACAACAATTATTCTTATTCACAAAATAATTTTAACTCAGGGGCTAGATACTTACAAAATACTATGCTATAAAATCAGCAGGTTCAATAATAAACATTACATTTAGAAAATATAAATACACAAAACCTGACAGACAACTAAAAACTGCAAGATGACTTTCACTTTTAAATGTTTTTTAATTGATTTTTTTTTTTAAGTGAGAGGGAGAGAAAGAAAGAAAAACATCAATTGGCTGCCTTCTATATGCCACCAATTGGGAATTGAACCAGAAACCCAGGCATGTGCCCCAACCAGGAATCTAACCAGAGACCTTTTGTTACAGGGGAGGATGCTCAACCAACTGTGCCACACCACACCAGCCAGGGCAATGACTTTCCATTTTAGACAGCAAAATTTAAGCCGTTATTTTAAAAAGGGGATTTTCACATCCTAATCATTTTCAATGACATAAATTGAGAAAGAAAAGTACCTAGACATAAAGGATTCCCCAAGTTATGAACCTAAATAATGCTGACTACGTTATAAACTTAAGCCCAAGGATCACTGACCTTTTAAATGACAAGATAATAATTCTTCCTACTACTTAATAAGGTCTTCTCCAACAGCCTACAGTTTACTATCTTGTTTCTTGTCTTTCAAAATGTTTTTAAGCAAGTACTTTTTAATGTTGTTGTTAATCTTCTTCCAAGGATATTTTCTCCATTGATTTTTAGAGACTGGAAGGGAGGAGGAGAGACAGAGAGAAACACAAGTGTGAGACAGACACATCAATTTGTTGCAGGAACCCCACTAGAGTAGGGATTGAGCCAATAACCCAGGTACATGGCCTTGACCAAAATCAAACCCAAGACCCTTCAGTCTGAGAACCCATGATCTAACCATTGAGCCAAACCAGCCACGCCTAAACAATTACTTTTAATAGCATAGATCTCTTCTTATGGTTCCCCCAAATAAACAGAAAGTCTGGGGTGCCAACATTGAGTAACTACTATCTCGTATTCTCTAAATGCATGATTCATACATAAGGTCCCTTAAATAACAAACAGTATCATTTTATTTTATGCAGTTGCATAATGGGACTATTTTTAGGCCCTAGTTCAATGATGGCGAACCTCTGACATTTTCGATGACACGCGGCCGCATGCGGTCGCATACAGAGAAGTATGGGCCCGCGTTCTGAGAAGATCGTTTCATCCTCAGCTACTGCACAGCCAGGTGCAGTTGCAGAGGACGAAACATTTGCTGTAGTGCAGTGTAGACACTCTGTGCTGGAGGTCTGTAGGCCAAATCAATAAAACTCCAGCACAGAGCGTCTAGGTCTGGGACTTTTGGTTAGGCCGTTAGGGGATCTTTTATCTCACTTCTGGCCATCGGAGCAGGGAGCAGCGGAATGCCTCAGGGGACGCATCTCTGGGGGCCCTGTGATCACCATTACCAGCAACCACATAACCATAGCAACCATCATCCAATCTACTGTTCTGGAGTGTCGTGGATTTCTAATTGACCATCATTACTGAGATAAGTGAGGGGGAGGCTGGAAGAGGCAAGGGCCTGTGCTATGGGTGCCATTTCCCACCATTAGAAATAGCGGCAGTCATCTTAATTTATATAATGAACGTCATTTTGCAGCATAGTGCAGACTCCATTTCACCACTATTACTGATATGCATCCTTATTAACCCCTATTTTTGCTTATTAACCCTGCCCTTTACTAAAAGACAGTTACATGTGCCATCTTGTGGTCAGTTAGGCTAGTTAACCCTTAATTGCCTGCAGGGCTAACAGGCTATCTATAATTCTATCTTCTGTCATTGCCCCCCTGATGGAGAACCCAAAAAATAAAAAACCAAGGTTAAGTAAAGGGGGTGGTAGTAGCAGTAGCCAACCCTTTCAAGAGACATGGACCGAGATGTATGGCATTATAGAAAAAAATGGCAGATCATTTTGTGTTCTATGTACTGAAATGGTAGTAACCAGAATGTGGAATATAGACATTTTGAAACTAATCATTCCCAGCTCTTGAAAAAAAGTGAGGATGAAAGGAAGGAATACATTTCCAGGCAGCTACACCTTTATAAGAGACAATCTAATTCCATCCTTAAATTTATAAAAGGCTCTACAAATTTAACATCTGCAAGTTTGAGCATTGCTCACTCCATAGCTCAGCATGGAGAAGATTCAGTGAGGGAGAATTTATTAAAGAAACTCTCCTAAGATGTGCACCAGTTCTATTTCACGATATGCAAAATAAAGATACAATTATTAAGAGAATATCTGAGTTACCACTCAGTAGAAATATCATAAAAGACCGAATAATGAGACTGAACACAAATGTATAACATTGATTAGAGACATAAGTAATTGTAAATATTTTTCCATCTCTCTTGATGAAACTACTGATGTCACATCACATGCTCAGTTGGCCATTATTGGTCGATAATCTGATGGTCTCACAATGAGAGTATTCTAACTTTAGTGTAATAACATCAGAACAAGGTTTGCTAACCTCAAAAGAAAAGTGGCATCCCCTCATACCCAACTTTCCCAATAATAAATACAGATTTAGTCTTTCCTGTATTTTCTCAAAAGTTAAGACCAAAGTACAGTTGCTTCTTTTTAAAAAATATATATTTTTATTAATTTTAGAAAGAGATTGAGAGACAGAAGACATTGATGTGAGAAACACTGACCGGTTGCCTCCCACATGCACCCCAACCAGAGAGATTAAACCCACATCCCGAATGTGCTCCGACTGGGAATCAAACTGGTGAGCTTTTGGTGCACAGGACAACACTCAACCAACTGAGCCACACCAGCCAGGCCAAAGTTGCCTCTTGAACATGGGGGAGCCTAGGGGTGGGGGTGGGATGGTGCTGACCCCCATGCAGTCAAAAATCCATATAACTTGACTCCTCAAAAACTTAAGCTGTCCCACAATATCTAAGGAGGAATGGTTCCAAGACCTCCCCCTCCAGATACCAAAACGTGAGAATGCTCAAGTCCCATGTATAAAATGGCACAGATCAAAGCATACACAAGGCAGCCCTCCGCATCTGCAGACAGAAAACAGTACTACAAGTATTTATTGAAAAAAAATCCTCATTACAGTGGACCCATGCAGTTCAAGCCCGTGTTGTTCCAGAATCAACTGTATATTCTTGGAGGGTTCAGCAGTCTGACACGCTCGCTGCCTCTCCCTCTAACAGATGCACCCTGGCATAGTACAGAAAGAGCAAATGGGAAGAACAATATTTTATTTCTTCAGCAGGTCTCTCTACCTGAGGGCACCAAACGGTAGACAACAAAAATAAATAAATCCTAAAACATGAATATTTGTCTTAGGTCCTAAAATATAAGTTTCAAAACCACCTTATATAATGCTCCCCCACCCCCAATACTGTCTACTAAACCATTGTTTTTCAGAGTGGTCTTTTGAGTGACCTGTTTCTGAATGATAGGAGGAGCTTCTTAGAACCCTCTCCAGATTTGGATTCAAAAAAAGAAAACTGAACGCAAGGAATCTGCACTTTTAATTCCCCTGGTCATTTTTTATGCTCAAAATTTGGAAGTACGCTATAACTAGAAATTTTCACCTCAAGTAAGAACACCTTGAACACAAAAAATCATGATTATGCTTGCTCTTAGAGTAATGAAGAAATAGCTACTAGAACATGAACAATCTGCAGATCATGGAGGTCAAGAAAAGAATACCTGAGTTTAGAGTTCTGTTCACTAGCCATTTGACACCAGATAATTGGGCCCCAGTTTTCTGGTCTGTAAAATGGAATACTACCACCTACCTCAGAGTTGTAAGAGCTACTGAGTTATTAAAACTCTCAGAAGAGTGTCTGAAAAAAAACTTTAATTAAAAAATAAGGTTTTTAGAGTGCCTGACCCATGCAACACTCAAAAAATACTTATTTAGAATCCTTGTGGCCAATGGCCACAAACAGCTAGCTATATAGTTATGATTCTTATTTGCTGGATCTCTGGAATTTGCATCCATATCCAATGATACACAAAACCATTAAGAATCGAATGTTTTACACTTCTTAAAAATCAGGTGATCCTCAAAACACAAACCAGGTAAACTGACTCTAAAAATGGTATAGGTTGAGAGCAGATGTTTTCCAAATCTCTTTAAGAGAAGAGAAAAAGACAAAATAACTGAAAACCCCTCCCCCAAACTCTTCATAGCAAAATAGGGCTACATTTAATCATGCAAATCATATTAAGTTGAACGTAAGGCAACTGGGTGGTTGAACCAACGTACAAGAACATGCAATAAAAACCTCACTCATCCTGCCACTTTCCCTGTCATAATCTGCATAGAAAATATGCTGATTTCCTGAAACAGGAATTTGGCTACAACGGTAAGAAAAAAATCTAACCATATGTAAAATGCTACTATATTGAAATGCTCATATTAGAGTATCAGGACAGTGGATACTTTCAACTGCATCAATGGTGCTAGACAGACGGCCTGAATGGGGAGAAAATATCTGAGCTGGAGCTGAACACAGGGAAAAGAAACTAATAATAAAGTGGAGAAAACTATTCTTTGGGAAGAGCATGTTCAACCTCCAAAGGATGAGCTTCAGGAAGATTAGAATCCCTCAAAACAAACAAAAAAAGCCTTAATGCCCAGAATGCTCCAGTCCTGAACTGTGAATATCGGCAAATAGATGTAAAGAATAGAGAGGAGATAACCGGGTGAAAGATGACCTGAATTCTCACGGGGGGCGGGGGGACCGCCAAATCTTATTACACAGAACACGGAATCCAGTGTCAATTAAGCATTTTCCATTAAGCGCAAAATTTCCAGACAAAAAAGATTTGACATCTTGGAGAGCAGCTTTTTGAAAATCCAGAAGACAGACATTGGGGATCCAAAGGATTGGGGGGAGGGGAGGCAGTGGAAACGAGTCAAAAGAAGCCTTTTCCAAGATAAAATCGTACGGACTCTCGGTCAAAGAATGCCCAAGGAACTAAGAGGGAGGAAGGGTCTGGGAAAGAGCCCTCCACTCCGACAAGCAAGTACCCAACGTACAAGAACAAGTACCCCAAGGCCGAACCCCGAAGCCCCGGCGTTTTTCGAGGCCCCCAAGCCTCCAACCCGCCACCTGCCCACGCACCAGCCTGGGACCACCGTGCGGGGGCACTGTCCCCGCGCGACCGCGCGGGAAAAACGGCGGCCGTGCCGGAAGCGGGCAGGGCGAGCCGCGAGGGCGCCCCGCCGGGCACTTACGCGGCCGCTTCTTCCTCAAGCTTCCCAGGCGCTGGCGGGAAACTAACGTAGCGCCGCTGTGGGGGCTGTGTCGGTCCCGCCTGGCTCCCTCCGCCAGGGCCGAGGTCCCGGCCGCGGGGGCCGACGGGCTGTTCGCCCCGCGCCGCAGCGGCTCCTGCCCCCGCCCATCTGGCTCCTCGGGCGCCGGTTCCCGTGTTGTCGACGAGGCGGAGGTAGCGGCGGTCCTGCCGTGGCGCTCCATGGGCGCACGCAGCCGGCCTGCTCCCATCCGCAGCAGCCACTGCTGCCGCCCAAGCCAGCCCCCCAGCGGCGGACCCCTCGTTGCCTCCTCCGAGAGTCCAGACGGAGCAGAGAAGCACCCTCGGCCCGCCGCCTCTTCCGTTGCGACAACGCGCAGCAAGCCAATCGCAGCAGACTGGGGGAAGCCCGAAGGCCTGGTGTCCAATCGGCTCCCTGACTCGAGACGGATTGACTGCAAGTTCGTCCAATGAAAGACTCTCAGGACGGGGGCGGTGCAGGGGACCGGGGGCGGGGGTCCGGGATCGGCGGAGGAGGAAAAAGCGGTGTGGCTGACAGGGGAGTGATGGCGGCTCGGCCCTGTGGACGCGTGGGTGGAGTGGCCCCCACCCTGGGTGGAGAGGTGGGCGCCCCGGGAACCCAGAATTCTCCCGGGATGCCGCCGCGCGCTCCCGAGCCAGGCACTGCCCCGCAGCGTCAGATGGCAGACGGAAGGGCTGGAACTGCGGCTGACTTTAGCCTTTGTCCCGCGCCTGGTTCCTCCGCTGCCATGTAGCCCCTCCAGCCCCTCTACGCTATTTTTCACTACCACCCTCATCCCCCAGCACCGCCACTGGCGTGTTTGGGCTAAACCCGCTTCATTCCGCCTGCGATGGAGAAATGTGCCCGGGACCAGAAGGAATGATAGTACTGGGGTTGGTCTCTATGACAACTGAAAGAAAGAGGTGGGTTATAAATCCTTGGCCATTCGCCTGTAGTGGAGAGAATGTGGGAACCGGCAAGTATGGTGTCCTTTTTAAGGAGTTTGGTCCCCCTTTCTGTGTAGTGCACCAGGGGACATAGACAGATTTGGGGGCCACCTTGGAGCCTTGGGGGGAGAGGGTTGTAGTTGTTGTTGTTTTTAACATCTTTTTGCCTTTTGGGGGCGAGAACATGGTCACCTCCAGTCCCGAGATTCCCGACCTCACATCTACCAAAGGCCCTTCCAAGCACTCCTTCTCGCAGAGTTTACACGAGCCTGTTGTGATCCTGCCCCCTCGCTCCCACTTTCAAGGCATTCCCTCACTGCCTCAAGTTTAACAGGACTGTGGGGTTATCTTGCTTGCTAATTATTTCATAAGTACCTCCCCTGGGAGATTTTAATGGCCCTTGGTTGATAGCCCTTATTTTCCCCGTAATGACTGCTAGTAGCAGACTGAACAAGAAAGATAAGCTTTGCTGAAGCTGGTTTGGCTCAATGGGTAGAGCGTCGTCCTGCGGACTGAAAGGTCCCAGGTTCAATTCCGGTCAAGGGCATGTACCTTGGCTGTGGGCACATCTCCAGTAGGGGGTGTGCAAGAGGCAGCTGATCATGTTTCTCTCTCATGGATGTTTCTGACTTTCTATCCCTCTCTCTTCCTCTCTGTGAAAAATCAATAAAACATAAGGAAGGAAAGGAAAGGAAGAGCTTTACTCTTGCTGGTTGAGTAGAATTACCATATTCACTGCACAGTTGCTCCCCTCACTGTAGGAATAACTGGAACCTCAGTTTCCTAACTGGAAATTCCAGTTCCTCAGGAAGCCCAGGTTTCGGGTTCAACCTTCAGTGTGGAGCATGCGAGAGTCACCCCATCAGTGATTCTCATCATGGATGTTTCTCTCTCTCCCTCTCCCTTCCTCTATGAAATCAATAAAAATAAAAATAAAAAACATTAAAAAATAAAGTTTTTTTCTCAATGCAAATAAATTGAGCAAAAGAAGCCAGCCACAAAAGACTGTAACCTATATGATTCCATTTATATGAAGGCCAACATTCGTAAATGATATTGCAATGATTCTCATCATCGTTTCTATCCCTCTCTGAAATCAATAAAAAAATATATTTAAAAAATAAAAATAGCTCTAGCTGGTTTGGCTCCGTGGATGGAGCGTCAGCCTGTGGACTGAAGGGTCCCAGATTCAATTCCGGCCAGGGGCACATGCCTTGCATTTCAGGCTCCGCCCCAGTGGGGGGCTTGCAGGAGTTAGCCAATCAATGATTCTCTCTCATCATTGATATTTCTATCTCCCTCTTCCTTCTTCTCTAAAATCAATAAAATATTTTAAAAATTAAATAAATGATATTAGAAGTCAGGATAATGGTTGCTCTTGGGGAAGGGAGAAAGTACTGATGAGAGGATAGCAGGTAGTATTATAGACGTTAGTAATGTTTAGTTTCTTTGGTATGGGGGTGGTGACGTGGGTATGTTTGTAGTATTTCATTAAGATGTCCACTTGATTTGTACACTTTTCTTGTATGTGTATTACACTTAAATAAAACTTTTTTATAAGAGAAATTTACTTTTGCCTTGGAGCAAAGTAAACCTATGACTAAGGTGTGTGTGTGTTTTCAAAGCCTCTAAATGAAAGTAACAATTAAGAGGTTTCCTTTTCTATGAGTATTTATAATAGTTTATTTTTTAAATATGTTTTCATTGATGTTTAGAGAGAGGAAGGGAGGGTGAGAGAGAGAGAGGAGCATCAATGAGAAACATTGATCAGCTGCCTCTTCACATATTGGATCAAGCCCGAAACCCGGGCGTGTGCCCTGACCACGAATCCTCTTGGTGCATGGCTCAATGTTCAACCACTGAGCACAGCGGCCAACATAGTAGTTTATTTTTTAAGGAGAGCATTATTATTGTTCTTTATCGCTCGATTATTTACCCGTGGGGAGAAGCTAGTTTTCTGGTGTACAACCAAAATAAAAAGCACTGGGGTCATGGTAGGCATTGTGCTTCAAATGAACTAACCAAATTCTCCTTTCATTGGGTTCCATTGGTGCCAGGAAAATGAAGGGTGTGGCTCAGGCCCCTTTCAAACACAAGGCCTTTTTTCCCTAAGTGTATTGGTGGGAGTTTGGGGAAACCTTGCCTACTGTGTCTCCCAAAGGGCAAAGAAATGAAGAATATGAAGTTCTCAGGCCTCTATAAACATTCTTCCAATACCTGGCCCCTGGCCAGAGTTCACTTCTGAAGAAAGATAGAGATGTTGGAGTGTGGGTGTGTGTGTGGGTGTGTGTTGGGGGGGGGGGGGAGGTAACCAGCATGTGGCTTTCTGATGACCTCACCAGAGCTCACAGGCAATAAAAAAGCACTATTAAATAAGGTTCAACTTGTCTCAGACGAACAAAGAAAGAAAATTTGAGATGAAATAACAATGAGTTTAGACCTCAGAGTTTCCTAGATATGGAAAATGCTATTTCTTCTCAAGTATTGAAAGGACTGAAATTTTCTCTTAGTTTTCAAGAGCAAAGCCTATCTTTGACTAAATATCCTTGACTTGAATCTAGGTAACCACTAATAGTTTTTGCACTTTAATAATTGTTAGAAAAGCAATGTGTGCTCAAATAAGCTTGGGAAATAAGAGATAAAGTATAGAGCAATTATTTTAGTATATTTTTATCGATTTCAGAGTGGAAGGGAGAGAGAAACATCCATGATGAGTACATAATTGTTGATTGGCTGCCTCCTGCATGCCCCGTAATGGGGATCAAGCCAGCAACCAGGGCATGTGCCCTTAAAGGGAATCAAACCCGGGATCCTTCAGGCTGCAGGCCAAAGCTCTGTCCACTAAGCCAAACCAGCTAGGGCTAGAGCAATTTCTTAAAGCTTTTAATATGCTGAAGGCCATGTTGAATCTCCAAGAGGAAACAGGTATGTAGCTATCTTCCAAATGTAATTGACCACAGAACCCTTTTTTCACAGAATTTGTTCCTCAGACACTGCAAAATTCATCTCCGGGTATAAAAATCACTTGCATCTCTGTTGTATTAACAGCAATGAAGATATAATTCTTTCAGTTTTGAAAGCTTGATAGCTAATATTTCACTCCCAAATACACACTTTGTAAAAGCACCTGCTTTCTGAAAACAGGTTTGTCCTCTTTTCCTTTAAACAGTTCCTCTTTCCTTAGTTCTCTTAGTAGTATTACCATTGCTATTGCTGTGCGTAACTTGATTCTTCCCTCTCATTTACCCATCTCTTCTCTAGACTGCAATTCCAGGAGGCAAGGACCCTGTATCACTGGTTTGTCACTGTGCCCAGAAGGCCTCCCACGGTGTTCTTAATGAATGTATTTATTTACTTATTTTAATCCTCACCCCAGGATATTTTTCCATTGATTTCTTAGAGTGGACGAAGGAGGGAAAGACAGGGAGAAATATCGATGTTAGAGAAATACATTGATTGGTTACCTCTAGCACATGCCTTGACCAGGATCCAGGCTGAGGAGAATCTTGCAACCGAAGTACATGCCCCTTTTGGTCCGCAGGCCAATGCTCTTTCCACTGAGACAAACCAGCTAGGGCTTTCATGAATACTTTTGACTGAGTGTCTGAATCAAGGAAAAGTCAAATTGTCCCTGTCTGAAATAACTTAAATTTGAAATTAAAAAGTTCAAATGGCCCTGGCTTGGTAGTTTAGTTGGTTGAAGTATCATCCTGATATGCCAAAGTTGTGGGTTCATCCCAGTCAAGGCACATATAAGAATCAACCAATGAATGCATAAATAAGTGGAACAACAAATCAATGTTTCTCTCCCTTTCTCTCTCTAAAATCAATAATTTTTTTTTAAAAAGCTAAATAAGTGAGACCTTACCTATAAATTCCAGACAAATCTAATAATTGTAAAGGATACATGGGTCCTGGCCAATACGGCTCAGTTGGAGCATCATCCCATGCCCTGAAGATGACTGGCTTAATCCCTGGTCAGGGCACATACCTAGGTTGCAGTTTCATCCAGGTTGGATTACTAGTAAATATGCTGACAACTGATAATGTATTTCTCACATTGATTGCTGGGGCTTTTGTTCCAGCATTACAAAGAGTTCAGCAATCTGGAGAAAGGAGCTGTGCGTAGATTAAGAAGTCCAAAGACAAAAGATAGTTTGGAAAGGCATTGGGGGTCAGAGGAGCTTCAGCTAAATGAGCTAAAGACTTACCCTTGACTCAGGACCCTGTGCTGTTTATTAACACAAATTTGTCCCAAGGCAGTGGTCAGTAAACTGCAGCTCACGAGCCACTTGTGGCTCTTTGGCCCGTTGAGTTTTTAGCAAAGGCCAGCTTAGGAGGACCCTAATTAAGTTAATAACAATGTACCTACCTACATAGTTTAAGTTTAAAATATTTGGCTCTCAAAAGAAATTTTAATCTTTGTACTGTTGATATTTGGCTCTGCTGACTAATGAGTTTGCCAACTACTGTCCTAAGGCAAGATGGAGACATACACTACAAAGGGTAAGGTTTAAAGGGTAGAGTTTACAGAAGCATTGTTAGGTTGGGGAATAGCCTACAGCTGTTTAGGTGTTTGGCCAACAGGAGGCAATAACATGCAGATTTATGACGCCCTGAGCTGTCTGGTAGCAAACGATTATCCTGTTCAGGTTTGAGGGAGATGCTTTTTAGCCATTCCCGGATGATTCAGCCCTGCTGACATGCTGCAATTGGCTTCTGGCAATTGATGTTTTTCTCTGCTTTCCTCCCTCTCTAAAATCAACAAAAATAAAAATCTACCAATACTGAAGGATAAGGTTTGCAGAGTGGCCTAACTCTCACAAACACTACAAAAGTTAGAGCAGCTAAGGTTCTGGAAAGCTAACAAATCAACCTGACAAACCTAAAGAGCCATTGAGTTCCTGTTATGTGCACAGCTATCATAAGGCAGTGGGGCTGATGCTGCCCATGCCAAAGGAGGCAGCTGCCTGTGTGCTACAAAGTAAGGAAACTTCCTCACCATAGGAGGAGGAATGTATTACATGGCTGATAAATTTGGAGAAGGAACTGGGTATGTTTTGCTGGGCCCTAATTCCCTTCCCTGTGGTCGTCGGGGAGGGGCTGTGGAGTGTCTGATCTGCTAACTGCCACCTGATAAGAGGCCCCCCTGTGGGAATCAGGGGAGGCCTGAAGTATCTGGAACCACTAAAAAGAATCTCAAATTCCAAGACTTGAGCACTCAGCCATCTGCCTAAAACCATATTCAGAAGTTTAAAAAGATGGTATTTTGATTCATATTTGGTTACTGTCTCTGTGTCTCAGAAAAATAAAAGAGTGCTTTTGGTCCATAAACCAGCACTCTCTATTCTTCTTACTGTTTCTGGGGCTTACCTCAAGGAGAAAAGCACATCCTCTCTAATAAAAGAGTAATACGCAGATTGACCATCACTCCAACATACAAGATGGGTGCCCCCATTATAAAAGATCCTGCCCCCATGTGGACACAAGACGGCCACCACAAGATGGCCAGCAGGGGAGGGCCGTTTGGGAGTTTCCAGGCCTGCAAGGAAGGGCAGTTGTGGGTGATCAGGCAATCAGGGGAGGGCAGTTGGTAAGGACCAGGCCTGCAAGGGAGGGCAGTTGAGGGTGATCAAGCCTTCAGGGGTGGGCAGTAAGGGGCAAACAGGCTGGCAGGGGAGCAGTTAGGCATCAATCAGGCTGGCAGGAAAGTGGTTAGGGGGTGATCAGGCTGGCAGGCAGAAGCAGTTAGGGGCAATTAGGAAGGCAGGAAGGCGAGCAGTTGGGAGCCAGCAGTCCTGGATTGTGAGAAGGATGTCCAACTGCCTGTTTAGGCCGAATCCTCAAGGAGTCCTAGATTGGAGAGGGTGCAGGCTGGGATGAGGGATACCCCCCCCCCCCCGTGCACAAATTTTGTGCACCGGGCCTCTAGTGGATAATGAACACCTTGAAAGAAGAAGCTGTTTTATTTTTTGTATACTCTTCCTCAGCCTAATAGATACTAGTATGTGTCAGCACACCATGGGCCATCATGTGTGAAATTAGAACTCCAGATAAAGTCATTGGAGCAGGGTGTAAGGTGGCACCAGTTTGCTCTAAATTAGCTGTCACTTGATGGCAATCAACTTGTGCCTAGCAGCCAGCTGGTAAGCAGTAAGTTAGTGATGGTGGAAGAATTCCTCAAAACAAGCAGACTTCTGGAACAGTTTGCATGCCAGGTTGCATATGGTAATCACTTGAGGAACTTTGGGGGATGGAAGGGGAAGATAGCCAGGCCTCATGCAACCCAGAGAAATGCAGGTGTAACCAAGCATCAGTAGTGTTTAACAATCCCCAGGTGATTCCAATGTGAAATTAAGGTTGAGATCCAGTGTTCCAGGCTGGCCTTTCTTTAGCATAAGTAGTTTGTAAGAAAAACAGAATTTCAGGCCCCACCATACACCCACTCTTTCTGCATTGTTAGCAAGAGCTAAAAATGACCCATATATGTCTTAAAATTTGGGAAGTACTAGTATAGAATACAGCTTTTCAGTCAGCTGAATCTTGGTTCTAATCGTGGCTACACCAGCTCAATGATAGTGGGCAAGCTAAACTTCAGTTGAATAAACTATGACAGATTCATACAACTATACAGCCATCAAAAGGAATTTTAATATATTTAGATACTATTGAGTGGTTCCCACAGTATTTTAACTGATAAAAATATAGAAATATATTGTTTTAATAGAAAAAAATTTAAATGGGCTTTGGGGAAAAAAATTAAAGGATATATAAAGAGCAATTAGACCTGGCCAGTTTGGCTCAATGGAAAGAGGCAACTGATTGATGTTTCTCTCTCATCGATGTTTCTGACTTTCTATCCCTCTCTCTTCCTCTCTGTGGGAAAAAAAAAAAAAGAAAGAAAGAGCGTCAGCTTGTGGACTGAAGGGTCCTGGGTTCGATTCTGGTCAAGGGCATGTGCCAGAGTTGCAGGCTCAGTCCCCAGTGTGGGGCGTGCGGAAGGCAGCCTCTCTCATCATTGATGTTTCTTTCTCTCCTTCCTTCCTCTCTGAAATATATATATATATATATTTTAAGAGCAATTAGCATTGTTTCTGTACATAGTAAGTGCTTAACAAATATCTGTTGTTGTTATTTCTCTGTTGGTGCAGTTAGTAGCTGGTAGTTCAGAGAAATTATGTGGGTGCTATGGTTCTGTGGTGTTTTTTTTTTGTTTGTTTGTTTTGTTTTTTCACGAAAACAAATCTACTTTATTTATTTTCAGTAAGTTTAAATCCTTGAGGGGTACAGCATTACACGGATTCTGTGTCCAATAGCCTTAGCAGGAAGGTTGCTTCGGAATTTAGCAAGAACCATTCCACTGTTTCCATGAGCACGAGTTACCTTTCCCCAGATTACTCTGGTTTTGTTTGGTTTGCCACCAGGAGTCACCGTGTTGCTCCACAGGGCTGGTTCTGTGGTTTTAGTGAGGTAGTTAGGGAAGTCTCATGCCATTAGGACACAAAAGAAAAATGTAGCCTTAAGGAGCATTTTTATGCCAAGACTGGTTTGGCTCAATGGGTAGAGCGTCATCCTTTGGACTGAAAGGTCCCAGGTTCGATTCCGGTCAAGGGCATGTACCTTGGCTGCGGGCACATCTCCAGTAGGGGGCATGCAAGAGGCAACTGATCAATGTTTTGCTCTCATCGATGTTTCTGACTTTCTATCCCTTTCCCTTCCACTCTGTAAAAAATCAATAAAGTATTTTTTTTCAAAAGCATTTTTATTATGGAAAACTTCAAAAACACACAAAAGTTAAATATCATGAACCCTCACATTCTGATCACCCTACTTCAACAATATTGAGTTCATAGTCTTTCTTATGTATATTTTCATTGATTTCTGAGAGGAAGGGAGAGGAAGAGAGATAGAAACATCAGTGATGATAGAGAATCACTGATCGTCTGCCTCCTGCCCTGCACACCCTCTCCTGGGGATCAAGACCACAAGCCAGGCCTGTGCCCTTGACCAGAATCAAACCTAGGACCCTTTAGTCCGCAGGCTGACGCACTATCCACTGAGTCAAGCCAGCCAGGCGATAGTCTTTCTTGTTTCAGCTTTACCCTCCCCACTTCCACACCTCACTGGATTATTTTGAAGTAAATTCCACACATATTAATTTCATCAGAAATACTTTAATATGTACCTATAAAAGATAGACTCTTTTTGTAATACTCCCACAGAACCATTATAACACCTAAAAATTAATAATTTCCTAATATCTTTAAATACTAGTGTTTAAATTTCCCTGATTTTCAATCTTTTGTTACAGTTGTTTTGTTCAAGCTAGTACCCAAACAAGGTCAACAATATTACATTTGGTTGCTTCATTTCTCAAATCTTGTTTAACTTATAGGTTTCCCCTCTATTTATTTTCCCTTGCAATTTATTTATTGCCAGTGGTCGGCAAACTGCGGCTTGAGACCCACAGGTTGAGAACCGCTGCTGTAGAGCTTAAGACCATCAGAAAACACAGATATGCACATTATGATTCATAACAGTAGCAAAATTACAGTTATGAAGTAGCAATGAAAATAATTTTATGGAGAGAATCAAGATGGCGGCATAGGTAAACACCTATCTTGCTGCCCCACACAACCAATTTCAAAACTACAACTTAACGAAAGAACAAACACCATCCAGAGTCACCGGAAAGCTGGCTGAGTGAAAATTCCACAGATAAAAGAGAAGATAGGACACTGTGACTCAGAGGAGCGGCTGAGGACAGCATTGAAGATACTCGCGGAGAGAGGTTTGGAGCCGTGTGCACGCCAGCAGATAGGGCAGGCGGCTGAAAACCTGGCCAGGTTTCTCGAACGGGGAGACAAAGACGTCCCACTGGACTGATCCCCCAGCTCTGGGAGAAGTCCAGGGAACCCACTATCATATGGGGTAAAAACTGGACAGTGGGAGGGCACGCCGAAGCTCGGGTGCTGCAGGGGCCTGCCGGCTTGTGGAGAAGGCGAGCTTGTGCGTGAACTTCGGAACAGCGCAGCTGCATGACTGTGTAGAGAGCGCTTGCGACTTGCTCTCTCCTTCAGGAAACCATCAGACTGCATTGTTTTGCAACCCTAGGTGAGACATTGGGTGTGCAGACTCATTTGGGAAGAGTCTGAATCTCCGGCAGCCAGTGGAATTCGGCAGCGGCTCTCTCTCAGAGGTGCTGGCGGCCATTGCCACTGGCACAGAGTCCCTGGGGCTGCATAGGGCAGAGCTGTCTGCTTGGCCTGGAGACTCCACCCATCCAACATGAGCACAGCTGAACATCACAGACAATTGGCCTGGAGGTCAAACCTTCCTAGTGCTGGCAACAATAAGCGAGGCTTAACTTCAACAAGACTGTGCAACCCATATCCACCTCAGGTAACTGGGGAGGCTGAGCCACTGTCTCTTGTAGGACGTCTACCACAAAAAGCTAATTGACCAACTCAGGGAAGCAGCCACCATGCAGAGACATGGAAAGAATCAGATGTGAAAGAAATGGAGGGAAAAAAACGACTGGACATAGAATTCAAAACCACAGTTATAGGGCTTCTCAAGAGGCTCCTAGCAAAGGCCAAGACCTACAAGGAAATAAGCAAGACCTACAAGGAAATGAATGAGTCCTACAAGGAAATGAAGGAGACCCTCAAGGATATGAAGGAGACCCTCAAGGATATGAAAAAGGACCAACCAGAAATTAAGCATACACTGACTGAAATAAAAAATATTATACAAAGACCTAAAAGTACTCTAGAGCTCCCCAAGAACCAAGTTAAACATTTGAAACACAAAGAGGTAAAATCCACTCAGCTGGAAAAGCAAGAAACCAAAAGAATCCAAAAAATTGAAGATAGTGTAAGGAGCCTCTGAGACAACCTCAAGCATACCAACATCCGAAATATAGAGGTGCCAGAAAAAGAGAGAGAGCAAGACAATGAAAACCTATTTGAAGAAATAGTGACCAAAAACTTCCCACACCTGGTGAAAGAAATTGACTTAAGAGTCCAAGAAGTGCACCGAACCCCAAAATATAGTGCTTCGCTGATAAGAAAAAGCCAAAGGAGTTCATCACCACCAAACCAATATTATATGAAATGCTGAAAGATAGTCTTCAAGAAGAGGAAGAAGAAAAAGATAAAAGTGTAAATTATGAACGACAAATACACATCTATCAACAAATGAATCTAAAATTCAAGTGAACTAATAATCTGATGAACAGGATAAACTGGTGAATGTAACAGAATCACGGACATAGAGAGGGAATGGACTGACAATTCTTGGGGAGAAAAGTGGTGTGGGAAGTGCAGCAAGAGACTGAACAAAAATCATGCAACTATGGGAGAGGACAGTGGTGGGGTGAGGGCGGAGGGTGAGATGGGTACCTTGTGGAGGGGAGCTATGGGGGGGAGGGAACAATGTAATTAATAAACTGAACAATAAAGATAAAATAATAATAATTTCATGGTTGGGGGTCACCACAGCATGAGGAACTGTGTTAAAGGGTTATGGCATTAGAAAGGTTGAAAACCACTGCTCTAGAGGCAACTAATGAATTTTATCTTTAGTATTATTATGAACTCATGCATTTTGTGATAAATTTCAATCCACTAGAATCACTCTTCTCTTTGATATTGAAATTGTTCCACATTTGGCCATTGGAAGCCATCCAGATTGACTCCTTAGTCACTTAAACAAGGCTCTACGAGTCTAAAATACCTTCCTTTTTCTGTGATATGACAAGAGTTTCCAACCTCGACTCTTTTAAGCTTCCTGCCTACATGCTGAGTCAGCCATTTCTCCAAGCAGTAATTGTTCCTTTCAGTGAGAAATGCTATTTGAAGGCCACTAGGAGTGCTCATTGCTATTGTGTTGTTCATTGTTTCCAGGTTCTTTTGGTAGGTAGAACTAGAAAATGCATTTTAAAAGAAAAAACTATATTATGACTTTATATTAATGTTTTCCATTCATTTTTAAGGTTACAGAGTTTGGAGTAGTTGGTTGTTTGGTTTGGTTTGGTTAATCCACACCTTAGGATATTTTTTTCGATGATTTTTGTAGAGAGCGGGAGGGAGGAGAGAGAGAGGAGAAACATCAATGTGAGGGAGATACATCAGTTGTTTGCCTACTCCTGCATCGAGGCAAGGGATCAAACCTGCAGCCCAGACATATCCCCTGACTGGGAACCGACCTGAGAGAGCCTTCGGCCCCAGGTTGATGCTCTAACCATGAAGCAAATTGACCAGAGGATGTGACATTGTTTTTACTTAATTTTTTAATGTTATATTTGTCTTTTATCTGAAAATCTAAGGGTTTTTTTTTTTAATGTTTTATTTCAGAGTGAGAGAGAGAGAAAGATCAATTTGTTGTCCCACTCATGTATGCATTCGGTGGTTGATTCTTGTGTTCTTGTACGTGCCCTGACTAGGGATTGAACCTGCAAACTTGATGTATTCGAACCGTCCCTAACCAACTGAGCTACCTGGCCAGGGTGAACATCTAACTTCTGAAGAATGTTCACTACTTTTTTCTTTATCATTAAATATATAGATATTAGTTTCAGAATAAAAATGCCAATATTATTACCAACAATGTGATTACTAAATACTGTTTAAGATTTCTTTGTAGTTTTTTTTTTTGTATGAGGGATGAAAAATCAAATTGCTGTGCTTTAAAGTTATTTAAAGTAATTCACCTTGTGTAGCTCAATCATTAACTCAATATGAAATTGAATCCTTATTTTTTCCATTTTGATTCAATTTTTAAGGAAACATGTTTACTTAATTTTGTTATATAGTTATACTGTAGCCCCAGTGCATGAAATTCGTACACAGGGGTGGGGGTTGTCCCTCAGCCAGGCCTGCATCCTCTCCAATCTGGGACCCCTCAGGGGATGTCTGCAGGGTTTAGGCCTAAATCGGCAGTCAGACATCCCTCTCACAATCCAGGACTGCTGGCTCCTAACCACTTGCCTACCGACCTGATCGCCCCTAACTGCCTCTGCCTGCCTGCCTGATCACCCCCAACTGCTTGCTCCCCTGCTGGCCCTGATAGCCCCTAACCACCTCTGCCTCGGCCCCCACCACCATGGCTTTGTCCGGAATTCAGATGTCCAGTGGACCCAGTCTAATTAGCACATTAGCCTTTTATTAGTATAGATAAAATAGTAACATGGTTCCAGCCAATAAAACAAGATATCTCCAGAGATGTCTAGCTTCTACCCTTGAACTCTTCACTCTGTTTCCTGCAAAAGTATCACTAAACTCACAATTCTAAGGATATCGCGATAGCAAAGAGAAAAAAAAGTAATTCTTTTAGCAATTACCAGTTTCTCTCTTTCCAAATTCCTTTGGCAAGGCCTCCAGCAAGAAGCTGATTTCCAGTTGTTTGTTATAATGAAAGGAGTTTTCTTTCTTCCTATGGTACATACAAAAGAATTGATTAAATAGAAGCAGCACTGATTACTGGGAAATCGGCAATTCAGATGGCAAGGCAATGGCACCAGGTGGAGAAGGATGCACAAGAGGAGGAGGAAACTGAAGTGTTCACCTGTGCCAAGGACACTCCAGGGCTTTGGAAGAGGAAGGATTTGACATCACCTGGTCCAGCCTCACAGTTTATGCGTTCAAGAAGGTAAAGGACGCCAGGAGTTGGACCCAGAACCAGAACCCAGGGCTTCCTCCCCTTCTTTACCTTTCCCATTCCCTCCCGTTTTCCTCTCCCCACTTCTACCCTTTTTGCCACTCCTGCCTTATCTGTACCTTTTTCAGTATGTATGTTTTACTTTAATAAAAAGGTGTGACCCTAGCTGGTTTTTCTCAGTGGTTAGAGCGCCAGCCCTCCAACCCAAAGGTCATGGGTTCTATTCCAGCCGAAGGGCACCTACCTGGGTGCAGTTTTGATCCCCCGCCCCATGTGAGAAGCAACCAACTGAAACTAATTGATGTGTCTCTTACATCAGTGTTTCTCCCTCCCTCTTTCCCTCTCTCTCTCCCCCTCCCTCCCTCCCTCCCTCCTACTCTCTAAAAAATAAATGGAAAAAATATCATCCAGTGAGGATTAAAAAAAAAAGATGTGGGTTTGGGGAGGGGGGGTATTTTTTGGGTTAGTTGCTGTTGTTTTTTTACAGAAACTGCATTAAGTAGAAGGAAGATGCTGTCCATATAAGAAGTGTTCAAACCTGTAGAAAATTTTAATGAGTTTATTTGAGCCAAACTGATGACAAAATATCAAGGAATTGAGAAAATGTTCCAGGAAATGGCAGTTCTATCACTTATTTTATAAATCAAAATCAAAGGAGAAGCTGAGAAGCAGTTCAGGGGCCTACCTGAAATCCACTGGTGACAGATTAGGGAGATGGGAGAAAGCAAAGCCTCCCTACATTGGTGAGTATAGGATATTTAACATGATTAGCACACTAGCAATAAAAGTGAAGGGTTTTGTGGTCTCCTGTTCTGGTGCAGTGATTGTGCCCTTAGGGGTCTGGAAAAAGCAGATTACTCTGACATTCCACAGGTATCCTATCTAATAAAAGAGTAATATGCTAATTAGACCGGGTTTCCTTCTGGAAACTGACCCAGACAATACTTCTCTCTTCCCCCCATCCCCACCTATGTTTCAGGAACAGTCCTTTAGAACACTAACTATGGTATTGGAAACAATAAGTGGTGGAAGGGGACTCTTAGGGTGAGGTCTTTGCTGTATTATTCTGTATCTCCATAGCCTTTCCCAGTATTCTGCACACAATAAGTCTAATATAAATATTGTATAAATACGTGGAAGGATGATATGAAAACCTGTTTGTCTTCTCCACATTCTGTGAGCCATCTATAACCACTAAAGGGTATGCAATAGGTGTTTCCTCATTTTAGGCCTTAGACCCAGTATGGGGGATCTTTTATTAAACAATGTCTGCTAAACTAAATTGGCTTCCAGAGGACTGGCATTTTAGGCTTACTCCCCTCACCCTACCACACACAGCCTTAGACCATTGAGTCTAGACACACATGATGATTATAGTCATATTAGAGGCCTGGTGCACGAAATTCATGCATGGGGGGGCGGGGGCAGGGAATGTCCCTTAGCCCAGCCTGCAGCCTCTCCAATCTGGAACCCCTTGAGGGATGTCTGACTGCCTGTTTAGGCCCAATGCTATCTAGGCCCAATCCCGATAGGATCGGGTCTAAACAGGCCGTCGGACATCCTTCTCACAATCCAGGACTGCTGGCTCCAAACTGCTCACCTGCCTGCATCCCTGATTGCCCCTAACCGCTTCTGCCTGCCAGCCTGATCACCCGCTAACCACTACCCTGCCAGCCTAATTGATGTCTAACTGCTCCCCTGCCAGCCTGTTTGCCCCCAACTTCCCTCCTCCACTGGCCTGGTCACCCCTAACTGCCCTCCCTTGCAGGCCTGGAACCTCCCAATGGCCCTCCCCTGCTGTCCATCTTGTGATGGCCATCTTGTGTCCACATGGAGACAGAATCTTTGACCACATGGGGGCATCCCTCTTGTGTGTTGGAGTGATGGTCAATCTGCAAATTACTCTTTTATTAGATAGGATAGAGGCCTGATGCATGGGTGGGGGCCAGCTGGTTTGCCCTGAAGAGTGTCCCAGATCAGGGTGGGAGTTCCCTTGGGGTGAGGGGCGGCCTGGGCAAGGGGCCTGTGGAGGTTTGCAGGCTGGCCACGCCCCCCAGCAACCCAAACGGAGGCCCTGGTATCTGGGATTAATTTATGTCTACAATTGAAACTTTGTAGCCTGGAGCGGAGCCAAGCCTTCTGCTCACTCCAGGGCGGCAGCCATTTCTGTTTGAAACTTTGTAGCCTAGAGTGGAGGCCTACGCCAGCAACTGGCAGGCGGAAAGCTTGGCTTCCTCTGTTGCCAGGGAAACCCAAGCCTCCTTCCTGCTCTCAGTGGGCGGCAGCCATCTTGGTTAGGGTTTATTTACATAATCTGCTCCTGATTGGCTGGTGGATATGGCTGTGGGCGTGGCTTGTGGGTGTAACAAAGGTGTGGTCAAATTTGCATATTACTCTTTAGATAGGACTAGAGGCCTGGTGCAGGGGGGTGGAGGACTCAGCCCAGCCTGCACCCTCTCCAATCCTGGGCTCTTCAGGGGATGTCTTGACTGCCTGGTTTAGGGCCAATCCCAGGGATTGGGCCTAAACGGGGCAGTCGGACATCCCTCTCACAATCTTGGACTGCTGGCTCCCAACTGCCTGCCTGCCCCTAACTTCCCCTGCTGCCAGCCTGAAATTCAAGCCTAACCACCTCTGCCTGCTGGCCTGGTTGCCCCTAACTGCCCCCCCATGCCAGCCTGGTCACTCCCAACTGCCCCCCCACCAGCCTGGTCACCACCAACTGTACCCCGCTGCCGGCCTGTTAGCCCCTAACTGCCCCCCTTTGCTGGCCTGGTCACCCCCAACGGCCCCCCTACACCAGCCTGGTCACCACCAATTGTCATCCCGCCCCCCCACCCCGCTGGCCTGGTTGCCCCTCACAGCATCCCATGCCACCCTGGTCACCCCAACTGCCCCCCCTGCTAGCATGGTTGCCTGTCATTGCCCCCCTCTGTTGGCCTGGTCACCCTTCACTGCCCACCCCCCTGCTGGCCTGGTTGCCCCGCACAGCCTGCTGTTGAGTGGTTTGGTGTCCCTCACTAACCCCTCTGCCGGCTTGGTTGCCCCATGCAGCCTGCTGTTCAGTCGTTCTGACCAATTTGCATATTGCCCTTTTATTAGTATAGATTGTTACAACATCTCTGAGACTATATTCATTTCACATTGCATGTTATTACACTATTATAGCAGGTGGCAGAACTTGGCATACTGGGCAGGGATGTGTTGGTATGAACTCTCACTCTAAATGAGGGTTCCTGGCTCCAAACTATGGGTCATGGACATGGAGAACATCCTGCTCTGGGGCTCAGAGGCCCCTAACTGGGAGTTTTCTCTCCCAGTCTTGCAAACTAGCCATAGATTGGGTCATAATGGTACCCCTTAAATAGGGTCATTGTAAGAATTAAAGGGGTCAATATATGCAAAGTGCTTAAGCCCAGTGCTTGGCACACAGAAGTGTAGGGTAAGTGGTACCCCTTTTTATTACTGCTGTGAACAGGAGCAGCAGCAGGAATGAGTACTGCTGAGTGGCCATGCCAAACACCAGGTGTGGACTTCGTGGCCCTGGGCTACATGGAAAAGAACAGGAGGTGAGCAGAGGCACATGTAATTTTTTTTTTAAATACAAGGAATTTATTTCATTTTTTTGCTGACATACTATGAGGCAAAACAAAACTGACTCCATACAGAACAACTTTATAGGACATCATTCACATATTTTATCGGATTTACAGCATTCGTCTGTGCATGTTAGGGGTTATCTAAGGAGGTGAAAAAACACATTGCCAAATTTTTAGTATTAGTTTAATATATAAAGGTCCCGGGTTCGATTCCGGTCAAGGGCATGTACCTTGGCTGTGGGCGCATCCCCAGTTGGAGGTGTGCAACTGATCGATGTTTCTCTCCCATTGATGTTTCTGACTTTCTATTCCTCTTCCTTCCTCTCTGTGAAAAATCAATAAAATATTTTATTTTTATTTTTTAAATATATTTTATTGATTTTTTTACAGAGCGAAGGGAGAGGGATAGAAAGTCAGAAACATCGATCAGCTGCCTCTTGCATGCCCCCTACTGGGGATATGCCCGCAGCCAAGGTACCTGCCCTTGATGGGAATCGAACCCGGGACCTTTCAGTCCGCAGTCCGACGCTCTATCCACTGAATAAAACCGGTTTCGGCATCAATAAAATATATTAAAAAACAAAACAATCAAACAAAAAAAACCGCTACACAGAAAAGCTAAATAAACAGAATGCAGCACATTCAGGCTCTTTATCTTGAGGTACCTATATAAGCTCAGCCACCTGCCCAGGAACTCCTGTTAGTACAACACCTCCTGCCAGCCAATCGCAGGGCAGCTATTATTACTGAGAAAGTGCAACAGGCCCATCCTTACATGCAGCATAAAGGGTGACTCACTCACTAAGCAGCCCCAGGAGCAGCCGGACAGGGGTTTCACACGAAAGACATTTACCCAGAATGACCCTGTATTTTTTGAGATCCTGCAGCAGAAAGCCGCCCAGGTCTGTCAACTTTCAGCGTTTTGCCACTAAGGAATGTTGGCTCTCTTGTCAAATTCAGAGATCTCTTTCAAATAGTAAAACTATGCACTACAGGAGAGATTCCCCTGAATTTTTTTATTTCTTATTGGTATAAAATCAAATTCTTAAGACTACAAAATAGTGCATTCCCTCCAAAGGATTCGGTTAAAAAAGATCGCCAGAGTAGGAAAAGTCTAGAATTGTCAACTGCCCAATACAAAAGCATGGAAAGTGGCCCATCCGCTCCGACTCCCCTCCTGCCAGGATGGCTCCTCCCTGGGCTGGTGGCTGCTGCAGGCCTCCCCTCCCCACAGCCTCGGCGGCACCCCGTCCCGGTCAGCGGCACCTCTGCCTGCCGGTCGGGAGAGGCAAAGTGACAACGGTCCACTGCTGCTCAGGAAATCAACTCACACAGCAGTCGGCGAGAAAGCAAGGACGAGAGGATGCGGGCTGGTTTTGGCCACCCCCGCGTTGGCACAGAAAATGAAGTGACAGCTATACATATGGAGGCACAAGTAATTCTGATCTATGGAGAGTTATCACTTCCAGCACAGGTAAGACCAGGAACCCTAGACACTACTTTACTGAGAGGGACAAAAGAGGGTTGTTCTTGGCCATCATCTTTAAGATGTGCATTAGTGGAAAGCAAAGACCTCAAGGCCTGAGGCTCCACTCCTAGGAGACCCCTGTGAGAGCAGGAGCCGTGCTGTGGAGTTTGAATCTGGCTCGGCGTGGGAGTTCCTGCCTGCTGGAGGGGCTGTCAGAGCCCAGAGGAGGTCCCTGGTGCAGAGAGGCAAGGTGCCACTGGACACACCCATCAATTAATAAGCACTTCCGAGGTGCTTATTAATGAAGGAAGACACTCTGGTCCCCTCCTCCTAAGACAGAGATCCAGTACTATTCACACTCTGAACGGGATGCCACCCACAGAGACCAAGAAACCAAGAGGGGCCTGGCTGGTGGTGCTCAGCGGGTGAGTGTTGACCTATCAGTCAGGAGGTCATGGTTTGATTCCTGGTCAGAGCATATGCCTGAGTTTCAGGCTCAATCCCCAGTAGGGGTCATGCAGGAGGTAGCTGATCAATGATTCTCTCTCTCGTCATTGATGTTTCTCTCTCTCCCTCTTCCTTTCCTCTCTGAAATCAATTAAAAAAAAATTTTAATAGGGTGGGGATGAGGCAGTAGGGTCTGAGTCTGCCTCTAAAGTTGTAGCCAGCTGCTCCGGCCCCTCCAATTTGTATGATGACATGTTTCCCACCCTTAGTAAATGCCAGGAACCATTCTAAGATTTATATAAATTCATTTAATCCTCACAACAACACTAGGAGAAATATATATGTATATATACTTATTTTTTTTTTTTACTATTCATCCCTCTTTTATAGCTAAGAAAACAGGCACGGAGGTTAACATGTTGCCCAAGAGCACAGAGTGAGTGAGAGGCAGAGCGGGATTCCGGCCTCGGCTACTCTTACCCACTGGGCACTCTGCCTCTCTGCCCTCATCTCTAGCAGAGTGGTCAGGGAGAGAGGTGGGAGAAGCAGTTAGTGGCCACCTGCTCTGGGCCAGGCACAGACAGACACCTGTGTGCTTCAATCTCATTAGAACACAGTGAAGGATGAGCCATGATACTCACAGTCCATGAGGGAGAGCAAGACCAGAGCAGTTTGATCATCTATTTGCCCAAGCCACACAGCTGGGGAAGGAGTGAAGCTGAAATTCAAACTTCGGCCTGAGTGTGCCCCAAAGGGCCCCTCCCCAACCTGCATGGGGATGGAGACCAGGAGGAAGGGGAAGCGAAGAAGGGGGTGAGAAGACTGGGAAGGGGCTTTCCCAGGGGTCTATAGGGTTCTCCAGGCCCCTCCCCACCCTTGGCTGGCATGGGCTGAGAACACAGGGGACAAGGGATAAGAAGCAGCTGCAGTGCTCTCTCATTGCTCTCAAGGGCAATGGCCTCGAGTAAGGTCCTGTGGATCCCCCTCCCTGGACACCCATCAGCTGCCAGGGACCAGGGCAGGATGGGGGCTAGGGTTGGCTAAGGCTCTGCACTCTCCAGCAGTGCCTCCTGATCCACGGCAGACATAGACAAGGCCTGACGGAGGGACCTGCTCCAGAAGACAAGGGCGACAACCCAGATTGCTGGGCTCATCCTTGCCCTGGATCAGGAGGCACTGCTGGAGAGCGCAAAGCGTTAGCCAACCCTAACCCCATGGCGGCTGTCCAAGGAGGGGGATGCAGCTAAATACATCAGCTGGACAGAAATGCTGCCTCCCAGGATTCAGTCAGCAACAGCACAGCCTCCCCGCAGGGCTGCAGCCCCCTCTGACCCAGCTTCTGCCAGACCTAAGGAAGGGACAAGGACAGTGGGACTGGCTGCATGCCTCAGGAAGATGTATAAACGAGAACAGAGCAGATGCATGGTGGGAAGGGCAAAGGGCTTCACTGGTGTAGGCGCCGTCGGTACAGCACAACTACTAGGACTGTGGCCAGGAGCGCCCCAACAGCAGCCACCCCAAGCCATGGAGCACTTGGAGCATTCCCATCACAAAGCAAATTCTTCTCCTCCTTGTGCTGGGGGGCAGCGTGCAGCCCGGGATTGCCTGCCAGGAGGTCAGCACTGGGACCCTCAGAGACATGGACCCTATGGATGTTTCCTGACATGTACTCATTCTCCTCCGGGGTGTTGTCAGGTCCCGGCTCCGTGTTGTTGCTGATGGCAAGGTCCGCAGAGCAGCCGGAGAATGGCTGGCTGGCTATCTGGGAAGACAGCCTGCCTGGCTTGCTCAGCTCTAGCCCTGAGCCCCAGCTGTTGGAGCTGCTGTCTGCATAAGGTGAGCTGCCTCTAGCAGTGGCACTTGTGGGCGCTGGAGACACTGGCGTCTCCTGGTTAAAAAAAAAAAAAAGAGAGAGAGAGAATGGAATGGACTGGAGATTGCAAGCCAGGTTGGACAGCCCCATTCCTAGGCCAGGGCATGAACTAGCACCCCAACTTGTAATTCCCAGCCCATAGTACCCATGAGGTCACCCTCTTAGGGAGTCAACCCACCGATAGTTTAGGAAAGCAGTAGGGGGAGAGACCCAGGTCCTGCAGGAGCATCAGTGGCGACTTCTTCCAGAGCAGCCCTGTCCCTACTCACTGGCTTGCCTGTGAATTCAACCCCACCCCTGGGAGCCCTTGGTGTGTACGGCCCCATCCTGAACCAACATTCGGCCTGGGCCTGAGGACCATGGAGTGGCCAGCCACATGGGCTTGGTTCCTCTGGGCAGAGAGCAGCAGCAGGGTGATATGTGCTGGATCGAAGAGGCCGCTATGGGGGCCGCTGGGTCAGAGTAGCTGCCCAGGCTAAATGGGCTGGGACTGCTGTCTGTAAAACCCTGGTCATGGAGGGGCCGAGCAAAGGGTTGAGGAAGATGCCATTCTGCTCTCTTTCACTGCTTCCCCTTTTGCAAAACTGAATTACTAAGCTTACCAGGGAGCTGTAAGATCTAAGTGGATGAATGTATGTGACCAGTGGGGGTGGCCCACCATGCCCGACTCTCCTGAGGTATCCACACTTAAGAGCTCTGATGATTGTTATTACTCTAAAGCAGCAGTCGCCAACCTTTCAGACCTCGTGGACCACCAGTTGGCAACCACTGCTCCAAAGGTTTCCCTAACCAGTGGTCACCAACCTTTCGGACCTCACGGACCACCAGTGGTCCGCAGACTCCTGGTTGGTGACCTGCTCTAAAGGACATGGTGTGGGGTCTGGATGAGGCTACGTCTCAGCTGTCCCTATAACCCTCAAAAAGAGGCTCTGGACCAGAATGGAGACTGGCAAGGGCCCAAGAACAGGGCTATGGAAGGGGCCTGGATCACTGCTTGGAGGGGTGAGGACTCACCTCTGAGGGTCTGCTGCTACTCCTGATGGTGGGTGCTGTGTTGGCAGGCACTTTGCTAGACACCGAGCTTGTGGGCATCCTGTGGTCAGGCACGAAGCCAGTAGGTACCTTGGGTGACACTGTGGCAGCAGGTGTTGAACTAATAGGCAACTTGGAAGGTACTAGATTGGTGGGCACATTAGAGGACATTATACCAGGGGCCTTTGAGCTGGTGGGCAACTTGGAAGGCACTGTGCTGGTAAGTGCTGAGTGGCGGGGCACCTTGGAAGGTGCTGTGCTAGTGGTCACAGAGTTGGTGGGTACCACTACTCCACTGGAGCAGGTGGTAGTATCAGCCTGGTCACCAGCACCCCCTGGAGAGGAGGAGAAAGTGCCAGTAGATGGAGCTGACACTGGGGGTCCAGGCAAGCGGCTTGCCCTGGGGGTAGAACGGGCCAGAGGCTGGAAGGATGCAGTTGGAGAGACAGGCCCATGGGATGATGTAATGCTGGAGACCATGTCTGCAGGTGATAAAACAAAAGAGGAAACACAAGCCCACAAGAGGGCTGGGATCAGAGAGCTGGAAAGGGTCCCTCTGCCCCAGCTCACACCATCTCTCTGGCATCAAGGCTTCCCGACTTCTTAGTCCCTTCGGTCACTGCTCCTAGGACTGAAGGCCTGACAGCTCCAGGCACATCCTTGGTCCTATCAATCCTGTCCTTGACCTATAGCACTGAGTCTGTTCTCTCACAAAAATGAAATGGCCCATCTCTCCCACAGCCTCTAGGTGCTTGCATATCATTAATTATCTGCTCTGTTTCTTCTCCTCCTGCCTGGGACACACCCCCTTTCCTCCAGTGTCTGCCTTTCCATCTCCTCCCTAGCCTGGTGGAACCCTGTCCCTCCCATTGCCATATTTTCTCCCTGTCCCACCCCAACAGGACAATCCTGGACCAGGGCAGCAGGATGGCTCAAGCAGAAGAGCTCATACCAGTCACGTGGTTCCAGAGGCCCAGCAAACCCCCAGTGTGTGCAAATCTCCTAGGAGGCCTAAGGGCTTGATGTGTGTGTGTGTGTGGGGGGGGGGGGGGGGTAGCGGGAGAGGGGTTGCAGGCACAAAGCCACCCCTGGAGGAGGGCCTACCCTGGGAGAAGCAGTGGGAACAGGTGGTGATAGTCCATAGGGCAGTTATGTCAGGATTTTCTATGGAACTCTGAGAATGCACACCCCACACCTGATAGCTGACAAAGGCCAGGAGTGCTTCTGATGTGCCCACCACCCCAAAGGTAACACCACATAATCTTGTGGAACCTGTCCACACACGAATGAAATCAAAGTGCCCTTTGCCTCTCTCTGGTCCACAGCAACAATTCCTGAAAGGTAGGGCATGGCAAGCTGACACTGCAAAATGCAAATGAGTTCTTGGGCAGGGTATGAGGTGATAGAAGTCTAGGGCCACTAAGATGGCTTTTCTGAGCCTTTAACTGCTCATGTGCCTCATGGCTGTCCCAGGGGCACCGAGGGCTGGCCAGGCACCAGTGTCACGTGGAACACAGCTTGGGAAATAGTGGTGCAGAGAGATGCCAGCCTGGACAGTCACAGTGGACAGCTCTACATGCCTAAGGGGGGATGCTGAGGTCTAGAGTGGGGATTCGGGCCTTTGGCTGATGAAGACCATACTTCCCTGGGGGATGAGAAATTTCAATGATTTTCTGGGAGCTTGAGACCATTTTAGGGCAGGGCAGTGCCTAAGTACTCCCCTGTCAACAGCAGCCCTAGCCCTGTACTCCCTTCTGCACTGTCCTCCAAGTACTGGCAGGTCCCTATAGAGTCCCTTTGGTAGAGAGCAGAAATAGCCCAATTCTCTTCTCCTACCTGTATCCATGCCCTCTGAAATGTGACTTTGTCAATCCTATCATCTAAGGATGGAATGTCCCCTACTCCTTGACTCTGGGCTGGCCTTATGACTTTCTTTGGCCCATACAATGAGGTACAAGAAACACCATGCAGTTTTGAGACTATGCCCCAAGAGCCCTCTCTTTCTTAGAACTCTGCTCAACTGCCATTAAATAGGCTTTTTGCTGGAGGATGAGAGACTCATGGAAGAAAACCAAGGTGCCCCAGACAACAGCTACAAGTGGAGCTCATGTGTTCGCTAATGTGTACACAAGGGAGAGTTCAGCCAAGATCTGAACCAGTTGTACCAGCCCAAATTGCTGAATCATGAACTAAATAAATGGTCAAATTTTAAGCTATTAAATTTTGGGGGACTGTTTGTTATACAGCAAATGCTAACCAATACACCCTCTAAGGAACTGGGTTTCTCCCTGGGGTAAACTCCCTTTATTCCCACCCTTGCCTCTTGTCTAAGAAAGCCAGAGGGGCAACTCTAATGCTTACTCTCCTTTAGAGATCAGAGAGGCCTTCTACTCCAGATTCTATACATACCTGGTATGTGGGTACTGCCCAGGTCTATTTCCTGCTCCGGAGGCCCACTGGATGTCAGAGAACTGAGGGACGCCATGTCAGAGGAGGGCTCCTGGGGACCAGTGGGCCTCCTCAGGTCAGCCCCAGAGCTGGCCATCTGTGGGGACTTCGTTGAATTCTGCAAGAGGCAAAATGTGAATAAGGCAGCTGCTCCTCCCAGGGGCTGGCAAAGGATAGTTTATGCTTTGGGGCGGCTCCTAGAGGCCTCAGCCCATGCCTCAGAGCACAGGAAACAAGGAAGCCCCTGCTTTGGCTTCGGTTATAGCCAGACCCTCTGTCTACAGGTGACTTTGAACCCACCTCATAGAAACCACACACACCATCCCCTGGGGAGTCCCTATCTATTCCTCCGCTCTTGTAGAAAGGTCCCCCCTCTGTAAGGCCATTGCACAGACCCCTTTCTTGGGCTTCAAATCCACAGTTGGGTGTCTCCAGAACACTCACTTCCTATTCATCCTATCCCAATAGAATAAGTCATCTTTCCCCCAAACTTCCCTTTATTGGCAATAATTACAGCTCCACCATCCACCCACTATCCCATCACCTCCTACTACCTTACTCCCCCTCATCTGGTCAACCCCTAGTCTCTCAACATCTCACATGCACCATTGCTAAGACCTCAAACTGTGACCGTACCACTGGTTGATGAGAGGATTGGGCTGCCATAGAGTGAAGCCTTGGCCAACAGTCTGGGAGCTGGTCTGGGGCAGATCCCCACTAGGGCCCTGGGGTTCTGAGCAGAGATTAGGCATGATTTGGGGGGTGTAAGAGAGGGCTTCTGGAAGGCTGGGTGAGCAGAAGTAGGCAGATAGCAACACACAAGCAGGGGGCAGAAGGCAGATCCTGAGGACATACCTCTCCTGGGGACGCTGGTGACTGGGTGTCCTGGACAGGCATGGGGTAACTTGGCTCGTCTCTGTAGCTATTGTGAGAGGCAGTGGGGGCCACAGCGGGTGTGGAGGGTCCTGGTGTCTCAGTAGGAACTGATGGCGGCTCTGGTGGGGTTGGGGGGTGTCTCTGGTTCACTGGAGGACAGACATAGTGATGTCAGGGGGGAATCAGGGGTGTTCCTAAGCACCTAAGCAGTGACAGGAGAGGTGCTCTTGGACCCCTGGGGCCATCGCTGTCGAAACGCCCCCAGCTCCAAAAGCTATCCTGATATGGCTGGCACTCCTCAGAGACACGCTTCACTGAGCGGGAGGGAGCAGGGGTTGGGGAGGACAAGGAGAGGAAGGTGGAGCAAGATGGAAGTCCTATCTACAGCAACGGTTCTATTTACAGCAGCAGTCCCATCTACAGCAGTGGTTCTCAACCTGTGGGTCCCGACCCCGCTAGCAGGGTGTCCTAAGACCATCGGAAAACACAGATATTTACATTACGATTCATAACAGTAGCAAAATTACAGTTATGAAGTAGCAACAAAAATAATTTTATGGTTGGGGGTCGCCCCAACACGAGGAACTGTATTAAAGGATCACGGCATTAAAATGGTTGAAAACCACTGCTCTAAGGGAAGGGAAGAGATATGGAGAAAGGAAAGAAGAAGCCCTTGATGGAGAAAAAGGAGACAGTAGAGGGAAGGAAGAGAAGAGTGGAGAGAGAGAAGGTGAACTGAGGAAGAGGAGACAGGAGAAAGTGAGAACAGGGGTGGGAGGCAAACACGACAGCCACAAAAATGAGAGGAGGCTCCAATTGCTGAGCACAGGGAGGTGCTCAGCCCCCCTAAGCACCCCACAAGCTGACATCCCAGGGTATCCACCACAGGCCAATGAGGTACATGTTGCCATTAGCCCTGTTTTACAGAGAAGACTGAGGTTCCGAGAAATTAAGAGACCTGGCCAAAGGGACACAGCTAAGTAGCTAAGCTGGGATCTAAACCCAAGTTTGTCAACTGCCCCGGAGTGATGGGAGGGAGGGTGACGGGAAGATAGGAGGTCCAGGAGTGAGGGACAGGGAGAGTGGAGGGCAGGGGAACATACAGGGGCTCCAAGAGCAGGGCCAGGGTAGGGCTTACAGGGCAGGTTGCTCTGATAGACGCGGTCCACTTCGTCAGCCAGAGCAGCCAGCTCACAGGCCCTCAGTGCCCGGACGAGGGACTCCACCCAGCCACTGCGCCGCTGAAGGCTGTTGAAGAGATCCCAAATGGTGTTCCGGTTCCCCTTGAGATCGAGGTGGGCCCGCAGGAGGTCCTGGAAGACACAGCCCGTGGCTCTGCTCAAGCCAGGTGGCCCTGGCCCTTTCCCCATTCCAGAGGGGACAGCTGCAGAGAGGGGCCCCAACCACAAGAGGGGGGCAACCATCTGACACTGGGTCAAAGCCCAGAGTAAAGCTAGGGTTTGAGTTCAAGTTTAAAGGCAGCTATCAGGAAAGAGGCTCGAATTGTGTCCTGGGTTCTCTAGCTCAGGGTTTTGCATGAATTATCTTATTTAATGCAATTATTCCTACTCTGCTGACGAGGAAGCTAAGGTTTTGCAGAAGTAAGGCAGCGAAGATCCTTCAGCAGCGAGACAGGATCTGAACCCAGTGCGTCTGATGCCAAAGCCTGGGGTTTGTTTATACAGCCTCCACGGCAAAAGGGTTTAGATTAGCAAAGGAGAGAAAGGTGTGTAGGAAACTGCAGATGAAGAAGGGCATAACAGAAAAGAGAGGAGGCCAATAATAAGAACCAGGGAAGAGGACTGGGCAGATTCTGAGATGAAGCAGCAGCTGCAGAGCTTTAAACCCACCTGGATTCCCACATAAAAACAAGCAACTAGATAGCACAGTGGTCGGCAAAGTCATTAGTCAACAGAGCGGCAAACTGCGGCTCTCGAGCTGCATGTGGCTCGCGAGCTGCAGATTGCCGACCATTGAGATAGCAAAAACAAAAACCCACAGTTATGGCTCAGTGGTTTGAGTATTGACCTATGAACCAGGAGGTCATGGTTCAATTCCAGGTCACGGCACATGCCTTGGGTTGTGGGCTCAATCCCCAGCAGGGGGCCTACAGAAGGCAGCCAATCAATGATTCTCTCTCATCATGGATGTTTCTATCTCTACCTCTCCCTTTGTCCCTGAAATCAATAAAAATATCTTTTAAAATATATATTTTTATTGATTTCAGAGAGGAAGAGAGGGAGATAGAAATATCAATGATGAGAGAGCATCACTCATAGTCTGCCTCCAGCATGCTCCACACTAGGGATAGAGCCCTCAACCCAGGCATGTGCCCTGACTGGAATCGAACCTGTGACCTCCTGGTTCATAGGTTGATGCTCAACCGCTGAGTCATGTCATCCAGGCAATAAAAATATCTTTTTTAAAAATATATTTTATTGATTTTTCACAGAGAGGAAGAGAGAGGGATAGAAAGTCAGAAAGATCGATGAGAGAGGAACATCGATCAGCTGCCTCTTGCACACCCCCTGCTGGGGATGTGCCCGCAGCCACAGTACATGCCCTTGACCGGAATCGAACCTGAGACCTTTCAGTCCGCAGGCCGACGCTCTATCCACTGAGCCAAACCGGCTTCAGCGGCAATAAAAATATCTTTAAAAAAAAAAAAGACAGAAAAAGATGGTTCCGATTAAAGTTTGGGGGTCCTGGCCAAATTTGGCTTAGTGGATAGGCCTCTGGACTGAAGGATCCCAGATTCGATTCTGGTCAAGAGCACATGCCTGGATTGCAGGCTCGATCCCCACTAGGGAGCGTGAGGAGGCGGCCAATTCATGATTCTCTCTCATTGGTGATGTTTTTATCTTTCTCCCTCTCCCTCTCTGAAATCGATAAAGATATTTTGTTTTAAAAAAAGATGTGGCTATCATTAAAACAAAACAAAACAAAAGACGTTTGTGTGGGGCCCAGAATCCAGACATTGCAGGCAGCCACTGCCATATTGTTGAGCACTGCACCAAAACAACACCAGAGGGAGCCCAGGGAAGTTGGAAAGGCCACCCTGAACCACACTTCACTCTGAAAGCTAGAGGAGGCAAGGACAGGAAGTGGGTTAGATAACCAGGAAGGAAGGAGTTGGCTCTAGCGTGGGTGAGGCTCTGAATTCCGCAGCCCTGCCCCCAGTCGGCTGCTGCCACGCCTGGCTCACCTGGTCACTGGTTGTGAGGCAAGACAAGTAAGGCAGAATCTCCAGAACAGGAATATGGTGAAATTTGCGGTAATTGCGGCGGATATACTCGAAAGTCTTCTCCTCGGCAAACGTCATCACTCTCCAGCTCTGCAGGACAAGGGCTCTAACTCAATGGGACTGAGAGAGAGGGGAAAAGACTGGAAGAAAACAGACAGCGGAGTGGAAGTGGGGTTGGACAAAAGCCAATTCTTTCTTTCTCAACTCTGGAATTCTGGCCTTTTCTCTTTAACCATTCTATTTTATTGTTACCTGAGTCTCAGAGACCCTCAAGGAATTTGCTTAAATACAAATTGATGACCACAAACATCAGATCCGGAAGCTAGAGGGTCCATCTCTGCCCTGCAAGTTGGTCAGTGTTGGGAAGGGTCTGGCTCCGCGCCATTGTCCCCAAGTCTGTGTGTGCCCCTAGCTGCTGACAGCAGGAGGGCTCCAACTAGATGTGCTGCTTCTTTGAAGTACACTGAGAAAAAATGAAGCAGGAGCCCAACATAATAATAGGACGCATCCTGCTTGAAAGGTAAAGAAAATTAAGTATTAAGAAAAGAAGGGGGCTTGCTAGTTAGTGGAAGAGCAAAGGATGAGGTTCTTTCCAGAACATTACTGCAGGCCTACCATTTAAAGCTTGCTACATACATGTTCTAAGGGTAGGAAGCTGAGTTCCACTTCCCTGAACTCACTGTTGACCTGGGGCAAGTTACCAGTTTTTTCCAGGCCTATCCTCACCCCTAAAATGGCTCAGAGAGCTTGTTCTGATACTACAGTTCTGCCTTGTAAGCTTGAAATGTACAAAGATATTAAATACAAGCAATTACTGCCAGTCCCTTATATAGCACTTAACACAATTTGCAATTATAGATGCATTTGTTCATTTCTTATTTGCCTCTCCCTGGGGAAAAATGCAGGAAATGCATTGCTCTACCATCATCCAATTTATATTTTATTTTGCAGGACAGATCACAAGTCAGTAAGTGTACATATAAATAAGAATCCCGGGTGGTAATAGGGGTTACAAAGAAAAGAAAGCATGGTAACGAGACAGAGCCCATGCAGGAGAGCATGCTGCTCGAACTGGGATGGTCTGAGAGGCCTTTCTGAATTAGCCACATTGAGCTCCTTCCTGGCTGTGAGAGTGGTGTTTCTGACCGAGGGCAGAGCAAGTGAGAAGTCCTAAAGTGGGAATGAGCTTGGCAGGTTTGAAGAAGAGAAAGCAGGTCTAGGTATTCCAGGATTAGAAAGCTAGGGGAGCTTGGCAGGTTTGAAGAAGAGAAAGCAGGTCTAGGTATTCCAGGATTAGAAAGCTGGGGGAGGGGCAGAGATCAAGGTCAAGGAGGGCCGCTTATATATAGCGTTATAGAAAAAACGTTGGGTTTTATTTGGAGTGAAACAAGGAGCCATTGGAGGGTTCTGAGCAGGGCAGGGAGAGACCCTGATTTATGTGAAAGACCTCTCCGGCAGTGGTGAGGACCCTGGACTGTGGAGAGGCCAGAGGGAAGCAAGGAGACAAGTCAGGAAACCATAGCAGGGGACAAACAGATGATGGGTATGGCCAGGATGGTAATCACTGAGCGACAAGAGATGGCTGGATTCCTGGTGTTTTGTGGACTTGGGAGGTGAGAGAGAGAAAAGAATCAAGGATGACTTCTTGGGCGCTGGGTGGATGGAGGGTGCATTAAGCCAACCAGGGAATTCAGAGATAGGAGCAGTGTCAGGGGTTTCCCGAGCTCCATTTTGAACAAGTGAAGCTTGAGATCCTATTGGACGTCCAGATGGGTTTTCAGGGAGGGAAGGGGCCGGGGAGAAGGCCAGGCTTGAGGGCGACCACTAGGAGACAGTGCTGTAGAGCAGAGTGTTCAGCAGCCGCTGAGGCCACCAGTCTCTCACACAGGGAACAGGACAGCAGTCCGGTCTATGGGCCTCGCCACCTCACATTGCATGACTTGCTTTGCCAACCAGGTGGCACATTCCTGGTGGGGCAAGTGCTAATGAAAGAGGTCAAGAGGATCACGGAGGTGGGGCAGGGGTCCTCGGAGGCTTCAAGAGATAAGCAAAGAACAACTCCGTGGTAGTTTTTAGATCCTTTTCTCCTTCCCTCCTATGGTATCCAGAGAGGTACCAGGAGTCAGGTGATACATTCTTCTGCATTCTACCCTCAGCCCTTAAGACTCAGAGTTTGGGAGGCATGGGTTTATATGTATGGTTCCACTAAAAAGAAAGGAAGTCCAAATATACTGACAGCTGTCAGAGGGGCAGGAGTTGTGGGGATAGGTGAAAAAGGTGAATGCATTAAGCAAAGAAAAAAGCAAATAAAACCCTACCTCACAGAGACAGACAGCAAACAGTATGGTGATTACCAGAGGGAAGTGGGGAGAGAAAGGTGGAGGAGGAGGGTGGTGAGGGGAGATGGAAGAGGGTATGGAGGGGATAAATGATGATGGAAGGAGACTTGACTTGGGTGGTGAACACACAATACAACACAGATGATGTATCATAGTATTGTGCACGTGAAACCTATATAATTTTATTCATCAATATCACCCCAATAAATTCAAAAAAAAAGAAAAAAAACAAAGGGTTATATAACAATGCCAGAATAATTTTTAAACGTTAAAAAGACTAATATTGGCCCTAGCTGTTTTGGCTCAATGGCTAGAGCCTTGGCCTGTGGACTGAAGGGTCCTAGGTTGGATTCAGGTCAAGGGCACATGCAGCGGGCTCGATTCCCCAGTAGGGGGCGGACAGGAGGCAGCCAATCAATGATTCTCAACATTCATGTTTCTATCTCCCTCTCTCTTCCTCTCTGAAATCAATAAAAATATATATATTAAAAAAAAAACTAATATTGAAGCAAGAACAGAGACCAAAGACATTGGAAAAAATAAAAAATAAAAAGTACCTCACAGCCCTGTCTGGTTTGGCTCAGTGGATACAACACGTCAGCCTGTGGGCTCAAGGTTTCCAGGTCTGATTGCGGTCAAGGGCATGTACCTTGGTTGCAGGCACATCCCCACTAGGAGGTGTGCAGGAGGCAGCTGGTCGATGTTTCTCTCTCATCGATGTTTCTAACTCTCTATCCCTCTCCCTTCCTCTCTGTAAAAATATCAATAAAATATATTAATAAAAATAGTACAAATAAGAGAACTGTACAAGAATCAGACATTCATGATAAAAGTGTCACTAAATAGTGATTAAATTGTTTAGAAGACATTATTCATAAAACTAGCTCTCTATGAAAAAATAATAGTAGATCCTAATTTTACACAGTGAATAACAGAAAACTCCAAATAAATTAAAGTCCTAAATATAAAGAAAAAAGTATAGAAAAATATTTTTAAAGAACTTCTAATAAAATATTTGAGATCTTAAGCATGGCTCTGTGTTCATTCCCAAATATTCCAAATAAAAAAAATAAGTAAATAAAAAAAGAAACAAAGTCCACATTTGTTCACATTTATTGAGGACCCACTACAGGCAGACATATTCTAAACTGCTTTCTTTTAAACTTTGCCACGATGCCATGTAAGAAGTGATCTCAAATGGCACATTTGACCAGTGGCCCTGACAGATTTGAACCTAGGACTTAGTGCCTCACTGCAGTTCGCCATACACCTTGCGGGAATTGAGGCCCTGCAGCAAGAGAGATTCATAGTCCCGGCTTCAATTTCAGGGAGAGGCCAAGGTCACTGCCGGAGTGTGTGTGTGTGTGTGGGGGGGGGGGGGGGGGGGGGCGCATGTCGCTAGGTAGAGTGTGCCTGGGAGGATGCAACATTTAGTCCCTTGGGAGAAACATAGCGCAGTTCTCAGGTCGCTGACTCTCCTTCCACATGTTTTGAGGCTCCACTGCATCTACACGGAGCAGGTTCTTTTTGGGGTGTTTTATCTTGTGGGAGGGGGGTGTTAGTGTTTTTGTTTGTTTGTTTGTTTTTCAATGTTTTTCTGGTGCGTCTTTACGGCTTCAGAAAAGATGAGCGGTGGAGTGCTTCGCACTCACGCAGGGAGGAGATTGCCGACCCCACTGCCCCAGGGCTCTGAGCGCGCTGCAGAAACGTCCCCGCGCGCGCGCGGAGGGCTGAGGCCGCCCAGCCTCGGTTAGATCCCGAGATTCCTGGGCCGGACCCAAGTTCACGGGGGGCGGGGATCCCCGGCTTGCTCTTCGGTGTAGGCGTCACCCCCCACAACTGTCAAGTCTCAGAGGAGGGCCGTCACTCTCGAGGTTGGTAGGCCCGCACGGGGGTCACCCTGAGCCTGCGGGCGACTGGGGCTCAGCAGCCGGAGCCGTCTCCTTCCGGCCCAAACTCCGCCGCACGCCCCGCGCCACCCACCTCCCGACCTCCCGGTGCTGGAGCCGGCGCGTGGAGCCCCCGCCGCCCCGAGCCCCGCGCCCCCCCACCCCCGGACCCCGCGCGCCCCGGCGGCCTCCTTTGTCCAACTCGGCCCCTGCCTCCGCGGGAAGCCTCTCCGAAAGGCGTCCGTGCGAGCTGATCCCAAAGGCGCTTACCTGGGGTAGCCACCACCCGGCGACCTAGCAGACGCGCAGACCACCGCCGCCGCCACCTCCGGCCGGAACTCTCCCCGCGGAGGGCGGGCGGGGCCGGGCTGCCGGGCGGCCGGCGGGGGCGGGGCTTCGCCGGGGCTCCCGGGGCCGCTTGGCGGCCGGAGCGGGCGCTGGGCCAGGGCTTGGGGGCTTGTGCCCGCTGGACCCGCGCTCCGGACCGACCTCGGTTCTCGCTGGGGCTCTAAGGAGCAGATCGTTTCCTTTCCTTGTGCGTCTCGGGCACCTTTCAGGGCGAGTCCAGGGTCTGGCTAGAAACCAAGTGGGCGGCCCCCCTCCCGGTCCGAAGCCAGTTCGGTTCCCACGCGAAGCCACCCCGCTTCCCGCGGAGTAAATTAAGGGGTGAAGGGATTTAGGTCATTCGTTCCTGGACGCCCGGGCCTGGCACACAGTCAGTGCTCAGGTAGGTGTCCGGTGCCTCGCAAAGTTTACTTGGATGCGAGCGCCCAGCCCGGAAACCGCGTGCTGGGCCCGAGGAGCAGGTTCCAGACGCAGGACAGGGCTCACCTGGCACCCTGGGTGTGGAAAGGTTCCTTGGTCCCCGTGGGTACCTCCCCGCAGTGCTTGCCAACCGCCCTGTCCTTCCTCTAATGGGGCAGAGGACACTTGCTGGGGCAGAAGCCAGCACTTGTGAGCGCCTACTGTGTTCCAGGTACAGGCCTCAAGTCCGTATCTCAGGGCCCATTAAATCTTTCACAATAAAGAGATAGAATGGTGTGGGGGAGTTTTCTGTTTTAAAAAGAAATAAAGATTTGGGAATGTGTTTGGCCGTTCTTACTAAAGTTTATAAACATAAACGAACCCTATCACTCAGCAACCACTCCTGGGTATGCATCCACCTAGAAACATGCACAATAGATAATGTTCATAGTGCCTTTTTTTTTTTTTAATGTAGATCTTTTTATTGATTTCAGAGAGGAAGGGAGAGGAAGGGGGAGATAGCAACATCAATAAATGAGAGAGAATCATTGATTGGCTGCCTCCTTATGCCCCACACTGGGGATGGAGCCCCCCCGAAATCCCGGTCTGTCCTGCCCAGGATTGGAACTGGGACCTCCTGGTTTGCAGGTTGAACGTCAACCACTGAGCCACACCAGCCAGGCCACAGTGGCTTTACTTGCAATTGGCAAACTTGGAAACAACCCAAAGACCCATCAGCGGGAGAATGGAGACAAACTCTGGTGTGCTCACATCATGGGACAGCATGCAGCAGTGAAGCAGAACAAACTACTGATACAATATGGCTGACTCACAGGATGAATGGGCACTTGGGCTAACCAAGCCATGCTCTCTGTCCCCAGTCACAAGGTAAAGTTCAAAAATAGGCAAAACTCATCTACATAAAAATAGAAACCAGCCCACCGGGAGTGGCTCAGTTGGCGGGGCGTCATCCTGTGCACAAGGGGCGTGGGGGGGGGGAGAGTTGCCTGGTCCATCGTGGGGAGGGCTACAGACGGAGGGATGTTTCTTTCTCACATCGATGTTTCCCCTTCCCTCTAGCTTCCCCTTCCTCTTGCTAAGCATGTCCTCAGGTGAAAATTCAAAAAATAATCAAATCACTAGTTACCTCTGAGGATGTTGAGGGTGGGGTACAAGGGAGCCGTCCGGTCGGAAGGACATACTGCATATCTTGATGTGAATGTTAGGTCTGTCCATATGTACACGTAAGGTGGTTACACTTTATACTGCAACTTAAAAAAGACAGACACCTGCTGAAACTGGTTTGGCTTAGTGGATAGAGCGTCAGCCTATGGACTGAAAGGTCCCGGGTTCAATTCCGATCAAGGGCATGTGCCTTGGCTGCGGGCACATCCCCAGTAGGGGGTGTGCAAGAGGCAGCTGATCGATGTTTCTCTTGCATTGATGTTTCTGGCTTTCTATTCCTCTCCCTTCCTCTCTATAAAAAATCAATAAAATATATTTTTTTAAAAAAAGACAGACACCTGAGGGGTTAAAAGTTTTGGCCAAGACCACATGCAAATTCATGAGTACATGCCTGTCTCTAAAGCCAGTGCTCCCAAACTGAACCCAGGGAAGATGCCTGAACACTTTTCAGATGAGATTTTATTGTTTTACTTGGTAACTTTGTGTATATTTTACAACATTCAGCATTTACAAAATGTTAACATCATGCCTAAACTCAACTAACTGCAATAAAGCCAGCTCTGCCTTGTTTAGCCAAGACAGAGTCAATGTTGATTAGTTCCAAAATTACTCCTGCCTGCTACTGACCTCAAATCCAGTGACTTCATATCTGCAGACAGAGCATTAAGAGTGTGGTATCTTGCTTTCAAATGCAGTTATTACCTGTTTTTGCTGGACCTCACAGGACATTAAAAAACAAAAAAACAAACAAACAAACAAAAAAAAAAACAAGAAAAGAAACAGCTTCCTCAAAAACACTGTGAGATACTTAGTCCATTTGGGATGTTGCAACAAAAACTAGAGGCCCAGTGCACCAAATTCATGCATAGGTAAGTATCCTAGGCCTGGCCAGAGATCAGGGCCAATCAGGGCCTTCCTCCCACTGCCTGCCAGCCACCAGCTGGGGCCTTCCTTTGTTCCACACCGCCCCCTGGAGGTCAGTGCAATGCATAGTGAGCAGTTGAACTCCCAGTTGGTCCCACTCCTGATGGGACAATTTGATTATTAGCCTTTTATTATATAGGATCGCATAGCCCCAGCCAGTTTGGCTCAGTGGATAGAGCACCTGTCTGTGTACTGAAAGGTTCCAGGTTCGATTCTGGTCAAAGGCACATGCCTGGGTTATGGGCTCGATCCCCAGCGGTGGGGAGGCATGCAGGAGGCAGCTGATCAATAATCCTCTCTCATCAGTGATGTTTCTATCTATCTCCCTTTTCCTTCCTCTCTGAAATCAATAAAAAATATTTATTATAAAATACAGACTGTGGCTTAACAGCAAACATTTATTTCTCAATTCTGGAGTCTGGAAGTCCAAGATTCGGTGTCTGGTAAGGGGTCTGCTTCCTGGTTCAGAGGCATAGTCTTCTCACTGTGTCCTCACATAGCAGAAGGAGCAAGGGGGCTTTCTGGGTTCTTTAAAAGAAGAACAGCCAGTGTGCATCAGAAGTTGAGTGTTGACCCATGAACCAGGAGGTCTCGGTTTGGTTCCTGGTCAGACCACATGCCTGGGTTTGGTTTCGGGCTTGATCCCCAATAGGGGATGTGCAGGAGGCAGCTGATCGATGGTTCTCTCTCATCACTGGTGTTTCTATCTTTCACTCTCTCTCCCTTCCTCTCTCTAAAATAATTTATAAAAAATTTTGGCTTAAAAAAAAAAAAAGAAGAAGAGCAAGCACTAATTCCATTCCTGGAGGCTTCACTTTTATGACCTAATCACATCCCAAAGACCCCCACCTCCAAATCTCCAAACACCATCAAATTTGGGATTAGATTTAAATATATGAATTTGGGGGAGGGAGGATGGATAGACATAAACATTCAGTTTATAGTGCAAAGCAACCATTAAGATTGCTATTATTAAAACAAACAGAAAATGGCAAGTGTTTGGGTCAAATAAAACTGGCTATTTATATTATCTTTTACTGTTGGTTGCATACCACTCTATTACCTGAGTAGAATTCACTGATTATTGCCCATTTATTACCGGAAGGGCAAATCCAAAGAGTGATTTATATGCTCCCCCAACGAGAGTTTGGAACCCCTCCCCCCAGGAAAGCTGATCCCGAGGCAGGTGGCCATGGCTGCAGGCCAGGGCTCCCAGGAAGGCTGGGGCTCATGTGGCTCCCTGGTGATGACTCAGCAACCACCAGCTCACATTTCCTCTACACAACCTAGTCAGCCCCAAAGATAGGGAGGGACATGTTCTCATGTCCGAGTGCCTTCAGGGACTGCTTCAAAACTGAAAAACAAAACATGATCCCTGCCTTTACAATCTGACGTCAGGTAAGTTTCCAAACTGCTGTTCTTTAAACTTGTATATTTTCATCAGTTAGTTTTAGTACAGATGTTAGTAAAATATATGTACTCAATAAATCTGGGAGGAAATTAATATATGCTCATATAGTTCATATAAGGGAAAACAGACATGTTGGGTCAAGAAAATCAAAATCTGCACTCAAAATGCCACCACCCAGAAGGAACTGCTAGTGATACTCTGGTGTCTTTTCTGCTATTTTCTTTTCCTCTAGCTTCAGTGCCCCTTGCCTTGACAAGCCACATAAGGTGGCTCAAGTCATGATCTAGGATATGACAGGGTCTCTGGTATGAGCCTTATCTCAGTGGTCTCGGGAGAAGGAAGGGGCTTGGACCATCTCAGCTCATGGGTCAATCCCTGCTGCTACATCCGGCTCCTCCAGAGCTGTCCAGCCCCTGGTCACCATGGCCTCCTCATCAGCCACTCAGGGGCTGCCATCATGCTACTCATTCCTGGGAACCACCAGCGTAAGTTGCTTGGCAATAGACATTAAAAGGGGGCTGGTGGGAAACGGAAAGGAGTGCATGAGCAGAACGCGCCTTTGAAGTTAGATAACAGAATCCCCAAAATTCAGGCTTCCTCCCAGGCAGACTTTTCCCTGGCCACACCTCTCCACGGCCCCAACTTCCCACCACATCGCTGGTGCCCTGCCTGCTTTCAGCCCTTCTTTGCTGTCTCTTGTCTTTAGGGCCAGTCCTCCAGGATCTGGAGCTCAGAGAAGAAAACAGAAACCACTCTAGGTATTTTACGCATGGAAGAGTTTTTTTATATGATGCATAATTTGTATTCCATGAAATACAACAATGTTAAATGTGCAATTTGATTCATTTTTATCCAAGTGAATACCTGTGTGACCAGCACTTTGATCAAGATCTGGCCTATTTCCATCTCCCCAGCAAGTTCCCTTGTAATCCTTGTTTATTAATCTCCACACCCAATCATTATTCTGATTTCATCAGCACAGTTTACTTTTACCTATCCTTGAATTTAATATAAATGGAATCAGATAATATATACTATTTTGTGTCTGGCATATTTCACTCAACATGTTTTGACATCCATGTATGTTGTTGCATGTATCAGAATTTGCTTTCCATTGTATGAATACTAGGGGCCCGGTGCACAAAATTTGTGCACGGGGGGTGGGTGATCCCTCAGCCCAACCTGCCTCCTCAATGGGGCAATGGCTGGCTCTGCCCCGGATGCCTTGGCCCTGCTCCCCCAGCTCAGGCCTTAGCCCTGGCGGCCTCCACCCAGCCCTGGGGGCACCCCGCACTCACGGCGGCCAAGGGGCGAGCTGCCCAGAGCCCGGTCACTGCGCAGCACTGGGGGTGTAGGTGCTGGACGCAGAGTGCTCGGCCGGGTGTGCCCAACCTTGACCATGGAGATCGGTGGGACTCAGGAGGAGGGCGAGGGGGTCTCTCACCTTCTGGACCTTCAGGTCACGTGTCTGCTTCTCCCCACGAAGGCTGCCCTTTGGAGGGCTCTGCTATGCACACAGTGTCTCCCCAGCTCCCCGGCTCCTGTTCTCTCGCCTTCCCTGCTGTGCCTAGAGATGCTCCGCCGCAGACCCGGGACCCTTTAGGCGCCTCTTCCCATGCCTCTGCCAAAGCACAGCGCCTGTACTTTTCCAGCTTTCTATTTCTTGAAATTGAAAGTTATTGAGGTCACTCAGGGTAGTTGCTCCAGCAGTTTCCTTCCCTGCCACCAAGTTCCCCCCGCCCCTCCCACAGCCATGCCCCTCCCCTTCCCTCGCCCCATCTTTTCCTCCCTCCTCCCTCCTCCCCTGTGGTTCTCCTGACAGCCCAGCCCCACTGGACTGGCTCCTGCTCGCAAAAGGCAGAGGCAGCTCAGGGTCTCTCCAGCGCCCCTTGGCCATGGCCGTGGTGCCAACAACGCTCCCGGGGCCTCCACCTCTGCCTCTGCAGCCTCTGAGTCCCCAGGGCTGCTGTCATCGCGCACCATGCTACCTGCGGCTGCCCTGGCAAGGCCACCTGCTGCTCCTGTGACCCTCCTCACTCTCGGCACTGACAGTCACCCTCGCGGAGCCACGGCAGCTCGGTGCTCAGACGCTGTGACCGTACAATAGTCAGTTTTCCTCTCTGCCTGACCTGCTTTGCTTGCCAGCCTAGTGCACCCATCGGATCTGTGCGCAGTTGTGTCCACTGCTCGGGGTGTCCCCCACTCTCTCCGTGTGCCTCACACCTACATACATTTCTAAAACGTTCTGCATACTCATCCGTACGACCCCCCCACCCCGCCCCCTGCCCCTCGCGCACCTCGGCCCCACCCCTCATCTCACACCACTCAGCCCTGCCCCCCACTCCTGATTGGCTGGTAGCATAGCGAAGGTATGGTCAAATTTGCATATTACTCTTTCATTAGATAGGATATCACAATGTGTTTATTCATTCTATATTTTAATGAGCTAGTTGGGCTTTTCCAGGTTCAGGCTATTAGGAATAAAACTGTATGCACATTCACATATATATCTTTTTGAGAAGTTAGCACTTATTTAAAAAGTGCTGGAAAATAACATAGGGCATGTTTAGCTTTATTAGAACCTTTGAAACATTTCTGCAAAGTGTTTGTACTCCCACCAGCAGTATATTGATTTTTAGAGAGAGAGGAAGGGAGAGGGATAGACAGAAGCATCAACGAGACTAGGACATCATCAATCGGCTGACTCCTGCACGCCATAGTGGGGACCGAGTCTGCCACTCAAATATATGCCCTGACCAGGAATCAAGCCATGACCTTCTGGTTCATAGGTTGACACTCAAACACTGAGCCACTCCGGCTGAGCTAATTTTTAATATAAGCAATAACACTTATTTTTCTGAGAATTTGTTCTTGTCCTCTGCTGTTCCTATCTTTGCTTTATGGGAGTGATATCTTCTTGAATCTAATTACTGAGAAGAGTAATTAGAGAGCCCCCCCCCACATCCTTTTTAATTTTATTTTTTACCACCCCCTTTTAAAAATAATTCTCTCATGTCCCCTACATGGTTTTCCTCTGAAACCATTTTTATTGTCTTTAATTTAGTTTCACTTTCCCTAGATGTCTGGTGAACTTTGCATTAAATAAACATGAGGCAATAAAAAGCACTGAGGAAGTTGTGTGTACATCTACTGGCTAGCTCCCTTTCGGGGGTGGGGGGTCCAAGTGGGGGACTCACCCATAGAAGAGCCGCAAGAGGAAGGTTTTCATACATGGGGCTGTTTTGTTTCTTTAGATGGTGTGGTGCTTAACCTGCCTGGTTCAGGCCAGTGACTCCTTGGGCTGCCTGGTAAAATCCATAGGCCAGAACAATGTGTGTGCTTGTTTAGTGTGTGTGTCTTTTTTTTTTGGGGGGGGGGGGGTTAATCCTCAATCAAGATCTACCTTCAAAGGAGGCACCTCAGGAGACAGAGGTGTTAAGGCAGACAAGAGGTAGACACCTCCCAAGAGGCCTCTTGGGGGCATCCTTAACCATGAAGGCTCAGTCACCCAGCTCAGGGACATACAGAACGGCATCTACTCAGACGAACGGATAAGCATCAATTCAATTCACAGAAATGGAGGGTGAAATTGTCACTGAGTTGTGCCACATTATTAATCTTTATTATTTTTTATATGTATTTTATTGATTTTTTACAGAGAGGAAGGGAGAGGGACAGAAAGTCAGAAACATCAATGAGAGAGAAACATCGGTCAGCTGCCTCTTGCACACCTCCTACTGGGGATGTGCCCGCAGCCAAGGTACATGCCCTTGACCGGAATCGAACCTGGGACCCTTCAGTCTGCAATCTGACGCTCTATCCACTCAGCCAAACCGGTTGTTTCAGCCACATTATTAATCTTTAAACTTCCATTAACTTTCTTGTATTCTCCCTCTCACACAGGAGGTTGAACTCCTCCAGAGAAGACAGCTAAGCCCGCAGCTTAGAACCAGATAAGAAACCCAACAACCACCACAAAGAAACAGGTTCGTGCCTTGCCCGGATGGCTCAACTGGTTTGAACGTCATTCCGTATTCCACATTGACGCTTCTCTCTCTTCCTCTTTTTCTCTTCAAAATCAATAAAAGCATATCCTTGGGTGAAGATTAAAAAAACAACAACAACAAAAAACAACAACAAAAAAAACAACACTGGTAAGCCAAAACCGGTTTGGCTCAGTGAATAAAGCGTCGGCCTGTGGACTGAAGGGTCCTGGGTTCAGTTCCGGCCAAGAGCATGTGCCTTGGCTGCGGGCACATCCCTGGTGGGGGGTGTGTAGGAGGCAGCTGATCGGTGTTTCTCTCTTACTGATGTTTCTGCCTTTCTATCCCTCTCCCTTCCTCTCTGTAAAAAATCAATAAAATATATTTTAAAAAAAAAAAAAAACACTGGCATCTGAAACCCCTTGCCACATAGCCTTTGACAAACTTTCCTTCATGCCAGGGATGGAAACTTAACATTAAAATGATACATACAATGTATGGCTAGACCTGTTCCAAGCATGTTAGGTAACTGTGCATGCTCCTTTGGCAATCCCAGAACCCTCCACCCTTCCTTGGGAATTTCTGTCCCTGAGCCTGCCTAACTACTCCCCACCCGGCCCCCCACCTACACCCCCACCCCCGCCAAACCCTTTAAGACTTTCCTAGAGGAGGGAGGGAATAGAGGTGGAAGAGGGCATAGAGATTAATGGTGATGGTAAAAATAAAAATAAAAATAACAGAAAGACTTTTCTAACTCTCCAGAATTGGGGAGAAGGGATCTTTTGAGCACAACTCATCCTTCTCAATTCCTTGGCCAAAGAATAAACTCTCTGATCTACTTTACAGGACAGTTTCATTTTACTGGCGCAAGCAACACTGAGCCCATCACCACGATCTCAGGTCCCTGACCCCCACGACTCAGTGACAAAATCATATAGTTGGTGCTTTTAATTCAAGATTAGAAAGATAACATCACCCACACCAGATTTCGTGTACCCACCTGATGGCACCTTCTCTCCCCGCAGATGAGGGGAGCCCACGATTGTCCTGAGGCTGCTTGTTGAGCATGGACTGAGCCCAAAAGGACCTACAGAGTCCCCCTCAATGACTGACATATTTGTGGACTGTGGTGGAGCTGAGTCTCAGACTCCTTTTGTACTGTGATGGCTGTGGGTTTGGGAAAAGAACATGGGCCGAGTCCCAGGCGCCGATCCTCACAGCCCAGCACTTGGGGCTGGTGCACTGTAGAGGACAGGTGGATGGGGATGGGAGAAAGGGGAGTCAAGGTCAAGAGGAGCTGCCCTTGGTAGCAGTCTGAATAAGTCATGAGGCACCTCCAGGCACAGAATGTTCTGTGATTCTTCCCCTCTACCTTCTGCCCTGCCCCCTTTTCGCCAGCTTGTCCCATCCACTTGTCCTGGGGGTGGCAGCACACCCCAGCTGGGAGCAGGCTGGGGGGGGGGAGGTAATGCCAAGCTTCAATAGGTTGTGTGTCTCAACATCCTTGTCCTTCCTCGATGCCCTCTCGCTAAGTCCCATTCGGTGAGGGGTCAGCGGGGCAAGGCAGTACTGAATTCCTTCTCCAGACTCTGGACAAACTGGTCATTGAGGAAGAGCAGCTGACCATGGGGCAGGAAGCGGGTGAGGATGCCCTCGATGCGGTCGGCCCGCAGCAGGAGATTGGTGCCAGGGGTCAGCAGCCGGAGGTGGTCGAGGAGAAGGCGTGCCAGCAGCCGAAGTGTGTTCTCTGCCAGCAGCAGGTTGTCGTGGGCATCGAGCACCAGGGTGAAGCCTAAGGAGAGCACCCCCAGCCACACCACTGTCCGAGGCTCCCGGAAAGGGTCCCCTGCCGCCAGGCGGAAGGCCCCGCGCGGGGCCTCGTGCAGGGGCATCGGCTCATCGGGGGGCTGGGGCTGCAGGTCCGTGAGAGGCCTGCCGGACGCCTGCTGCTGCAGCCGGCACATGGACTCCACCTGCCTGGGGAGAGTGGGTGGGTCACCGCCTTTTGTCATCCTCCCGACCATCCTTGGAGCTGGGGGCCGCCACTATCCCCCTATCTCAGATGTAGAAACTGAGCCCCAAGAGACTAAGTGTCCTGCCGAGGGCCACAGAGAAGCAAGTGTGAGCTGGAACAGAAATCCAGACTCCAGCCTCCAGGCCATGAATCATTTCACTCAGTGAGGCCAAGAAAAGGCAGATTTTGAACTGAATTCCTTGGGCTGAAAAAGGGCACCAGGGGAAGAAATCCTGACCCACCTGCTTCCTCACCATAAAGAAAAGCAACCAGTGAGAAGTGGTGTAAAAGCCTCGTCCGGCGTGGGCTGCCCAAACTCTCCGCCCACTGTCCTCCTGCGCCCCTCTCCACATGACAAAGAAAGACCTTTCTCGTGGCCAGCCAGGCTTCTGAGGGCCCTCTCTCATTTCGCCTGAACTGCCCTCCATTTTGGGCCACGCACAGGCTGGCCTTACAGCAATGTTCGGTTTTCTGTGCCACAGAAGGGGGTCAGAGGTCCAGAGGAACCAGAGGTTGGCAGAGATCTGACACTGGGTTGTCTCAGAGAGTTAACCCTCCTCCCAGAATGCACAGTGGCCAGATTTTGGCACCCACTGACTCAGTCTGGGATGGGCACTCCAGCTGCAACAGTGTTTCCCAAACTGTACTCTAGACCCCAGGCTTTTGGAAGGCTCTGAGCACAAGGACTTCCTTGGAACCCTATTCTCTCTCCTACTTAGAGGTGAGTAACGCCTACAGGCACACTAAAGACCTGAGGATTCTTGCACTGCAAAGCATGTCTCATCTATACCGGCGTCTGCTGCCTATAGTCAAATCCCACCTCCATCCTACCTGCATAGCCTTGTGTAGGGTAAGTTCCTTAAACTCTCTCTACTTCAGTTGACTCAAATGTAAGGTGGGGATAATAACTGTACCTATGAGTTCATATATATGAAATGCTCAGAACATAAATGCTTAGTACATATTTCAGGTTCAATAAATCTTGACTATAACAATAATAAAGGCATTAATATTTCCTTTAGCCCTTTCTCATATAACACTTATGGACAACTATAAAAGACTCTTTGAAAAATGCTACTCTAAAACTTCCTCTCTGATTCTTGGTCCCCCTGTTTCTTGTGCTCCCCAGAAAACCTATCACAATTAGGCATGCATTCAATGAAGTTGTGGGGCTGATTGTAATTAATCCAGTTATTAATTAGCAGGAAAGAAGCAGGGGGATGGCTAAATGGTAAGAGCATGCTATTTGTGCAGCTTTGCCAGGAAGCTGCAAAGCCACCGGTCTACTCCCCGCAGATCTCTGGGGGAAGAGTCTGCACAGGGGAGGAATAGAGCATGCCCAGTAAAGTATAGGTGACAGAGTCTAGCCTGTCAGTTACAGCTGGGAACAATTCACTGGTCAGAGTAGGTGTGGCCACTGCAAGCACAGGAAGATTTAAGATACTTAGCTCCTGCCCTTGCTGGGTTTGCTCAGTGGTTAGAGCATCGGCCTGTTGACTGAAAGGTCCCAGGTTCAATTCTGGTTAAGACACATGCCGGGTTGTGGGCTCGACCCCAGTAGGGGGTGTGCAGGAGGCAGCCGATCAATGATTCTCTCTCATCACTGATGTTTTTATCTCTCTCCCTCTCCGAAATCAATTTAAAAAAACTATATATATATGTGTGTGTGTATGTGTGTGTGTATATATATATATATATGTGTGTGTGTGTATATATGTGTATATATATATATGTATATATACACATATATATATAAATGTGTGTATATATGTGTATGTATATATATGTATACATATACATATATATATACAAAGATACTTAGCTCCTAAATAAAGGAGTTCCCTCTCTTGTCTCTCGGTTCACCCAGGACTCTTGGGACTCTTACTGCAGGGGATTTGCTCTCTTGGCTCCGCTGAATTTGCCCACAGGGTTCACAGCCATGTGGACCCTGCCCACAATGGACTAATGGACGGTAACTAGCCTAACGCTGTGCCGGACCCAGCTCCACCATGGAATGGAAACTCCGGACACTGCCCTTGCTTCTAGCTTTGCTGAATCCCCAGCTGCCCCTCTCTTCCCGGACTGGATGAAGGGAAATGGGATCTTGGGAATGTAGGGATGTAATTCCACGTAAATGAAAATTACTCATTCTCCTGGGCGAGCCTCAGAAAACTATTTTTGTCAAGAGATCCTAAGGACCCGTCCCCCAGCACCTAATGAGGACAGGGACCTCCTACTTCCACCAGGATAGTGGACACCCCACTTCCACCAATAAGAGAGTTATAGTAGGTTGTGCAATTACCTGGCCACAGCCAAAATCTGCTCCTTGCGGAGGAGCCTGTCCCTCTCAGCACCGTGTGGTCGTGGGTCATCAGGTGAATTCTCGGCACCGAAGATGCAGGAGTAGAGCACTCGGCAAAGGCCCGCGTCCTCTGCCTGAGGGGCCCTCAAGGTGTGGATGAGGAAAGCGTGGACCATGGCTCCAGGGTGGGTGCTACGGGAAGCCAAACACCTCAGTGAGATGACTGTGAAAGCCCCGGAAAGGATCTGCCTAGCAGGGTCTGGGAGCATGTATGGAGGCTGATGTGGCTGGGCACCGGTCCTCCTCAGCCATCCAGGACACAGCCCCAGGCTCTGAGTCACAGTCTGGTCAGCACCACCTCTGCCCAGAGCAGCCTGGTGGTGACGAAATCTGACCATCTCAATTCAGTTCTGCAAAACTGGCCAGGAACCAGCAAAAGTGTCAAAGTCATGAGAGACAAGGGGAGCTAGAGAGCCACCCCAGACTGAAAGAGACTAAAGAGAAGGCAGAGTATGTTCTTGGATGGGATCCTGAGCCAAGAAAAAGGTAGTTTCAATAAAGGGCATTATTAGGACAACTCGAAGCATTTAAATATAGACTATATGTTAGGTGATAGTTTTGATCAATATCTCCTGATTTTGAACGTTGAGTAATGTCCTTCTGTTAAGAGGATACACACCTATACTGGGCCAGTATGGCCGGTGTGCCTCAGTGATTGAGCATGGGTCAATCAGGAGATCATGGCTGGATTCCTGGTCAGGGCACATTTCTAATAAGGGGGTGCGCAGGAGACAGCCAATCAATGATTCTCTCTCATCATTGATGTTTTTAACTCTCCCTTCCTCTCTAAAATCAATAAAAATGTGGTAAAAAGGAAAATACACACTGATATACCTCTAAACATAGAGGTAAAGGAGCATCACATCTGTAACTAACTTAATTATAACGGGGGATACAGGTCTTTATTTTTAAAATCCTCATGGGAGGATATTTTTCCACTGCTTTTCAGAAAAAGTGAAAAGGAGGAAGGGAGGGGGAGGGAGACACAGGGGAGAGAGAGAAAACTTTGATGTGAGAGAGAAACATCAATTGGTTGCCTTCCCATGCGTCCTGGGGGGTGTGAGGGGCACAGAACCTGCACCAGGTGTGTGCCCTTGGCCCCGAATGGAACCTGTGACCCTCCCATGGGCTGGTCCACACCACAGGCCGCTGAGTCACACCAGCCGGGCACGGGAGTGCTTTACTTAAAAATTTTTTAAATTTGAGATTATTTCAAAATAAAGACTAAATAATAATGATGACAATGATCATGGTCATGATGGTGTCTGACTGGCTCAATAGCCAGCCAGGGGTCAAAGGCAGTGGGTACACAGAATACAGGTATTTGTAGATAAATATAACCAGACCGATTTATTTTTCTTATTCTTAAGATATGTTTATTATTTATGTTTTGTTTTGAGAGAGAGAGGAAGGGGGAGAGTGGGAACGAGGGAGAGGGAGGGAGGGGGGGGGGGAGACAGACAGACAGACAGACAGAAACATCCATGGGCTGCCTCCTGCACGCCCCTCCTGGGGATGGGGCCCACACCCCAGGCCTGTGCTTTGACCGGAAACCAACCCGTGATCTCCTGGTTCATGGGTCAAAGCTCAACCACTGAGCAACACTGGCTGGGCAAGATCTTAAATAGATCTGACGGGAAGAAGGTTAGTGAAGGCGCTCTCAGAACACGAGCCCGCTGACCTCCATTGACCTTCTAACCAGAAGGACGCGTCATCAACCCTCGCCATGGCGTCCCCCACCCCCATAGAGAAAAGGTAGCAGCAAAGACCCATTACGTCACTGCCTCGCGCAACCCTGCAGCACAGTGCATTTTGGGGGTTGTAGTTCCTTGCTCCAGTCGGCAAGTTTTAAGCGGGGATATCCTCTCGTGAGTATGCTACCCCTTCAGCCCCCTGCCGCTGTCCTCAAGGCGTCGCACGTACCCTTCTTTCTGCTGCCACAGTCTTCTAACAGGCCGCTTCGCTGGCGGGGGAGCAATGGCGGCTGCGAGGCCTGCAGGCGCCTGCGCACAGGAGTCGCGGGCGCGTGCACGAGGGTGACGGGCGTAGGGTGCGGTGCTCCCTACGCCAGGCGGGGGCGTTCCAGGCGTTCCCACTTCTTGACATCCGGCGCGGGTGACCTCCCTAATCCTACGTAAGACTCCGAGCTCCGAGCTCCCGGCATTGCTCACGTCCGTCACTCCTGGACGGTTTATGCAGGGTTCGTCTACTGGCTCCGGTGGCCGCGAGGGGGCGCAGCGACCCGTCCTGTGGACCTCGAGGAAGAGGCTGGGTGGCTGAGTCATCGCCAGAGGGCGGGGTTCACACTCCCCTGGTCTCTGCCAGCCCTTTGAGGCTGGCGGGACCTGAACGTGGAGCTCGAGTTCTCAAACAGACCAGTATGCGTGGGAATCACTGAGACGTCAGATAAAATGCAGATCAGTGATTGAGCGTGGACCTATGGTTCGATTCCCGGTTGGGGTGGGATGCAGCTGGATCTCCAGTGTGTGGCTTGCAGGAAGCAGCCAGCCGATGATTCTCTTATCATTGATGTTTCCCTCTCCTTCTCCCTTCCTCTCTGAAATCAATAAAAACAAAAATTTAAAAATGCAGATTCCAGGAAATTATGACTAGGGGGAAATATGCATATTTGTGCGGTTTAGGCTGTGATTTTGGCTTGTGGTCCTGCAGGGGGTTAAAACTAGGGTTCCGTTTGGAGTAGAACGATTCAGTTCTGGTCCCAGGTGTCACCAGCTGTGTGTCCCTGACAGGTCAGTCACTTCGTTGGGCCCCAGTGGAGTCTATCGGATTTAGTAGTGTTCCTTTCACACTCCCACCTCTAACAAGCTCCCTCCTTGTCATCAAAGGCATAGTGAAGAGGCTTATACCTTAAACATGAAAGGAACACAACCCAATGCCAGCTTCCAGAGCCCTGCCTGGAGTAAAAGCCCCAATGGGGGCTTGGCGGAGAGGTGTTTGGGGCCCCACAAGGTGTCTTGGGTCTCAGTGCCAGCCTAGAGTACTCTCCCCCACACAAATACACGCTCCTTTTCTTTACCTCTTGTGAACTGCTGGTGTCTCCCCAGATGCGTCCCAGTGGTTCTTTTCTCAAAACCAACACACCCCTCACCCCCATGCTGGCTGTTCCCTCAGCCTGGAAGGCTCTTTCCTCCAACATGTGCTCAGACCAAAACTTAGGGAAGCCTTCCTGTCCAAACAGCCCATTAGCCTTCAGACGTCCCTTTTGCACCCAGGGTCAGCCTATGGTAGTGATGCCTCTGATGGGGTTCCAGCCTGACTACGGCACTCAGCTAAGGCCATGCACAAGGAAGGCCTGGAGCCACTCCAAACACAGTCCTTGACAACTGAAAAAACAAAGGACAGGGCGCCAGAGCCCTCCCAGGGCATGCACTCTGGGCCCTTCTGGGCAGAGGCCACTGAAGGGAGTCTAGAGGGGTGGGCAGGGCATCTGGGCATTTTGGCCACAAGTACAACACACAAACTTATTTGTGGATGGAGGGGCAGGCCCAGAGAGTGTGGGGCCTCGGGCAGAAGGCTGGGGTGAAGTTGGCTCAGTTCCTGACCCCAAGTCCCTATCACCCTCGGCCAGGACTCATGTCTGCCAGCTGATTACAGCAGAGAGCTGGAAAAGGGCTCTGGTCACCGGGGCCACCTGGCACCTGGAACACAGTGTGTCAGCCTCTGTCCACTCCTCAGGTAGTGAGTCCAGTCCAAGTCCCAGGCCGTTGGGGGGCGGCCTGTGTGAGGCGCGTGGAGGAAACCACAGGGAGAAACAGGCCCGAACCACTGTGCTGAAGTCAGTGAGGGGCCCAGATGAGGTGTGTCCAGATAAGTGGGGCATCTCAGGTGCCATTCCTGGCTTTTTACCCCTCAGCCATCTCATGCTTCTGAGATCAAAAGCCATGTGCCCCCTGGCCAGTATGGCTCAGCTGGCTGGAGTGTCATCCCATACACCAAAAGGTGGCATGTTTGATTCATGGCTAGGGCACAAACCCAGCTGGAGAGTTTGATCCCTGGCCAGGGCAAGTGTGGGAGGCAACCAATGGATAAGGCAATGTTTCTCTTTCTCTCTTTCCTTTTCCCCTCCTTCTATCCCTCCCTCCTCCCTTCTTTTCTCTAAAATCAATTAAAAACAGACAAACAAACAATAGCCACAGGGGCATAACTCCTTTAAAAAAAAAAAAAAGCCGCCCAGCTGGTGTGGCTCAGTGATTGAGCATCTACCCATGAACCAAGAGGTGACTGGTTCCATTCCTAGTCAGGGCACATGCCTGGGTTGCAGGCTCCATCCCCAGTAGGGGGCGTTTAGGAGGCAGCTGATTGATGATGTTTCTCTCTCATCAATGTTTCTGTCTCTCTAATCCCTCTCCCTTCCTCTCTTTAAAAAAAATCAATAAAAACATATATATATATAGAAGCCTAAGTGACCATTAGGACTGAAAGACCAGAACCTCTAGTCGACCAGTTGCGATGATGCATACTGACCACCAGGGGGCAGACGCTCAATGTAGGAGCTGCCCCCTGGTGGTCGGTGCACCCACAGGGGGAGCACTGCTCAGCCAAAAGCCAGGCTCATGGCTGGCTAGCGCGGTACAACAGAGGGTGCCTCTCCCTACTCCATGGCAGCGCTACTGAGCAGTGGTGGCAGGCGCAGCAGGCTGGGATGATCACGAGTGACGCAGCACCAGCTTGGGCTCCTACCTCACCGCCTGCTGCTTGGTGCACTGTTACATCCCCCAAGGGGCCCGGGATTGCGAGAGGGTGCAGGCCAAGCCGAGGGACCACTCCCCTTCCTGTACATGAATCCGTGCACCGGGCCTCCAGCTTAAAAATAAAAAGTTATGTGCACCCCCTGGCAATGGGCAAAGAGGCACCTGATTGCTGCTGGTGTGGCTCTTATATCAGCCAGGAGCAGAGCAGATGTACAGTCCTTAGTTCATCCTAGCTTGATGCCTATGTTGGTTGGTGGCCAGAGCTGTTTCATGCCTGGGACACATTAAAAATCATAAAACAAAAAGAGCCATCTGCTGAGAACAATGAGGCAGGAAAGAGCTTGGGTCGCTGAGACACACAGCCTTCTTGCTGAGTGAGGAACACATATTTCAGTTTTGTTCAACTGCTATGTGGGGCTTCTGTTACAGGCAGCCTATATCCTTCCCAAGTGAGGCAGCATGTGAAGTGGACAGGATGAAGCTGGGCGTGTAGCAGGCACTTCGTAAACCAATACATTTTGGCAACTTAAAAAAAATTTATTTCAGAGAGGGAAAGGCAGAGAGAGAAACATCTATGATGAAAGAACCATTGAGCAGCTGCCTCCTGCACGCCCCCTACTGGGGATTGAGCCTGCAACCCAGGCCCGGGCACTGACAGAGAATCGAACCCCGGACCCTTCAGTCCGTAGGCCGGCACTCTATCCACTGAGCCAAACTGGCCAGGGCAAATTTTGGCAACTATTAATCCAAAGGCAGAACAGGAAAGCAGACTTAAATCAGGCTGCCATCTTCTGGTCTGGTGGCAGCCCAGAGCAGGGGGATGGGTAGGCTGAACTTTCCAGTTCTTCGTGGGTTTACAAGACCTCTGAAGAAAAACGGAGCAATCTGAGTGATGAGGGCAATGTGTATGCATGTTTATGTGTGTGAGGCTTCTACAGTGATTGCCCTAGAGATTGGGGTGGGGCCAGGCCCACAGTTAATATGTAGAGTTGTGGGTTTGCGGGATATGCATAGTTGGGTGTGTGTGAGAGAGAGACAGACAGACAGACAAGTGAAGGAAGAAAAGTAAAATTAAATAAAGCACAACAAAAAAGATTAAAGGAGCCTGAAGGAAGCAGACAGATGGCTGGATCTGAGGCCTGTCCCACCTGCCTACATGTGACTGGGGGGCCGAGGGCGCGGGCACACCTTTCTGCCATTTCCCCTCCTCTCTCTCTGGCTGTGGGCAGAGGGGACTTTGCCTCACCCCCAGCCTGCTCTTCTCAGGGGTTTTCTGAGTTTGCCGGAGTGCCTACAGACCCTCACGTTGGCCCCTTCCTTCCTCACACCCTGGTCCTCCTCTTCTCTCTACCCCATATGGCGGCAGCCTGGTGTTTGCCTCTTCTGGTTCCCTTGGTGTCACCACGAGGATGCGCTTGGTGACCATCACTGACTCACTTTGGAAAGCAGGTTCTGTTCCCCACCTACCCAAGCAGAGCAGGACCTGCACCACTGTGGGCAGCCTGGCAGGGGAGGTTCTGGTGCTGCTCCCAGGCATTGGGACCAAGCCCAGGTCCCACTTACATATCTGCAGTCGCAGGACAGCCCTATTGGCTGTGGACAGCTGGAAACCCGTATCAATGATCTTTATAGACCCCAAGACTTCAGGCCATACCAGTCAAGCCACCCCTACTTCTGGATGTCTGGAGAGCAATTAGGTGGAATCTGCCAGCCTCAGGCAATGGATTTTTGATTGATTTCCTGTTAAGGCTATCTAGGCATTTCTGGAAGATAAAAGCAGGAAACTAGGAGGGAGAAAGGGCCTGCTTTTTTAGAGAATTCAGACTAGCTAAGACTTAGTGGATATGGTTGCCCTAGAATAAAGGGGACCAAAATTGGGCAAGACTTCTCCTTTATTCTCCTCCCACTCCCTGAACCAGCTCAGAGATGACATTGCCCTGTGTAAGCAGCCTCCCATGGGCCACCCCGATGGCTTCTCCTGTCACCACCAAAACCCCCACTCACAGCCTCCTGTTACTCAAACTGTGCAGTAGGCTTCCTGCCTTCTACATGCAGTGGCTGGGTTTTCCTCCTGTAACCCATCACCCATGGGCTTTTCCATGTACAGATAGGGGAGAAAACACCCAGGCTGTCCCCATGTTTAAAATTAAATGTTTTGGGATGCATCCTTTTATCTGTCTGATCCCCACATGCCCTAAGGAATAACAGCCATAGCAGATTTTTATGTGGCACTGGCTGTAGGAGATCCTGTTCTAAGTGTTCTACACACTTAGAACATTTGATCTAATCCACAACCCTTGGAAGGAGGGCTTTGTTTTTTTATTTTTTATAAATATATTTTTATTGATTTCAGAGAGGAAGGGAGAGGGAGAGACAGAAACACCAATGATGAGAATCATTGATTGGTTGCCTCCTGCACGCCCCCTACTGGGGATGGTGCCTATCACCCGGGCATGTGCCCTGACCGGGAATCGAACCGTGGCCTCACAGTTCATAGGTTGACACTCACCACTGAGCCATGCTGGCCGGGCAGTCGGGGTTTTATTATCTCCATTTTACAGATGAAGAAACTGAGGCGTAGCAAGATCAAGTAACTTTCACAATGTTACACATGTGCAGAGGCAGGTGTTCGTGTCAAAGGAGTTTGATTTTAGTCTGCTCCTTCCCCTCCCCTTGGGTTTCCCTTTCTTCCCCTGTCCCCTCAGGGTCACCTCAGAGGCTGGCTCAGCTCCTGCCCCCAGCTCCTGGAGGCCATACGCTTAGCACTACTTACTCCTTACACCCCAAGCCTGGGAACTTCTCCCAGATTGGTGACTTCCTTACCCAGTGCTCCCAGGCCCAACCCAGGAAGCTCCCTCCCCCCCAACCCCCCCCACCCCCCGCCCCGTGAGCCCCAAGGCCTATGGAAGCAGTCTTGGCTGGGACCCAGGAGGACTCGTCCAAGTGTGATTGGCCCTTTCAAACGGCCTCGTCTTGCTTCCGGCGGGGCTGAGAGCCAGGAGGCCCCACGAGGTGGCTCAGGCCCAGACACGTGAGGCCCTTTCCCCTCCCGCTGCCCCAGGCATGCTGACTCAGAGCCTGGCAGCTGCGGTTGCCACCCCTCCCAGGGGTGTGCGTGCAGTGGGGCTGGGTGGGGCAGAGGCAGTCCCCCCAGCGATGCGCGATGCCTGACGCCCACACACATTCCTATGGGAGTCGGGTGGGATTGCTTCTTACTTCTGTCCCATAACCCCCTGTCTTCTTTACACAACAGCCTGTGAATAACTTCACATCATCCAACACACTCGCAGGCCTGACTCTCATGGCTGCAAAACAGCCACTTCTTCATCGTTACTCAACTTCCCTCTCCTGATTGTTTCCAGATCTCACGTGGCCGAGGACCTCCTTGTCTAAATACCCTTCTGCACCAACAGTTTGTTGCCTCTGGAAAGTACAGTGCCTGTGTGTTCCGTTCCAGGGATCAAGACTTTTTAGAAATCACAAGCCTTCTAGATGGTTGTGCGCTATCACTGGATGGAAACAAGCCAGTGACACATAGCCAATTAATTCCAGACTCGCTGTAACTTTTTAAAAGACTCTGATGAGAAAAAAAAAAAAAAACCCACAAAAAACGAGGTTACCATTTCAATGTAAAAGAGTCAGAAAACAGACTGGGTCTGTGATGCACCAGCCCCACTTCTGCCATGCCACGGCTGGTAGAGTCAGCCTTGACAACAGAGCTCTTTGCTACGCACAGCAATTAAATTCTCTGGTTAAGAGAAAGAGATTAAAAGTCATCAGCTTTGATGAGAATGTGAAGCAACAGAACTCTCAGACACTGCAGGTGGGAAATAACCCTGCAGGTGGGTATAGTAACCCTGGAGAACTGTGTGGAAAATACTATAGCTGAATACACACAATTCTACTCCTGGGTATATTTTCAGTACAATTGAAATAGTCCCAAATAATCCACGGAGGGCAGAATGAAAATGACCTATACTTTGACTGCAGTGGAGATTACACAAGGGTGTGCATTTGTCAGAACTCAGAACTGTATGCTCAAAAGGGTGAATTTGCATATAAATTATATATTTAAAAAATATATTTTATTGATTTTGTACAGAGAGGAAGGGAGAGGAATAGAAAGTCAGAAACATCGATGAGAGAGAAACATCGATCAGCTGCCTCCTGCCCCCCTTACTGGGGATGTGCCCACAACCAAGGTACATGCCCTTGACCGGAATCTAACCTGGGGCCCTTTGATCCACAGTCCGACGCTCTATCCACTGAGCCAAACCGGTTTCAGCTAAATTATATCTTAATTTTAAAAAAATTGCTTCCTGGCTGGCATGGCTCAGTGGTTGAACATCAATCTATGTATCAGGAGGCCACAGTTTGATTTCTGGTCAGGGCACATGCCCGGGTTGCAGGCTCGATCCCAGGGGCATGCAGGAGGCAGCCAATCAATGGTTCTCTCTCATCATTGATGTTTCTATCTCTCTCTCCCTCTTCCTTCCTCTCTGAAATCAATACAATATTTTTTTAATGTATTGATTGATTTTAGAGAGAGGAGGAGAAAGAAACATTAGTATGTTATTCCAGTTACTTATGCATTCATTGGTTGATTCTTGAATGTGCCCTGACCCGGGATTAAACCTACAACCTTGAAATTTTGGGACGCCACTCTTACCAACTGAGCTACCTGGCTTAGTGCTGTATCTTAATTTTTTAATTTAAAAGTCAAAAAAGAAAAGTAGAATGAATAATTCAATTTAGGAGTGTCCTATATAATAAAAGACTAATATGCAAATTGACCCAATGGCAGAATGACTGGTCACTATGATGTGCACTGACCACCAGGGAGCAGACACCTAACACAGAAGCTGCCCCTGGTGGTCAGTGAGCTCCCACAGGGGGAACGCTGCTCAGCCAGAAGCCAGGCTCATGGCTGCGAGCACAGTGGTGGTGGGAACCTCTCCTGCCTCTGGCGCAGGCAGGCAGTAAGGAGCGAGGGGTTCTGGACTTCGAGAACCCCAGACCGCAAAAGGGATGTCTGGGGATCAGGCCTAAGCTAACAGGTGGACATCCCCTGAGGGGTCCCAGACTGCGAGAGGGTACAGGCCAGGCTGAGGGACCTCCCACGCAGTGCACCAATCTTGTGCACTGGGTGACTGCACAGTGATGAATAAAGTACTGCTAAAGGAAACATGGATGGGTCTCAGAATTATTCTGCTGAGTGAAAGAAGCCAGACACAAAAGAGTAAGAACTCTATGATTTCACATATATGAACAGGTGAAACTTAGTGAACTCTGTTATTTCACAGCTCTAGAACAGGTGAAACTAACCTGTTATAGTGGTCAGAATAGTGGTGACCTCAGAATTCAGAAAACTGGAGTGACCATGAAGAAACCTGGGATTGGAGACACTCCTGTACCTTGAGCTGTGTGGTGGTTCTTAGGTCTCTGCTCTATGCTTAATATGTGTGCCCTTGAGGAAATGTTGATTATTCAACTTCACACACACACACACACACACACACACACGAAAAAAACATTATTTTGTCCTGGCCAGTGTGGGTGTGGCTAAGGTGGTTGTGCGCCATCCCATGCATCAGAAGGTGGAGGGCAGGGCAAATGCCTGGTTCCTGTCCAGATCCTCAGTAAAGGATGTGCAGGAAGTGGCTGATGGATATTTCTCTCTCACATTTATGTTCCTATCTCTCTCCCACTCCCTTCCCTTCTCTCTAACATCAATTAAAAACATCATCTTAATTCTATTATTTTTTAGTATGAGTATACGTTTATTAAAGCTGGGGACAGTGAAACAAGGAAGGTCTTAGCATAGAAGAAGCAACAGGAGAGCCGAGGCTGGGCTGCTTTAGCTCACTGGGACGTCAGAGAAAAGGGAGTCTTGGAGGCAGGCTCAGGGGGTTCACCCAGGTCAAGTTGCCATTGCCTACAGCTCCCCTGTATCCCTTAGAGTTTAGGAGATGCATGCCTGGGGGTGAGGTGGAGGAGGAGGAGAGAAGGAAGGGAATGGCACAGGCACGTTCCCCGGAGGGAGAGCGCACTGAAAACATTATTTTTTTAAATTGTCATTGCAAGTTACCTGGAGAGTAATTCAGATGATGCCCAGACCCTGAGCCTGCCCACTGACTAGGCTGGGCCTGATTCCCACTCGCGCCCAACCGCACGCAGCTCTTTAACCACGTGAGCCGGTTGCACGTGGTTTCTTGCAGAGGAGAATTCCTGCCCCACCCTGGCCCAAGCACACAACCTTCAAAACTGGCCAGCAGCCCAGGATTTAAACCACTTCCTTGTCTGATCCTCTTCCCTTTAGGAGCGTCCAGGAAGAAAGTTAAAGCTTCTCTTGCTGGAGTGTTGGGGGATTGGGCACCTCTACTTCATCCCTTGAACTTCCCAGAGTCAGAAGGGACCCTGGCCGGATTTGGAAAGGTGAACCCCACCCCCAGGCTCAGGCCTGCACCTTCCGCAGGGTAGATGACAGCACCAGGGCCTTCTCTCCTGGAAGTTTTGTCTCCTGGCTTGCCCCAATCCCCTCCCAGCCCTCCTCGTCTGTTTCCCCTGCAAAATGACCTGAAAACTGACCTGGTGAGCTTGAGATAATATATAACAGAGTCTGGAGCAGACTAAGTGCCCCGTGACTGCAGTGATGGATTATGAGGGCAGACATGGCTGTGCATGTCAGCACCTGGCACACAGCCTGGGCTTTGTTAGACACTCTGTGCCCGTTGCTCCCTCCTCCCCGTGTGATCTGATCCAGACTGATGGAGGGGGAAGAGTACACTCAGAGCAGAAGCCAGGCAGCCCAGCCCCACCCCCTTGACTGCTCTGGGACCAAGGCAGGGAGTGAGTAGTGAGACAGTCCTGGATTGCTGTGTGACCTGGGGCAAGTCAGTGCCCTCTCTGGGCAACATTGCCTTCCTGCTCTGTAAAACCAGATGGGGGGAGTCAGGAGACCATCTGAACACTTAGGGTGGGGCAGACAGTTTTCAGCAGGATAATGCTCAGGGCTCACTCTTTTTATCAGGGGCCTGTACAGCTGTTTCTCCATTTCTGGGCAAACCCCCTCACCCAAATAAACTTTGGCCTTTGTGTCAGCTGCCTGATTGGTGGATACAGGGGGCATGCTGGAGTCTTAATGGCCCCACACTCTCTGAGCAGAGGCCCAGTCCCCAGGTACCTGACCACACACCTGTTGTGTCCTTGCAGGGGGATCCGGAGCAGGAATAAAAACCAATCCTTTAGGTATAACAAACTTGAGGTCAAGCTGAAGACAGGGAAAGTACCCTTTAGACTCACTCAGCCTTAGAACCTGGAGTCACTTCTCATTGCTAGAAATAGCCTCCATTTTCCCATCTGCAAAATGGAGTGAATAATCATCCCACCACCTACTTCAGAAGGTAGATGAACTTCCACAGAAAGTGGTAATGACTCCTGCTCTGTGTGTACTCTTGCTGGAGTGTTGGGGGATTGGGCACCTCTACTTCATCGTGAGTGGGAATTCAGCCCAGCCAAGTCAGTGGGCAGGCTCAGGGTCTGGGCATCATCTGAATTGCTCTCCAGGTAACTTGCAATGACAATTTAAAAAAATAATGTTTTCAGTGCGCTCTCCCTCTGGGGAACGTGCCTATGCCATTCCCTGTATCAGACAGCATCTTATGTGTACATTTGCAAAGGAGTCCCTGCAATCAACAACACATTGGTGGTGGTGGCGGGGAGGTGGCGGGGGAGGAGGAAGGAGTTAACAGAGCAGTGGTATTCCCATAGAGGGTTTCCTGAGACACCAGTTTTGGGCCTGGGACCGATTCTACTAGACAGGCAGTTTCCCATTTGCTGATCTTGAACTCAACATCTCCCGGGTGGTGGAAGCTCTGTTGGGCACTGGGGATGCTGAAGAAATCCATTTCCCTGACAGGGCAATGGACTGGTAAGTTGGTAGGCTTCTGAGACTGACAATTGAAGTTGAGTCTTACAAGAGGAGGAACAGAAGGGAGAGCCTTTCTGAGGGTGGTGCAAGAGATCCAAAGGCATGGAACTGTGCAGAGCAAGGTATGGAGCATTTGTCAGAGGGGAGCAATGAGGCTGGTGAGCAATGAGTTCTAGAGGAGAGATGGGTTTACTCTTGCCTTCTTGGTTCAAAGTTTAGCAAGGCTGCTTGAGTAGCCAGATGAGGGGGAGTCTCAGCAAGACTTGGGAAGGCAGCATGAGCAGCATCCCCAGTAGTCTTCCAGGCCCAGTCTGGCCATCTGCCTCTGCCCTCTCTCACCATCAGCACCTGCGTGATCTTGTCAAGGGCTCCACAGAACACAATGCTGGTTGCTCAACTTGTTCAGCGCTTTATTGAAACAAGGCCCTAACAGATGACTCATCAGGGCCTTCAAGCACAGCCCTCCCCACATCCTGAGATTAAAAAGTCAGAGGTGGTTCTGTCCTTAGTTTAGCTGCTACCTCGACATTTCCTCTTGAATATTTTCCAACCTTAAAATGTAAAGATTTTGTCCAGAAAGACACATACATACTCCTGATGAAGGCTGTCAGGCTCACTGAAACACTTCCACCCAGTGATTTATGTGCAAGGCATTGTGCATCTACAGGTCTCCATCCATTCCTCGTCCGTCCATTTGTCCATCCATCTGTTCATTCATGACAAGACAGCAGCAAGTTCTCACAAGTCAGGCCCCAGGGTTCACAGTAGTGGGGGCTGGGCTTCCAGCGAGGTTAAGAACGCAGGCCTTAGCCCTCACCCAGTGGCCCCCAAGTATAACATCCCTTTCCGAGGCAACAGAAGACAGGCCAAGTGGGTAATTAAGGTTTGAGTCTATAACCCCAACTGGACAGGGAGAGCCTAATGGGTAACTTCGAGTGGGTCAACCCTCCCTTCAGGTGACCACTTGACTGCCTGTGGATGTCCTGAGATGGGAAAAAAATCAGACAGACAAAGCACGCATGCAGGTAACACTGAAACAGGAAGAGTAAGAGCTTATGTTTGTACTGGAGGTGCACGTAAGGAGGGACAGGAGAGAGGGAACACACAGACACACGTAGGAGTGCTACTGAGGGCCAGGGCACAGTTCTACTCCCAGGGCAGGGAGGAGTGCGGCTCTGGCCCATTTGGGGCTGTGGTTTCCCTCAGCCTCAAACATACAAAGCCCCTAGGGAAAAGGGGACTTTTATGGACACAGGAAGACAAAGTGTTAACCCAAACAAGGAAGAAAAAAATGCAAAAGGTTCCTGTTGGACACAAAATACTTCCTTCGAGCTGGACATAATCCAATTTCACTGCCAACAGGCTGGGTTCTTCTAGGGACTGAGGTGGCACCAGGATATGGAGTACGGTCGGAGTGAGACAAGGGGATCAGGACTGGGGCAGATGGACAGGACACCCTCACTGTCCTGGGGCCTCCAGCAGATCCTCAGTATTACAGGCCTCTGGGTAGCTGATGCCCAGGCCACGCAAGGCAGTGAAGGTAGGTGCGTCCGTGGCTGGCCTTTCACTGGTCCTGCAGGCGGCTGCAGAGCTCCCTTCGGCTGCGCTCCCCAGCCCAGCTGCGCGTCTTGAGGCGGAAGGTCCTCAGCTTGTCCCTGAAGGCCTCGTGGTTCATGGGCCGATAGTCCTGGGGTTCACAGAAGGTCTAGGACAGGATGGGAGAGGTCAATCAATACAGGGAATGGGGGGTGGGGGGGCAGCCCGCTCTTCTCTTAGGGTGTTGCCTAGCCAAGCCCTTTCCTTGTAGTCCAACCCTCCCCTAGAGGCTGTGGCCACCCCTGCCTGCAGTACCGGGTGCTGTGGGAAGAACTCCTTGTAGCCGCCTTTGAGGATGTACATCTCAGGATAGTAGAGGCTGGGGTAGTCATTGATGGTTCGATCTCGCTCCCTGATGAAACGGCACCTGGGACCAATGGGTGCAGGAGTCAGAGCTGGGCGTGCAGTAGGGTGGACCTCAGGGAACCTGTTCCCCGCCCACTCCTTTGAGCGCCTTGGAGAACCACAAAAGGCACTTTTAGGCCAGTCTGGCTACTGGGCACTTGAAGAGGCTACGAGATGGAAGGAAGAAGGAAAGCCAAGGGAGCCTCTCTGTTTCTAGAAGGCAGTTGCAGAATCATTGTCAGTGTTATCTGGCCTGGACTGGGAAAGGGGAAGCAGAACGAAGAGAAGCTGCCAGAATTCCAGAGATATGTTCAGAGGTCTGGACAACACTCGGTGAGGGCGAGAGGTGGGGAAAGGAAAGGACATCTGAACACCAGAAGAGTCCATGTCACTGAGGATTGGGACAGGGTCCTTGGATTTTAAGGACACTGCTGAAGGTTCGAAATCGGATTTGGGGGTGGGGAATGGGGTGACAACGGATAGAGGGTGAGGCTTGATGGGAAGGACTGTAAGAGGGAGACAGGGGGAGGCAGTCAGATGAGACAAGAGGCCCAAGTCAAAGAGGGGCTGGGCTCAGGCTCTTGGCCATAGGATGGCGCCAGCACCCACAAGCCTGGGTGGAGCTGGGACTCACATGCGGGGCCCACGCTCAGATGAGAATTCACAGTGGAAAATGAGGATGACTCTCTTGTCCAGGCTGCAGGGTGTGATGGGGCTCTGCAGCAGGAACGTCTCGGCGTCCTGCTCCAGGGCCAGGTTCACAGCGGTCTGCAGGGCAGCTGGAGGTCAGGCCACTGCCCTGGGCTTGGCTGGCAGACCCCGCCCCTATGCAGTTCCCATCTTTCAACAGGGTGACCCCACCTCTTGCTGGGCAGGACCCTTCCCCACAAGAGGGCGCCCCCACAGACGAAGGATAGAACTGGTGGGTCTTCAGAACCTCTCTGGTCACCCCGCCTCACCTTGATGTGCCCGCCTTCATACTCGTAGGGGTATCTGCAGTCCACAATCACAAACCTCTCCACGATGTTGCTGAACTTGCCCATCAGCAGAGCCACCATCTGTAGGAGGCCATGGAGGTGGGTTCCAGCAGGTCAGGGGCTGGCTCAGAACCCTACCCTACCCTACCCTACCCTACCCAGAGCTTGCAGCCTGTTCTTAGCAAAGGTTCACAGGCGGACAGCTCATCTGCACATACCGTTTCTGGTGAGATGTACTTGAGGTCTTGGTGCTTCCCATCCACAGTCTGTAGGAGGAAGGCCTGCAGTGAAGCGGGAGCGGGGAGGGGGGTTGGGGAGTGTGAGAAGGAGAAGAGGAAGAAGGAGAAATGGGTAAGAAGAGGAGCAGGGAAGGATGGAGTTTCTTTCCCAAGCCCAGAGGCCACACCTGATTTGACCTTCAAATTCAGCTGATTCCCATAGCAACTGAGAGGAGCCTTTTGGGTCTGATGCCCCAGGAACAACCTTCTAAGGGAAAATGAAGGGGGGGCAGAAGCGATGGACTCCTGCGTCTACCTCCGGTTCTGCCAAGCCCGGGAATGAGGCCTGAGGAGGGTCAAGCTAGACGTCCATTTGGAAGTGTTTTCCAAGGTGGAGACATCACTGATGCGTGGACACATGTGAGAGAGAGTCAGGAGAGCAGAGTCCAGGTGAGAGTAAAGGACGATAATGTGCAAAGGGCAGAACAAAGGGGCCTCTGGGGACAGAGGATGGCACTGAAGCAGCTGCTGGGCTCGGGGGCTACAGTCGGCAAGGGGTGGAGCCTGAGGGTCTTGCCAGCTGGTACCTTCGAGTAATCCCCAATCAGTTCACGGTGGTCACTATCCAGGATGTTCTCAATCTCGTCGTGACACAAGGACTTGGAGCGAAGGACACGGGCTTTCTGTGAGATAGATGGCAGCCAAGATCAGGGGGGAGCTGCCCCTCCAGGCCCAGTCTGGCTGGTACCCCCCTGGCCTGCACCCTGGCCGAGAAGGGCTCGCAGGGTAGACTGGGAAAGTGGCAGCCCCGCCCCAGGAGGAGGGCGCTCTCTCACGGGTTCCTCGGCCTCCTGCTGCTCCTCCAGAGGGGTCACACTCCTCCTCCGCTTGTTCTGTGTGGGCAGCTCCCTGTCCTGGGGCCGCTCGAGTCTCTTGAGGATGGGCCGGATCACACCACAGGGCATGGACGGAGAGCGGAAGAGCCGCTGGCACTTGCTGAACATGATGAAGTCCTGGCAAGGGCAGTAGGTCAGGGTTCAGGGTGCTCAGCTCCTGCTTTCCCCCAATCCCACCTGGAACGTAGGGGGCCACCCCAGAAACTCACCTGCTCCTCCTCCGTTTCCAAAGTCTTGACCAGTGGGGCACTAATGAGGCTCTCCATGCCTGGAGGAACTACATCATCGTCCTGAAGCCAAATCAACAAGGATATGGGTCACACCAAGAGGCACAGGCCAAATCCCTCAGGCCCCAGTCCTCCAGTGCAGCCTTCTCTGGCCTTGCCAGCACCTCCACACAGGGCAGCCCCCCAGAACCAGGAGAGGGCAGGGACCCTTCACTGCTAACTGGCACAGAACCATGAGAAGCCGTGCAGGAGCGCATTCCCTCCACCCTGCCCATCCTCCCCTCGCTGCAGCACCAGCCACTGCTCTTCTCTGATTGGCCAGAGGTCAGTCTGTGACTCAGTTACCTCAGATCTTCTGACATTCGGATGGGGTCGTACTCTTGCTGCAGGAGCTCAGAGCTCTCCTCTTTGGGACATCCCAGGGAGGGAGATGTAGGGGGCCTGATGGAGCAAGACTGCTTACCTTTAAGTCATTCTCCAGGATGTCCACAAACCCGTCATCTTCATCAGGGACCCCCTTGGTGGGGGTCAAGGGAAAGCGCTGGGCCAGGGGACTCAGCTCCTCTGCTTCCATCTTCCGCTCAGGGGTGAGACACTTGCATGGGTGACGAACAGATGCAGGCTACTCAGTGGTGGGGACCCAAGGCAGTCCCCACCCCCTATCCTTCTGATAAAAGGTTCCCCTGCCTCAGGCTCAGAAGCACCCTCCCATCACCAGGCTGCCTTCGGGGGCCCCTGCCCTGTGTGCATGCCTGCCCTGCTAGGGTCAGCTCTCCCGATGTACCATCAAGTCGGGGGCCGAACTCGGCCTCTGGGCAAAGGCTTCTCTGCGGTTGGCCCACTCAGCCAGAGCCTGGGCGTGGTTGGGATGTGTGGGCTTCCACGGCATCTTGAAGACAAATCCATCCTGTGGGCGGGGGGAGGTGGTGTCATCAAATGCTAGAGAACCACCCCAGCATGCCCCTGTCTCTCCCTGGAGAGCTCCCATTCCGGCCTGCGGGAAGCGCACATTCTCCTTGTCCTCCTCAGAGCTGTGGGCGGTTTGGTCACGAGCCTCGCTCTTCTTCCAGCTGCCAGGCCCTTGGGCATTGGTGATGTTCCGCAGCACGGGGCTGTGGCCCAGAAGCCTCACCTGGGGAGCCAGGGGTGGGGCAGCAGGTACTGAAGGTTTCATTCACCCATTCACCTCCCACACTCCACCTCCCATAGCCAGACCAGGAGTTGGGCCCCAGAACCCTCCTGCCCTTCCTCAGAGGGCACTCACCGGCAAGGACTGGAAGCGTCGGATGGTGAACTGCTTACTGCTGAAGGAAACAGGGACACATCAGGGCTGAAGAGTCTGGGACTGACATGGCGAGCATGCAGGATGCCCCTCCACCAGAGCCCTGGGCACCCTGCCCATGCCAATGGGGGCAGAGGTAGCCTATGGTGGGCAGACCACCGGAGCCTGTAAGGGGAAGCCCAAGTGCTTACCTTCGAACGAACTGGCTAGCTGCCTGGATGGCCTGTTCAAACCTAGGAGAGAGAAGGGTCCCATGACCCCACCTCCCATACAGCCCACCATCCACCACCAGCATCAGGCCCCCAGACCACAAGACATAAGGACCAGGGCTAAGGACAGTGGAGAGGGGAAGTGGGAAAAATGTCAACTATCTGGGGACCCAGATTTTGAGGAGGGGGAAGATGAGAGCCAGCCTGGGATTTTAAAGGCTCCCTGAATGGAAGAGGGCCCAGAGAATGGCAGCAATGGAGACAGCTGGGGCAGGTCAAAAGGTGGCTGAGCGTTACCCAGACAACGGTCATGCCAGCCTGCCCTCAAGTCTTCCACCTGTATGCAAATCACCTCAGTGGGGCCATATGGCCGCCAGGAAAGGCATTCATCCATCCCGTGATGACAGGCCTTGGCTGACACTGTGGGTGTCTCCAGGGCCTGGATGCCAGGAAGGCTGGGCTTCCTTCCCCTTGTGTGGGGCTCTCTGGGCTCCCCCAGAATAGCAGCCTGGTTTAGTGTGCCCGTGGCCAGCCAGTTTGCCATGCCAGACCCCATAGTGACAAATGTGTAGGGTTACACCCTCTTCTCCCTCCTATGGAATTTTTCAGGATCCAGCCTCTGTCACACCCCCTCCTTCTGCCTGAGGAGAGGCCAGCAAGCAAGGAATTCCAACAGATGTTCCTTTTGAGGCAGGAGCACAGCTTCTGTAGATAGCTACCCCGCCCCCCAGCTCTGTTACCAGAGGCCACCTGCCATGCAGGGCTCTGTGCATCTATGCGTACACTCACTCACTCACACTCTCTCTCTCACACACACACACACACACTCACACGCTTCTTTCTGAGAAACCGTTAAAGCAGGTGCGGGGTGGGGGAGTACTGAGGACTAAAAGGTCAGGGGTTTGGGCTCCAAGGTGTGGGCAGGTGTCTGTGCCCAGACAACCTGATGTCGAGATGATTGGTTTGGTCTCCAATCTGCACCTGAGCCTTGGGGTAAAGCAGGGACAGCCCGTTGGCACCAAAACCTAACCTAACCTGCAGTCCCTCCACCCAATTCTCTTCTCGTTTCCTGTTTGTGAACAAACCCTGTAGCCCAGCCTAGTCTGATCAAAGGCAGTGGGAGGAAAAACAGCCACTGCCCTAAACTCAAAGCCACAGTCCCCCAGCCCAGGCTGGGGATGCCCAGCCGTTCTCACTAATGCCTGGCAGCTGCTCTCCATCCTGAGGCTTGAACAGCTGGATAGGACAGCTGTGCTCTAGAAAGTACTACTCCTGCCCCACAAACAAGGGGGTGGGATCTAGCCCATCAGCTCCCTCTCCAGGCCATCTTTCAAAGAGCCTGGTCAAGGGGTGGACAAGAGGGTCAAGTGTCACTGAAGCCAGAGGTTGCTGATAGGATAGCTGAGGGTCAAACTAGCCTGTAACAACTATTTTGTTTGGCCTAGAGTGATAAAAGTTTTGAATCAGTTGGACCATATTTTAAAATTGTGATATTTCACACACATACGTATAAGCAGAAAGGAAAACAGGACACATACCAACCTATCTACCCTAACAAAAGAGGAATGTGCAAATTGAGCATACCTCCACTATGCCCATCAGCCAATCAGAAGCACATATGCAAATTAACCAAACAAAGATGGCAACTTAATTTGCATACACAGGCATGGAGCAGCCAGGAAGGGCAGGATGCATGCTATTAGGGGGAGGGAGGAGGGCAGAGGGAGCTACAGGAGTGGCATTCCAGCCTGGAGCAGAGACTTGCAGGCTTCTGGGAGGCAGCCAGAAGCAAAGACTTGCAAAGGCTCCTGGACGGCCAGAAGCAAAGCCAGGGGAAGGAAGGCCTATTCTTGCATGAATCTTCGTGCAATGGGCCTCTAGTATTCCCATAAAGGCTGACTGGCATCAAGTATCTGCTGCTCCCAGAGGCCGCTATCCCCACCATTCTGCCCTGAGCCTACTCTCAGATGCTCCTGTGAGAACAGACCCTTCTCCAAGACAGGGAGCAAGATCCCAGAACTTAGGAAGGTCAATTAGTCTCCCGATATGGGGGTTCAGAGGGGTCTGTCCACTCTCCCCGGCTTCCCCAGTGAGTTTATGCTACAGCTGGGATTCCCAAAGGCAGGTACCAAATGCTGTAGTGGGGATCCCTCTCCTTTACTCACGTCTGCTCCGCCATCTGGGTGTCCATGGGGCTGGGGGAATCCATGCAGAGCCCTGAAAGAACAGAGGGCTTTGGTTTGAAAGTAGTGCCGTTTTCTGTATGCCTTCCCCCACTATGTCCCAACCCTATTCAGAGAAGGAAAAAACTGCTTCCATTTTAAATCTGACACATTAAGAAATGAAGCAAAACCCACCCACAGACCCCAACAGCTGAACCTGCCCCCCCAAATGTCCAGGGCTCCACTCCCTATTTACTATGAAAACATTTCTACACGGTTTGTAAGTCAAAACTTTGTTAAGCATTTTTCGTGAACTGGTTTAAGATCATTTGTTCCGGGAGAGAGAACAGCGTTTTAAAAGGAAAACATTATAGCTGGGGGCAAGTGGGTGTTATAAAAGAACCAGCTTTCCGTTCTGAAGCCTCCCGGGTGGGGCTGTGGTTCAGGGCCTTTGGTTTTAAATAGGTGAGACCTCATCTCCTGCAGAGGGCCCCACCCACCCACCGGCTCTGCCTGGATGTGGTGAGCCCAGCCGGAGGAGGGCAGGAGGCTTCTCAGGCCCGGGGTTGTTGGAAGGACATTAGTCTGATTTGGCAGGAAAATGAGGAGGCTCAGGCAGCCCCGCAAAGCCCCCTGGCACCCCTGGGCCTCACCTGCATCAGAAGATTCAGAGGACTCAGACGACAGGGAAGATGCAGACGCTCGCCGCGGGGACAGGGATAGGCATGTGAGCAGGCTGCCTACCTGACTCTTTGGGGCCTCTCTGGGAAGGGAGCAGGGACCCAGGGAAGTAGAAAGGTAAATGTGGGGTTCAAGGGCTGGCTGGCCCCTGTTCCCACCAGCCACCCACTTCGGAAGGGCCCATCCAGCCTCCACTCTGCCCCAGGGTAGGTGATGGCATGGAAAACCTGCCCTCTTCTCTGCGGGCAGGCTCCCAGAGGGCCTAAGTGTCTTCTCTTGGTTGGTTGGTTGAAGGAAGATCCTCCAGGGTACAGAGGGAGGTGAGCCCAAGACAAGAGGAAGGAGCTGGGCTGGGGGTCATCCTGGGGGTGGGGCAGGAGAGCAGCCTGGAGAGCCTTGAAGCTCCTACCCATCCACAAGCCTTCCTCAGGGGGCAGCCAAGATTGGGGTTTCTGTTGCTGGGAGGACAACCCAGCCTCGAGGTGCAGGTACCTCAGGGAGCAGGACCAGCGTTTAACCCTTTAACCCCCAGGAAAGAACCAGGGGTGGAGGGAGCAGGGGCAAAGGGCCTAGAACTGGATTGCTCTGCCACCTAGTTCCCCCTCAGGGCTCACGATCCCCTGCCTGGGGCAAAATGGTGGAGATACGGGCAATAGGGAGGCAGCGTGATGGAGGCACGCTGAGGGAGGAGGAGGCGGAGGAGAGGAAAAGGAGGATCTTCAGAGTCTTGTGCCGAGTAAGAACGGGTCACCTAGAGAGTGTAAGCAGCACAGTCCTGGCCTCACCGGCCTTGCCCCGGCTCCCCGAAGCAAGTTCTCCCCGGGATGCCTCCTTACTCGCCTCTCGGATTCGGGTCCCATGCGGGGTTCCCCAGGAAGCCCAGGACCAACACCCTAGTGCCGACCTCTCACCCCACACCCAGCCTCCTTGGGACGCCCTACCTGCCGAGCCCAGCGAGGTCGTGCATGGTCTGGGTGAGGGTGGCGACCGGCGAGAAAGTGGCCGCGCGCTCCGGGGACCCCAGGAGGCCCTGAGCTCCCAGCCGGAGGCCCGGGAGGTGGCTCGGACGCTCGGCGGCCCCGCGCACGCCGGCGGGGCTGAGAGCGGGGCTCGGTGCGGCGGGACCCGGCCGCAGCGGCTCCATCGCGCTGGGGCCCGCGGAGGCTGGCCGGGGGGCCGGGACACCCACAAACGCCGGGCAAACGCCGGGCCAGGTGGAGAGCGGGCCGGGGTTGGAGGCGGGGGAGGAGGGAGGGAGGAAGACGGGGTCGGAGCGAGGGAGGCTGGGGAGGCCGGGGAGGCGAGGGGAGCGGGGAGGGCGGGGAGGGGAGGAGGGCGATGGGATCGGCCACCCTTGCGGGAGCCTCAGGCAGCAGCTGCCACCTCTGCTCCTTATATATTCGAAAAATAACAGCGGCCGCGCCGCCGGACGTCACCAATCCGGGCGCGGGTTAGAGGAGGGCGGGCCGGAGGGCGGGACCCGCGGGGGAACGGCGCGGAGGCTAGCCCGGCCCGGCCCGCTCCTCTTCAGGCTTCGGTGGGAGCGGAGGAGTTGTGGTTTTTCCCAGGCCCCACCCCCGTACCCCACCCCTGAAGTCAGGGCCTGAGGATCCTGGCTCCCCAGATCCGGTTTCTCGGGATGTGGTTTGGAGGTACCCCGAGCGGAAAGGGCCCCAGGGCGGGGGGGGGGGGGGGGGAGGAGCCACAGCCCCTTAGACGGCCTGGGGGGGAGGGGGGACCCGCAGTTTCATGTCATTCACAAGCACCGCTAGGCAGCGAGAGGGAGGCACCGCCCCAGGAGTCTGCCGATCGCAGCGGGACCGCGAGGCTTGTGTTCGCCGCTGCACAGATGGGGCCGTGGAGGTGTGAAGTTCACGGGCGCGTTCAAAGCCGCGCGGCTGGGCAGCTGGTGGAGCCGAGGTTCTCCCCGGCACCTCTGTCCGCGCAGCTTCCCGGCCCCGAGGCAGGCGGCCCCGAAGCCCAGTTCCCTCCGGGAGCCCCCAGCGTAGGCAGGCGGTGCACCCGCGGTGGGGCCAGCGCGTCACTGATGGGCGCTTCCGGGGGTGGGGGTCCGGCTAGAGGTGACGCCGAGGGATCCAGGGGAGGCTCTGATGGTTGGTCTAGCCGCGAGGGCCAAGGAGGGTGTCGGTGACCCGGTGACCTCAAAACCCAGTTAGGGAAATATGTCCCGTCCGTTGACGGTTTGACTAATGTGGTGCTAATGGATGTTTAATTGGTGTTTCTTTGATCATCTCTCTGGGAGGCGGAATTTGTCACTAGTTTAAACTGAGCATCTTCTCATTATCCTAGTCACCTTCCAGCGAGCCCGCTTTCCTGGAATGAGGCAGGAAGGCTGCGCCCCAATCAAGTGGGCGACAAGCCGCTATTGCGTCCTGTCTTCCCAGGGACGAGGGGCAGGCCTCTGGCAGGCAGGAGCTGCAGCCTTCCCCACTCCCCTTGTAGTTCCAACCACCCGACCCCGGCAGCAAAAAGGAGGGCTGGCAGTGGGGGGTTGGGCCTGCCAGAAAACAGACGCATAGAGGAAAGGGATGGGAAGACCCAGTTCCACCTCAGAGGGATGACCTGGGAGAGGGTCATGACCCTTCTCTCAACATTTTGCCTAGCTCCTCTGCTGTGCCAGGAGCTCTGCTGTGTGCTGGGCTGGAAGGCTGAAGTTCCAAGTCAAGAGTCCAGCTCCGAACCTCCAAGATTCAAGGCTGTGACTGTCCTGGGAGCCTCCCACCCCAAAGACCAGAAATCAAACTGCCCTGAGCATTTCATTGTCAAAATCAGCCCAGCAGGGGTTACCCCACATTGCTTCTAGGGGGCGTGCAGAGGTGGTGGGAGTAAGGCGGGGAGAAAGCTGTGCTATTCCAGGCCCTTCAGTTCCCACAGTCCGGTCACCTCTGGGCCAGTGGAGAGGAGCCAGGACCACAGAGAGGTCATTCCAGAGCATCCCACACAGCAGCCCTGTTTAGCTTCCTGAATCTCCTTTTGCCAATTAGATGTGTTAAAGGAAAACACACTGGTGTGGCCCAGTGGATAGAGCGTGGGCCTGTGGACTGAAGAGTCGCTGGTTCGATCTGGTCCAGGGCACATGCCTGGGTTGCAGGCTTGATCCCCAGTAGGGGGCATCAGAAGGCAGCCTATCAATGATTCCCTCTCATCTTTGATGTTTCTGTCTCTCTCTTCCTTTCCCTTTCTCTCTGAAATCAATAAAAAACATATTTAAAAAAAAGAAAGAAAGAAATTGCAGCCCTGGCTGGGGAGAACAGTTGGCTGGAGCATTGTCCTGTACACCAAAAGATTATAGGTTCAATTGCAGGTCAGGGCATATACTGAGGTTCAGGTTCGATGCTCATTTGGGGCATGTATGGGAGGCAGCCAATCCATTGATGTTTCTCTCTCTCCCCACACCCCTTCCTCTCTGTCTAAAAAGATCAGTGAATATGTCCTCTGGTGAGGATTTAAAATAAAAATTAAAAAAAGCAATTGCAAACATCATAGTTAGAGCATCAACTCCTCCCATCCAGCCACACTTCTGGGCAGAAAGCTCTGTCTTCCCGGGGAAAGGAATGACCTGGCAGCAGACTGTACACAGCAAACACTGGGCTTGGTTAAGGGGTGTGGCATGACCCCAGAGCACTGCCAGAGAGGAGGAAATATTACCGCTTGTAAAATCCTGCTTCTTCAAGCCTGTCAACAAACAGCATCTTCTTTGTGGGACTAATTTTTCTGGTACCTTTTTTTTTGGGGGGGGGGTCACGGATTGTGACATGTTAAGTGGTTTCTTTTCTTTTTTTTTAATCCTCATCCAAGGATATGTTTTCTTCTTAAATTATTATTATTGAGTTTTAGAGAGAGAGGAAGGGAGAGAGAAAGAAACATCAGTGAGAGAGAAACATCTATCGGTTGCCTCCTGTATGTGCCTTGACTGAGGATTGAACCTGCAACCTTTTGGTGTCCAGAATGCCACTCCAACACCTTAGCCACCCGGCCGGGGCAACATGTTAAGAGATTTTTAAAAATTGGTACAAGGGCTGCAGCCCCAAGAACCGTGTGGGCCTGTGCTGCACTCTTCCTTTCCTATCCGCCAAGATGCAGATTTTCGTGAAAACCCTCACGGGGAAGACCATCATTCTGGAGGTTGAACCCTCGGACACGAAAGACAAGATCCAGGATAAGGAAGGAATTCCTCCTGATCAGCAAAGACAGATCTTGGCTGGCAAGCACCTGGAAGACGGACGTACTTTGACTACAACATTCAACGTTCATCTTGTGTTGAAACTTCGTGGTGGTGCTAAGAAAAGGGAGAAGTTCTTACTCCACTCTCAAGAAGAATAAGCATAAGAGAAAGAAGGTGAAGGTGGCTATCCTGAAATACTACAACATGGATGAGAATGGCAAAATCAGTCACCTTCGTCGGGAGTGCCCTTCAGATGAATGTGGTGCTGGAGTTTTTATGGCCAGCCACTTTGACAGACATCATTATGGCAAATGTTGTCTGACCTATTGCTTCAACAGAAGACAAGTAATTGTATTTGGGTTAATAAAAGACATGAAGTAACATTTTCAAAAAATTGGTACATGGTACCAAAAATTTAGACAAAGGATAAAATTTAACTGGTACAGAAAAGTGAGTGAGGCAGCCACTATTATAAATTTGTTGCATAGTCTGTAACAGTCCAAGCCAATAGAAACATAACGGGAAGCACAAATATGAGTCCCATATGTAATTCAAAAAGTTTTAGTAGCCACATTAAAAATTAAAAAGAAACATAAAACTTTGTTATTTTACTAATTTAATGTATTAAAATATTGTTATTTCACCATATTAACATGAAAATTATTATTGATACATTTTATATACTTTTTTTCTGGTACTAAGTCTTCAAAGCCCAATGTATATTTTACACTCACAGCACATCTCAACTTGGACTTGAAATGTACAGTTCAAGCACTGGATAGTCACATATGAGATTAGTGGCTACCATAGTAAACAGGGCAGGTCTATACATTTACAAGCATATATATGCTCATATTTTTATAAATAAACAGGACATGAAACATTGTTTTACATCTTGCTTTCTCTATTTTACTTGGAGATAGATCTATGTTAGTACCATAATGATATATATTTATTCAATTCTTTTATGTGGAACATTTAGGTTATTAGTTTTTGCAATGATGCAGAAAGTATGCATTGCATGAATTCCTAAAGTGGGAATGCTGGAAAGTATGGACCTTATTCACTGAAATCTCATGTTCTCTTTTCCAGTCTCACTTCCTCAGCTGACTGAGGTATTGAAGAGCAGGGACCATGTCTTCTACCTCTCCACCCTTCTCCTAGCACCTCAAATAGGCTCCAGCCCCAGGTTGGCCTCTGACCCCAATATTCCACTTCTAGGGATTTCTCTTGAGGATATGATAAAAGTAAACACTGATATATGTATGTTTATTGAGTCATTTTTAATAACAATAAAACACAGAGCATAAGGTGGATGTCCTTCAATATGGGAACAGGCAATGGGAGTGCAATGTAATAACTGCAGCCTTTATTTATTTTTTTAAAATATTTTTATTGATTTCAGAGAGGAAGGGAAAAGGAGAGAGATAGAAACATCAATGATGAGAAAGAATCATAGATCGGCTGCCTCCTGCACGTCCCCCACTGGGGATTGAGCCCTCATCTTGGGCCCTTGACTGAAATCAAGCCCCAGACCTTTCAGTTCACAGGCTGGCATTCTATCCAAGCCAAACCAGCCAAGGCAACCTGCAGCCTTTAAAGAGAACAGGCACCTGTCTGGCATGGCTCAATGGTTGAGCATCAACCTATCAACCAGAAGGTCACCGTTTGATCCCCAGTCAGGGCACATGCCCGGGTTGTAGGCTTGATCCTCGGTATAGGAGGCAGCCAATCAATGATTCTCTCTTATCACTGATTAGAGGCCCAGTACACGAAATTTGTGCACTGGGGTGGGTGGTCCCTCAACCCAACCTGCCCCCTCTCACATACTGGGAGCCCTCAGGGGATGTCCAACTGATGGCTCACCCCCAGCCTGCCCAAGGCCTAAAGCCTCTGGCTCTATCCACTGAGCCAAACCGGCTAGGGCAGAGCAGTAGTTGAACCAGGAGGTCACAGTTTGATTCTCGATCAGGGCACATGGCAAGGTTTTGGACTTGATCCCCAGTAGGGGGTGTGCAAGAGGCAGCTGATTGATGTTTCTCTCTTATCACTGATGTTCCTATCTTGCCCTCTCCCTTCCTCTCTCTGAACTCAATAAAAACACTTAAAATTATTTTTAATAAATAAGAATATATTATTGCCCTGTCAGTGTTTCTCAGTGGTTAGCATCGTCCATACATCAAAGAGTCTCAGGTTTGACTTCCTGTCAAGGGCATGAACCTGAGTTGCAGGTTCAACCCCGGCTCTGGGCATGTGTGGGAGGCAACCAATCAATGTGTCTCTCATCAATGCTTCTCTCTCTCTCTCTCTCTCTCTCTCTCTCTCTCTCTCTCTTTTTCTCTCTTCCTCTCCCCCTCCCTCCCTTCCACTCTCTCTAAAGATGAATGGAAAAAATATTCTTGGGTGATTAGCAAAATCCTATATAATAAAAGGGTAATATGCAAATAGACCAACTGAACAATCAACACATAATATGCTAATAATACGATAAAACTGCTCAACTGCTCACTATGACCACCAGGGGGCAGATGCTCTGACCAGGAGGTTAGGTTGTTGCTGGGGTCCAGCCTGATCCTGGACTGAGCAAGATGGGCTGGACCCACCCTGGAGCCCTCTGGTGTTTCCTCCTCAGCCCGGAAGTGCAGGTCCCTCAGCTGGCCTGTGCCCTCTCGCAATCTGGGACCCTTTGGGGGATGTCGGAGAGCCCGTTTCAGCCCCATCCCACAGGCTACTCCCCTTGTGAGAGCGCCAGATTCAGGGCTCATGGCTCCCAATTGGGACTGATCGGGCATGAGACCATGGCAGGCACAGTGGGGCCAGGATGAGCAGAAGGGGCAGGTAGGAGCTGCAGGTAGCATTGGACTGTGGGTTTCTGCCCAATCCCTGCAGGCTACCCAGAAGGACCCCACCTGTGCATGAATTCGTGCACCGGGCCTCATATGTTTGTGTGTGTGTGTGTATTATTAAAGTATAGTTGGCATATAATATTATATTAGTTTCAGGTGTACAACATAGTAATTTGACATTTATGTACCTTTAAAAACCATATTTTTATTGATTTCAAAGTAGAAGGGAGAGGGAGAGAGAGACAGAAACATCAATGACGAGAGAATCATTGATAGGCTGCCTCCTGCATGGCCCCTACTGGGGATCAGCCCGAAACCCAGGCATGTGCCCTAACTGAGAATCAAACTGTGACCTCCTTGTTCATAGGTCAAAGGTCAACCCTTATCCATGCTGGCCCGGCAACATTTATGTACCTTATAATGTGAATACGTTACATCCCTGTGACTTATTTATTTTATAACTGGAAGTTTTTACCTCTTATTTTCCTTCACCTCTTTCACCCACCACCACCCACTCTCCTCTCCTCCGGCAACCATCATTTTGTTCTCTGTATCTATGAATCTGTTTCTGTTCTGTTTCTCCATTTGTTTTGTTTCTTAGATTCCACATATAAATGAAATCATATGGTATTTGTCTTTGATTTATTTCACTTAGCATAATATCCCTCTTTATTCATCCATGTTGTCATAAATGGCTAGCTTTCATTCTTTTTTATGTTATGCCTTAGCAGTATTCCATTGTATACATATATCACATCTCATAAGTTTCTTTCTTTCTTTCTTTCTTCCTTTCTTTCCTTCTTCCTTCCTTCCTTCCTTCCTTTCTTTCTTTCTTTCTTTCTTTCTTTCTTTCTTTCTTCCTTTTGCTGCAAAAATCTTTATTGTTTCATTTGGTCCCATGCATTGGAGAGGGCTCCAGGGTGGTTAAAAGAATGGCTAGTAGTTTTGGTAGGCTCAGGTAGAAGCCAGACACCAAGGGGATTGGGGGGTGGGCAGAGGTGGATGGAGAGCTCTGAAAGGTTTCTGGGCTCCAAAAGCTCCTAGTCGTGCTTGAGGATGAGCCTTGAGAAGAGATACTCACCCAGCCCAGCCTGGGGCCAGCCAGCCTGCGGATGTTAGTCAGGTGGTCGCCCATCTTGATCAGTTTCACTTCCTCATCCAGGAAGTGGTTCTCCAGGAAGTCGCAGACAGGAGGGCCTGCACGGGTAGAAGTCAGGGCCTGCAGCTCCAAAAGGGCCTGGTTCAGGCTCTTCTCCAAGGCCAGCGCAGCTTCCATGACCTCCTGAGTTTTGGCCCCGTCATCCTGGGAAGGTTTCTGCACGTTCTGGAAGAGAGTCCACCGCCTTACTTGTTTTGCAACTTTAAGAAATGCTGCGAGCCCTCGTACTTCTCCACCAACTCATGGAATAAGTGGCTCACACCCTCCAGAGCCACATCGTCGCGGTGGAAATAGTAGCCCAGAGAGAGGTAGGTGTAGGAGGCCCGCAGATGCAGGTTGGCCAGATTGACCGCAGCCTCCACCTCGGTGGAATAGTTCTGACGAATTTGGAAGCTCATGATTGTTCAGCAATGAGGAGTTAAGGTAGAAAAATAAACCGGTTTGTTGGCTGGTCCCGGAGGTGGTTCTGAAGGTGGTGACTGGATGAGACACAGGAGAGGGGCTGGAGGCTGGAAGAATGGGCGTCCCTGGGTCTGTTCTGTCCAAACATTGTTGAAGCAAGAGACAGATCCGGGACCTCCGAGTGCGCTGCCCCTAGTTCTTTCTTGAGCTCTTAACCTTGGAGAGCCCAGGGCACAGTCCCTGGTTCTCTTTTCTTCTTTGTCTACATCCACTCACTTGAAGCATCATCCAGCTCCAGGTCCTCACTCAGGCTTTCTGCCTGGGGGGTCATAGCCTTGCTCTCTACCTACTCCTCATGTTAGTCTAAGAGTTTTGTTTTGTTTTTGTTTTTTTAAAAATATTTTTTATTGATTTTTTACAGAGAGGAAGGCAGAGGGATAAACATCGATGAGAGAGAAACATCAGCTGCCTCCTGCACACACACCCCAGTGAGGATGTGCCCGCAAGCAAGGTACATGCCCTTGACCGGAATCGAACCCGGGACCCCTGAGTCCGCAGGCCGAAGCTCTGTCCACTGAGCCAAATGGTTTTGGCGAGTTTTTTTTTTAATTGATTTCAGAGAGGAAGGGAAAGGGAGAGAGAGATAGAAACATCAATGATGAGACAGAATAATTGATTGGCTGCCTCCTGCACACCTCACTTTGGGGATTGAGCCTACAACCCGGGCATGTGCGTGACTTCCTGGTTCATATGTCCAGGCTCAACCAGTTGGGCAGTCTAAGAGTTTTTTGATTGCTTGTTTTATTGATTTTAGAGAGAGAGGAAGAGAGAGGGAGAGAGAGAGAGAAACATCGACATGTGAGAGAGAAACATTGATTAGCTGCCTCTAGAATGCACCCTGATCAGGGATGGAACCTTCAAACGTTCAGTGTACTGGACAAAGTGTAGGCACTGGACAAAGTGTAGGTACTGGACAATGTGTAGGTACTGGACAATGTGTAGGTACTGGACAAAGTGTAGGCACTGGACAAAGTGTAGGTACTGGACAATGTGTAGGTACTGGACAACGTGTAGGTACTGGACAATGTATAGGTACTGGACAAAGTGTAGGTACTGGACAAAGTGTAGGCACTGGACAAAGTGTAGGTACTGGACAACGTGTAGGTACTGGACAATGTATAGGTACTGGACAAAGTGTAGGTACTGGACAAAGTGTAGGTACTGGACAAAGTGTAGGCACTGGACAAAGTGTAGGCACTGGACAAAGTGTAGGTACTGGACAAAGTGTAGGCACTGGACAAAGTGTAGGCACTGGACAAAGTGTAGGTACTGGACAACGTGTAGGTACTGGACAATGTATAGGTACTGGACAAAGTGTAGGTACTGGACAAAGTGTAGGTACTGGACAAAGTGTAGGTACTGGACAATGTATAGGTACTGGACAAAGTGTAGGTACTGGACAAAGTGTAGGTACTGGACAACATGTAGGTACTGGACAAAGTGTAGGTAAAAACACATTTATGCATGTGACAGACACCCTGAGATATTATGAGTGTTTATGGATTGTAGGATCAGTGTTTATGGATTGTAGGATCACCATCAAATAGATTTAAAACTGGTGTTGCTATTATAAATGTGTAACAACAAGCTACACAGATTCTAATTCATCCATAATTGGAACTATATACAACCATTAAAAAGCATGTTGGCAATACTTTACCGATATGGCAACATTGTAATCACTTGATGCCAGGTAAAACGGCAGGAGATGCCAGATATACAGTCAAATACAGTCTGATGCCAGTTTTATGCAATAAATTTTTTAAAAGAAAACTGCATGTGCCTAAAGAAAAGACTGAAAGGACCTCTATAAAAACGTTACCTGCGCATCTCTCCAGGTATTGGGGTGAAAGGTGAATTCTAGTTTCCTGTATTTTGCAGTTTCCGCCAAAAACATGGATTATGTTTACCTTAATAAAGCACAAAACACAATTGTCATTCTTTACAAGCAGCAGATCGCTGCCCGCCCGGCTCAGTGGCCAGGCACGGCGCCCCTGTCCCGGGGTCACCGAGATCCCGAGCGCTGGCGAGTCCAGCAGGCCGCAGCGCCCTCCGGCGGCGCGTCCAGGGTGGCAGGGAGGAGGGTGGGCACGGAGGACGAAGAGGCGGTGCCGGGCGTCCCCGCGCTTCCCGCGAGATCCCACTCACCCGCTCCGCCCCGCTCGCCGCGCTCCCCGCGCCTCGCCACTTCCTGCCTTCGGTGCCCGCGCCACCCGCCCTCGCCCGCGCTCGCCGCCTGCTGCCCGCCGCTCGGCGCCGCGCCCGCCGGCGCCCCCGAAGGTGTTCCCGGTCACCACCCTGCCGGCTGCCCCGCGAGCCGCTTTGTCTCGGGCGGGGCGCGCGGGAGAGGCCGCCAGGTGCCCCCCGCCGCGGGCCCGGGCCCCCCGCCCCGGGGAGGTGGCGGCGGTGCCCGGCCCCGGGGCGGGGGGCGCGCCGGGATGGGCCCCAAGCGGCGGCAGCTGACGTTCCGGGAGAAGTCACGGATCATTCAGGAGGTGGAGGAGAACCCGGACCTGCGCAAAGGCGAGATCGCGCGGCGCTTCAACATCCCGCCGTCCACGCTGAGCACCATCCTGAAGAACAAGCGCGCCATCCTGGCGTCGGAGCGCAAGTACGGCGTGGCCTCCACCTGCCGCAAGACCAACAAGCTGTCCCCTTACGACAAGCTCGAGGGGCTGCTCATCGCCTGGTTCCAGCAGATCCGCGCCGCGGGTCTGCCCGTGAAGGGCATCATTCTCAAGGAGAAGGCTCTGCGGATAGCCGAGGAGCTGGGCATGGATGACTTTACCGCCTCCAACGGCTGGCTGGACCGCTTCCGCCGGCGCCACGGAGTAGTGTCCTGCAGCGGGGTGGCCCGCGCCCGCTCTCGCAGCGCTGCTCCCCGAGCCCCGGCAGCGCCCGCCAGCCCACCTGCGGTGCCCTCGGAGGGCGGCGGCGGGAGTACCACGGGCTGGCGCGCTCAGGAGGAGCAGCCGCCGTCGGTGGCCGAGGGCTACGCCTCCCAGGACGTGTTCAGCGCCACTGAGACCAGTTTATGGTACGACTTTCTGCATGATCAGGCCGCGGGGCTGTGCGGCAGCGATGGACGGGCTCGCAGAGCCACCCAACGCCTGAGTGTGTTGCTGTGCGCCAACGCCGACGGCAGCGAGAAGCTGCCCCCACTGGTGGCGGGCAAGTCAGCCAAGCCCCGCGCGGGCCAAGCCGGCCTGCCCTGCGACTACACCGCTAACTCCAAGGGTGGTGTTACCACCCAGGCCCTGGCCAAGTACCTGAAGGCTCTAGACACCCGCATGGCTGCAGAGTCTCGCCGAGTCCTGCTGCTTGCCGGCCGCCTGGCTGCCCAGTCCGTGGATACCTTAGGCCTCCGGCATGTGCAGCTAGCCTTCTTCCCGCCCGGCACTGTGCAGCCACTGGAGCGCGGAGTTGTCCAACAGGTGAAGGGCCACTATCGCCAGGCTATGCTGCTCAAGGCCATGGCTGCACTAGAGGGCCAAGATCGTTCAGGCCTGCAGCTGGGCCTCATGGAGGCCCTGCACTTCGTGGCTGCAGCTTGGCAGGCAGTGGAGCCTTCCGACATAGCTGCCTGCTTTCGCGAGGCTGGCTTCGGGGGTGGCCCAAATGCTACCATCACCACTGCCTTCAAGAGCGAAGGAGAGGAAGAGGAGGAGGAGGAGGAGGAGGAGGAAGAGGAAGAGGAGGGAGAAGGAGAGGAGGAGGAGCCAGAGGAGGAGGAGGAGGAGGAAGGGGAGGAAGAGGATGAAGCAGGGGAAGGAGAGGAGTTGGGGGAGGAGGAGGAGGGGGAGGAGGAGGAGGGTGATGTTGATGACAGTGAGGAAGAGGAGGAGGAGGAGGAGGAAGAGGAGGAAGAGAGCTCCTCTGAAGGCTTGGAGGCAGAGGACTGGGCCCAGGGTGTAGTGGAGGCCGGTGGCAGCTTCGGAGGCTATGGTGCCCAGGAGGAGGCCCAGTACCCCACCCTCCATTTCCTGGAAGGTGAGGCAGACTCTGAGTCGGACAGTGAGGAAGATGAGGAGGAGGATGACGACGACGATGAAGACGATGAAGATGAGGATGGTGATGAGGTGCCTGTGCCTAGCTTTGGGGAGGCCATGGCTTACTTCGCGATGGTAAAGAGGTACCTGACCTCCTTCCCCATTGATGATCGTGTGCAGAGCCACATCCTCCACTTGGAACACGATCTGGTCCATGTGACCAGGAAGAACCATGCCAGGCAGGCAGGAGTTCGGGGTCTTGGACATCAAAGCTGAGCCACTGGGCCTAGCCCTCAACCCAGATGTGGCAGCACCAGCCCAGGGCAAAGGACTCTTTGGGCAGCTGCTGTGGATGGAGCCAGAGTAGGGAGCCCCAGATGCTACCATCACTTTAGTGATCTTCCCCAGGCCCTGTGAACAAGCCCAGTCACCTTAGTAGGGCCCAGGGTTGGGGTCAGTCTCACTGCCTGCTTATTGCCTCTTTCTCAGAGTCCTATTTCCTCCCCATTTGCCCCTGAACTTGGGGTACCAGGTGGGGAGCTGTCCGGTGCTACCACACCATGCCATCAGTGGACTAGGCCACAGCAGCCACCAGGGATGGGCCCTGGAGGCTCCTGGCCAGACAGTGCCTCTCCCCTCTGCCATCCACACCAGGTCTTTGGTGGGGGGGACCCCAAAGCCATTCTGGGAAGGGCTTCAGAGGAAGGTCCAGCCTAGGCCCATATGAGGCTGGCAGCCCCCCATCCTTGCCCCCAGACCGCCTCAAGAAGCACAGTCTAACCACAGGCTCCTAAGCCTGCCTCTGCCTGCTTTCCCACCTCCCCAACCCCCTCCTCTGGCCCGGCCCATGTTACTTTGACACTTGGTTTTCTTAACAGATTGGAGGTTCCCAAGAGGCCCTCTGGGGGAGTGAAAATGGGCATTTCCCGTGTGGGCAGCTGCAGGCCCCATGCCTCTCCTTCCTCCTGGCAGGGTCCTGTCTTGGGCAGGGGGCCTGGGTCTGGGCTCAGAGTCCAGTTGTCCAGCTGCTCCTTTCCCAGTCTGAATTCAATAAATTCGTCCACCCCCTTTTTGTGGGGTGAATGTTTTAACAGCCAAGGGTGCATCATCCTTCATGGTTTGGGCTTGCGTCTGTCTTGGGGACACATACTTTCCCAGTTTCCTTTGTTCCTTGCTGTGGTGGGACATGAACGCAAGTGTTGAGCGAGTGGCCGCAGCCTAGGCCCTGACTAGGGTGAGAGGCCACCTCTGTGTCTAAATGCGACCTAGACTTGGGGAGGAAGGGGTCTTCATTGCACCTGCCTGGGGATGGCTTTGAGGAAGCCAGGCCTTGTACTGCTTTGGGGTTAGAGAGAAGCTTGGGGTCAGTTGACGGACAGGAGGGAGGGAGCTGCAGTCTCTGTTGGGCTAAATTAAACTATAGGCACCTGGGAACTCGGCCTCTCAGGCCCATTCAAAGTTGTTAAAGGAGTGGAGCCAGAGGGCAGGAAGAAGGGTGTTAGGGCAGCTCCTCTGCTCCAGGTTGGAGTTTGAGGGGCAAACAGATGCCTCAAGAGGGCATCTCCAAGCCTAGTGGCTATTCTTGGGGACAGTGAAAGGAGAAAGGTGATAGTACTGGGGAGAGATTGCACCCCCTAGGAAACTGAAAATGAATTAGCAGCTCCCTTTGCGGTACCCTCCAAGGGGCCCTCCAGTCCAAAGGTGAAGACAGGCCCCTTGATGATCCTACCCCCTTTCTCTATCCAGGGCCAGCCTGGCCTTCCTGGCCCTCCAGCATTCCTTCAGGTCCCCGCGGTTCCACCCAGTGCAGGGCCTGAGCTTGAGCTGGGCAGGCAGCTCTGGGCCCCAAACCGGTTTTCCCACCTCGGCTAGGGCTGGCATATCACCCCTGAGGTTCCCTCCCACCCCCATCTCCTTGCAGTTCCTCTCTCCACCCTAGAATGTTAACGGGGTAGGGGGACTATTCAGGTAATCTTGTCTCCTGCCTGCCCAGGGTGTGGTCTCTTCTAGAAAGGCAAGGCCTCTATGTATGATTTTGCTAATGAAGAAACATTCAAATCTAAATAATTTTTGTGGGTTCATTTGAGCCAAATTATTGGGAAGCAGAATATCAATATATTGAGAGAATGCTCCAGAGAATGGCAGGTTTTTTTGGTCTTGTTTATAAATTACAATCAAAGGAGGATGCATAAGTGGGTTACATGATATCTATTGGTGATAGATTAGGGAGGCAGGAGAAAGCAAAACGGGAAAACCTCTGGGATTGGGTAGAAAGTAAAATGATAGACACATGCTTTTTACACGGGTGGATACAGGATAGTTAACAGTCAACAATTAACACGATAACAATGAGGGAATTTGTCATTTTGCCCTGAGGGGTCCAGAAAAAAGGAAAGTTACAAGTTACCTTGACTTCCCAAAGGTATGTTTGTTACAGATGCAAAAAGACAATGAGCTCAGTTAAGATCAAAGTTGAGATCAGGAAATATACTGGCTCTAGGACATGACTATCCACCATAGACTGCTTTGTAATTTATAAAGTTTTGATTTCAGACCATCCTTTGTGGTTACTTTAGGTCTCTAAGTTTGCAAGGCCGCTAAGCAGGCCTTTGCCTGAGTCAGGTTAGGATGTGGCCCCTTTTCATTCACAACTTTAAAACAGAAAGTGGAGTCATTGCTCCACCCTTGGCTTTCCACACTTGGACACACAGAGATCCCTTCTAGGCCTTGGAAGACTTTGAAACTAAGTAACAGCAAAAAGTAGTAGGGATTCCCTTCACTGTCATTCTCCCCACTCCTATCTATGCCTTGGAGAGGAGACCAGAAAGTCATGAGGGAGACCACCCACCTCCTGGCCTGCTCTGGGGTAAGTTGGTGGGAGCAGTAGCCTTCTCCCCAAGGGGCCCTGGCCAATCCAATTCCCTTACCTCAAATAACAAGGCAAATCCCTTTCATTTCTCTCCTGCCTATAAGAACATTTCTTTTGCTGCAAATAAGATCACCTCGTTTTGTTTTTTTTTAATATACCTTTTTTATTGATTTCAAAGAATAAGGGAGAAAGACCTCAATGATGAGAAACATTGATTGACTGTCTCCTGCACGCCCCCTACTGGGGGGATCGAGCCTGCAACCCAGGCATGTGCCCTTGCTGGAAATCAAAGCTGGGACCCTTTAGGCCGCAGGCCAACACTCCATCCACTGAGCCAAACCGGCTAGGGCAGATCATCTCATTTTTTATAACACCACATCTCAGGTGCTGTGCTAAGCACTTTAGATGCTTACAAAGACCCTAGGAGGTAGGTAAAACCATGAGAAAACAGGCACAGGGAGGGTCCAGTAATGCGCCCAAAGCTACACTGTTAGTGTGGAAGCAAATGTTCTCCTCAGGATAACCTTTTAAGGTGCTTTTTACTTAAACTCTGTGCCCTTTTACTAAGGAAGCAGCCGTCTTCCTAATCCTGCTAAAGGTAGCCCTCTTGAAATGGAACTGGTTGCTGAAGTCAATTTCTAACCCAATGGAAGAATAGCTTTTTGGATGGAGATGAGGGATGTGGAGTTCTTGCAGCTCTTACATCTATAAACTCCTGTTCCAGCAGTCCCCATACAAATGCAGGCTTGTAAATACCCTTCCTCTTCTCCTCCCTATTTCCCCATTGAAACAAATAGGTGAGGACTCTCAGTATTTTACAAAGGAGGTTAATAGGGAGGTGTTAAATGACCTGCCCAAGGCACTGGCCTTGAGCTCTGGTGTTTCCCCTGGGGGTCTGGGTTTCACACTAAATGCCCCACCAGGATACTGCTGGGACTGGGGTGGGGATGAGGGTGAGGGAGGGGGAAGTGGGGATGGATCTATGAACACAGAGCTTTGAGGAGGGGGATCCAGCAAGGAGGTCCTATCACGAAGTCCAGATGGGAAGCAAGAGATGCTGCCTTCACTTGGGACTGACCGCTAAATAATCCAGAAGGGGGTCCGACCCATGGGGATGCTGGTGTAGGGTTCTGGGGGCCTGATTGACTTTGGAAGGACCCAGAGTGAGCCCGTAGCTGGTCCTCAGGTGGCGTGGGCAAAAATTATTTCTTCTTGGGAGACAAGGCCACCTATAATGGCCTTTTCAACCGGGACGAACTACAACTCCCAGAAGCCTCTGCTCTCTGGAGTCAAGGATGGTTGTCATGGTTTCAGAAAACAATATGGCCTCTCCCAGCTGGGACGGGAGTCTCCGGGTTAGAGAGGCAGAAGAGGGTCTGGATGCCCTCGGCGGCGAGGGAGGAGACGCTTGAGCGGCCGTGAGTTTGGGACTGGACGCTGCACGGCTGGATCAGCCTGCCTTTGCCGAGGGTGCCAATGGCGGGCAGTGTGGACGAGGAGGCGCTGCACCAGCTGTACCTGTGGATAGACAACATCCCTCTGTCCCGGCCTAAGAGAAATCTCTCCCGGGACTTCAGTGATGGAGGTGTGCGCCTGTGTATGTCCACATTTCTGTCCTGTGTGCACGTGTACAAGGGTTCTTTGTGCAAACATATCTTTATGCTTGGGTACGTGTGAGGTGTGCATGTTTGAGGGTTTGTCTATCTCCTAGGACTTCACTTGCAGAAATGAGTCTGAGTGTGTGAGTCAGTGACTCTCATGGGACTTAATGGATTTTAATGTGTGACTCTTTATGCTTTCATGTGTATGTTGGTGACTGTCTCTTAAAACTCCAGTGATGGAAATATGTGTATGTGTTCATCTCTGTGTGTTTGCATGTGTGCTAGATGTGTGCTTGGACATGTGTGTAGTGTGTGTGTGCTATGTGTGTCTGGACAGGTATGTATTTTGTGTATCTACACATTCTATCCTATGTGCATATCTGTAAAGGGATCTTGTCACATATGTCTGTGTGAGTCTGGGACTTTCTCCTGGGACTTTGGCTTTGGAGTGTATGTGTGTGTGTGTGTGTGTGTATATATATATATATATATATATACACACACCTATATGAATGCCTAAGATGGAGACCCAGGATCCTGAAGGGCTCACATGGATATTCCTTCTCTATCAGAACATCAGAGACCACAGTGTTCAAATGCCCCGAGTTAATGGGGAAGGAATGTAGCCCTTCTGGAGTATCCTGGAGGCTTAGTCTCCAGCTGATCACTGATCTCACTTCCTTTTCCCCACTCTCCCCTGTCCTCTTTCGCTCATCTCTTCCTATCTATCCTTTTCCACTTCCACATCTCCACCTCTCCACTTGGTCCCACCACTCTGCCACCTATGATTCTCCCATTCCACCCATTTGTTCTCTCTTCCTCTTCTTCCTTTCCCATCCCCCATCTTCCATGTCTGCTCCCACTCCTACTCCTTTAGTCCTGGTTGCAGAAGTCATCAAGTTTTACTTCCCCAAGATGGTGGAGATGCACAACTATGTCCCTGCCAACTCTCTCCAGCAGAAGCTCAGCAACTGGGGTCACCTGAACAGGTAGCAGAATATCTGAGTGCACTAGCAGAATTTCTAGCCTTTACCCTCTGCCTCCTATGGTCTGACAACAGACAGACAGACAGACAGACAGAATTGTCTGGTGACAACATTAAGGGACTCTTCGATTGGGGAGGTGAAAGGTAACTTGGGACACCCAAGAACAGGGCTCAGGTATGGTACTCTTCCATTCTCCCAGGGCTGTGCACTTAGCCCAGCAACTGCGGCACCCCTTCCTTCTCCCCCACCTCCCTCACTTCATTTCCTAAGAACTTGGTCTGCCATCCCTGTGTCTACCCTCCAGGAAGGTGTTGAACAAGCTGAATTTCTCGGTGCCGGAGGACGTGATGCACCAGATCGTGCAGTGCACCCCCGGCGTGGTAGAGCTGGTGCTCATTCCACTGAGGCAGCGCCTGGAAGAGCGGCGGAGGCGCAGGAAGCAGGGCTCGGGCTCCTTACAGGTGTTACCCTACTCAGACTTCTCCCGCTGCTCTGAGGGAGCTTCCCAGCCTGCAGCAAGCCCCACCTTGGCGATAAGTGTGGAAGAAGGGTGCCTGGTTAAAGGGAGCCTGGCCTGGGGGACAGTGGGTGGAAGGGACATGGGGCCCTTTGGGGATGGGTGAGCATGAGCTCACAGTGGCCCTGGGGGTTCTTTTAGGAGCTGGTTCCCCAGGATGGCAGTGGCTACATGGATGTGGGTAAAGTGGCTTTTACTTTTTCTCCCTCCCAGGGGGAGCTTTTCTCCTTTCCTTCCTCGGGGGTGGGGAGTGGGGTGGGGGGGTGGCGGGGGGAGGAAAAGACAGGAAAATAGGACTCCAGAAGGGTTACTCCAGCACTTACCTCTTCTCAGGTTTGTCCCAGAAGGCCCGAGGGGAAGGTGCCCAGGACCCCCAAGGAGGTGGGCAGCTCAGGTAAGGAAACTGGGAGTTCCTGACCTTACCAGATCAGGTAAGGAGGCAGAGAAGGCAGGAATGGGGTAGGAGAGAGGGGAGACCTGGCCAAGGGGCACTGGAAAGATGAGGGCCAGGCCTCCCCTAAGCTGCTTCCCACCCCAGGGGGGGCCGGCAGCCGGGGCCCCGGCGTCCTGGGTATAGCCAGATGCAGCACGGGGACCCAAGCTTCATCCTCCAGATTGCTGAAAAGGAGCAGGAATTGTTGGCCTCGCAGGAGACAGTGCAGGTGAGAGCACTGGGGAGGAGCGGGGGCTTGGGGCCTGTGAAGGCTGGGATGAGGAGAGTGGGTCCCTGGGTTTGACCTCTGCGCGGCCGCCCAGGTCCTGCAAATGAAGGTGCGGCGCTTGGAGCACCTGCTTCAACTCAAGAACGTGCGCATCGATGACCTCTCCCGCCGGCTCCAGCAGGCCGAACGGAAGCAGCGGTGAGCTGAGCAGCTGCTCAGGACGCGCAGGGATGCCCCCAGTATCTGCCAGAGCCCCGAAAAGGCCGACACACCCACAGAATAGCCCATGCACCCACATTACGAAGACTAAGGGGGCGGGCAGGTGGGCGGGTCCAGCTGCTCCTAAGAGCTTCCTGGAGCCCCTCCCTTAGGGTGAGGGTGAGCATGGTGAGCGGGTGGTGGGACTGGAGCCCTTACATCTGAGCACGGAACTGAGCCACCTCCTTCCACTCCATCCGGATCAGGAGAATGGACCACTTTCCAGAACCCAGAAACCGTGAGCGGAGACCTGGTGTGTACCCCAAAGCAGTGAGAGACACCAGGGGCTCCACTTTGAAGCTCCCTGTGCTGGGCTTTGAGGGAAGGTCCCCCCACTGGGTCCGCATCATTAGAACCGGGTCCTCATACAGCTGTGAGGACAGTGATGTCTCCATGTAGGCTAGTTCTTTGTGCCCTGGGCCATGGGGAAGCTGCCCCTGGCCTTTTCTGGGTGCTCACCTGGGACCCATCTGGAGGCTGGAGGAGGGCAGCTGCTGGAGCGGAAGGGAGGAGGAGTGGGTTCAGCCAGGTGTGGTGAAGACATCTGCTGTGCCTACACCGAATCGCCCTCCCTTCCGACTAGGTATAGTTGAGAATATTTGGGGAATATGGGACAAGGCTGCCCCCATTAAAAGCATTGTGCTCTCTTCCTTGTGCTAACTTTCTCTCTCTCTGCCTGGATCCTTGTGTGGATCCCTTTTGCTGCATCCCCCCTTGAGGGCCTTTTATGCCCAGAATGGGTCTTACCTTTGGGGCAGCTGGGCCCTGGGTGGCCACTGCTTTGTAGGTTGATAATACTACATTGTTAGTTCTTTTGCACTAGGAGAGTCTGACTTCTAACTCTGGCCTTACTAAACTGACCTCCAAATCTACTTCAGTCTCCTCCAACTCTGTCCAAACCCAGATTTCAAATTCTCTCCAAATGTAGCCACATTCTCACCCTAAACCATGCCCATGGACTGACTCCTAAATGTGTCCTCTGTATGACTCTCAACCCTCTCACAGACTGACCCCACGTTTTATGGACTGAAGACAAGCTTGACTCCCAACCCTGACTGAGATACCGTGGCCCTGGTGTGACCCTAACTCTGACCAGTAACATTGAACATTTATAAATCCTAAACCCCCTACAATTCTGTTCCTCAGCATATATGCAACATATACCTAGGAGAAACTTAAGCTTCGTGTTCTGGGGCACATGTATAGTAATGTTCATAGCAACATATTTTGTAATAGCAAAAGAACTGAAAATAACTTGTTTTCGTTATCTGTTACTGAGTAACAAATTACCACATACTTAAAGGCTTAAAACAGCATTTATTGTCTCACATTTTCTGTTGCTCAAGAGTCCAGGGATGACGTAGCTGGATCTTCTGCCTCAGGGTTTCTCACAAGGCTTCAATCAAACTGTTAACCAGAGTTGTAGTCTCATCTAAAGGCTTGACTGGGGAGGGACTCACTTCCAAGTTCATTTAGTTGTTGATAGTGTCCAGTTTCTTGTGGACTGTTGGAGTGACGGTTTCAGTTTCTTGCTGGTTGTTGGCTGGTGGCTGCCCTCATTTCCTCATCACCCAGCAAGGGAGAGAGTTAGATGCTAGGCAGGTGGAAGTTATAGTCTTATCTAATGCAATAATAGAAGTGACATCCATCACATCCATCATATTCTATTTATTTGAAGTAAGTCAGTAGATCCAGGCAACATTCAAGGGGAGAGGAACACACAGGTTTGAATACCAGGAAGAAGAGATCAATGGAAGCCATTTTAGAAGCTGGCAACAAGGAGGAAAAGGCAACAGAGGATAAAATCTAGGATCAGGGTTACTTCTGAGAGAAAGCAGAGGGCAGAGATGCAAGAGGCACATTAGTAGACATAAATTATTTGTAATGTTTTAGTTCTTGGGGCAAGTGGTGGGTTTACGAGAGTTCATAAAAGGGCTGAAACAAGTTCATAAGTGGGGAGAAACAAGTGTGAGGTTATTTATTGTTCTGAACCATTAAAAAAACAAGGATTATGTGGTGTCCAATTCTATTTACCTGAGTTCCTAAATTAATAAAAATAAAAATTGATGACTATTCCTGACCGTGGTCTGTCAATTCTCTTGCACTCAGCCTGGTCTTAGGTTAAACACTGGCTTCAGCCTCGTCCTCTGTCTTACCCAAATTAACCGCAGCCTGTACACATATTGACCCAGTCTAGCACTGTTCTCTCTCCACAGTCTGCATTGGGTCTCCAGTATTCTATTCTCTAAACCTTTCATCCATAAACCATTTTTGCATGCTCCTGTGTATGTAGCTGGAAGGAATGGTTTGCAGAGGGGTCTGAGGATCAGGATTTGGGGTAGGGCATGGTTCTGTCTGACAGGAGCACAGTGGACCCAAAATGCAGGTTCAGCAATTGGGGTTACCCCTTAAGAGACTGCTGACCTCCATTAGCAGAGGCTAGGCCAGGTCCTGGAGGTTCTTCCTCCTTGAGTCCCCCCCACCCTATTCCTACTATACAGATATGCTTGATTCTGTTTTTTTAAAAATATATATTTTATTGATTTTAATATATTTTATTGATTTTTTTTTTTTTTACAGAGCGGAAGGGAGAGGGATAGAAAGTCAGAAACATCGATGAGAGACAGACATCGATCAGCTGCCTCTTGCACGCCCCCTACGGGGGATGTGCACGCAGCCAAGGTACATGCCCTTGCCGGAATCGAACCCGGGACCCTTCAGTCCACAGTCCAACGCTCTATCCACTGAGCCAAACCGGTTTCGGCTTGATTCTGTTTTTAATATTTCAAAACCCTATAGCTCAAGCACCAAAAGCAGTGGAGAACTTTATTGAATGTTTCTTGGGAACAAATATGAAGGTGGATTACATGACATATTATGTCTATAACTCATCTTTAAACATCTCTCTTATTCCCTAAACTTCCCTTCTGACAGCCACTACCATATTTCTCCCACTCTGCTCCTCACTCCCCTACCCTTTCTTATCCACACTAAATCAGATTTCTTCTGGTTCATTCATTCATTAATTCCTCAAATGTTTATTGAGTGTTTACTATGTACTAAGTACCAAGAACACAAGGATGACTATAAAACATGATTTGTATCCCATTTTCACAATCCTAGAAGGGGAAAGGCACATAAAAAGGCATTTAACATTTTCTGTTACTTAATATTGTGAATAGATCAAACACATCATCATAAAACATATAAGCCTGCCTGGTGTGGCTCAGGGGTTGAGCATCATTGACCCATGCACCAAGAGGTCACAGATTTGAATCCTGGTCAGGACACATTCCCGGGTTGCAAGCTTAATCCCCAGTGTGGGGCATGCAGGAGGCAGCTGATCAATGATTCTCATCATTGATGATTCTCTCTCTCCCTTTCCCTCTTTGAATTCAATAAAAATATTAAAAAACATATTTTTCAAAAACATAAAAAGTGAAAACTCTCCTTGGTCCCCCATATCTCTAATAGATAACTTTTTTCTTTAGTTTTTGCATATTCTTCTACAGTATCTTAATGTGAATAAAAGCAAATATGCACATTTATTGTTATCTTACCCCCATCTTTTTTTAACATGAAGTGGAAGCAGACTACCCACTCTTTTCTGTATTTTTTGAAGGTTTTTAAAAAATTATTTTACGTACAAAAAGATAGCATTCTGTCATAAGGTAGATGTCTTGAATGACCCATCAATAGAAGTTCATTTAGTCCACCTTAATGAAGCCGGTGTCCTTCGCGTACTGACAGAAACACCGGCGACATATGTTGAGGCCGTATTTCCGGATCAGACTGTGGCAGTTTGAGCAGACAGCATGAAGGAGAACGCTGGCCGAATTTCCTCAGGTGGCTCCAGTAGAGTTGCTGGTGACCCATCTTGTTCTCTCTGTAGCAACAAGGCAAAAGGCTCTTTTTCTGCATCTTGATTTTCCACTCAATACGATCTCTTTTAGATATGTGATGGTCAATGTTATGTGCCAACTGGACTGGGCCACAGGCTGCCCAGACGTTTGGCCAAATGTTATTCTGGGTGTTTTCTGTGAGGGTGTTTTTGGACGCGATTAACATTTAAATGGATAGTCTGAGTAAAGCAGATTGTTCTCCCTGATGTGAGGGCCTCTTCCAATCAGTTGAAGAAGGCCTGAATAGAATAAAAAAGCTGTGTCTTCCCTGAGTAAGAGAGAATTCCTCCTGCCTGACAGCCTTTGAACTGGGAGATGCGCTCTCCCCCCCCCCCCCCGCCCCTTTGAACTTTAATTGAAGCATGAATTCTTCGTGGGTCTTGAGCCTGCCAGCCTTTGGACTGGAACTAAACCATGGCTCTCCTGGGACTCTAGCTTGCTGACTCATCCCACAGATCTTGCAACCTGCCAGCCTCCATGATTGCATGGGCTAACTCCTCTATCTCTGCCTCCCACTGGCTCTGTTTCTCTGGAGAACCTTGACCAATGCAAGATTTTTCCATAACAGTATGTACATTGAAAACTTCCAAATAAAAGTCTATTGTCTGTACCAAATTTAATCAGTCCTCTATGGGCACTTGATTTATTTTTAAATCTTTTATTAAGAATACAACAATGAAAAATCTCACACATTCATGATTTAATGTTATGTACAGTATATCTGCACAATAAATTTTAGACCTGGGGTTGTTCGATCAAAGGATACATGTATTTGCCCTGGCTGCTGTGGTTCAGTTGGTTGAGTGTTGTCCTGTGCACTGAAAGGTTGCTAGCTAGATTCCTGGTCAGGGCACATGCCCAAGGTATGTTCGGGAGGCAACCAATCAATGTTCCTATCTTACATTGATGTTTCTCTCTCTCTCTCTCTCTCTCTCTCTCTCTCTCTCTCTCTCTCCCCATCCCTCTCTCTCTCTTTCTCTCTTTTTCTCTCTTTCTTTCTCTCAAATCAAGAAAAACATATTTTTAAAGAAGAGTACATGTATTTGCAATCTTGGTAGATATTGTGAAATTGTCGTCTCCAAGGGCATGGTTCAGAGCAAAGGTTGAAATCTGGTGGCTTATTGCCCTGCTTTGGTTTGCAGTGTTGTGTTTTTTAAAAAATTGCTAATTGTTATATTGATGAAGATGTGAAACAACTGGACTCTTATACTCTGCTGAGAGTGTAAGTACAAACATTTCAGAACAGTTTGGCAGTTTCATATAAAATTAAGCATATGCCTATGCTACTGTATGAGTTCAATCAGAGAAGCAGAAAGAATTTGTTACAGGGACTTGGCGCCAGGTAACTATTAAAGAGGCTCTGTAGGCTGTTGTTTTGCACCTGATTCTGGAGCTCAAAGTTCACAGGTCAGGCAGTTGGGAAGGGAGGATAGATATAAAGTGGGGACGAGAACGGATGAGTTGGAATCCAGAAGCACAAGCTGGAGCCCTTGTGAAAAAACTGGAACTCATGTTAGTTCCCACTGCCTCCAAATTTGATGATGTGGGTGTCGTGCTGGAGAAGTCGGTGCCCTTTCCTATCTGGCCCAGGAGACAGAAGCTGAAGGAGGATCTAGGGCAAGGTGGGGTAGTTACAGGCCTGGGTGCTACCATGCCCACGAGATGAGCCAGCAGATCAGCAACAAAGTAGATAGGCAGGAGCTCTAGACCTTGCAGGTGTAAAAACCAATATAGCCACTGCTTTTCTTCTGTCCTCCAAATCTCATGCAAAAATGTCTGTTGTGGACCCACCCTAATTGGAAACATACAAGAGAATTCTGGGAAATGTAGTTCATTCTAAATAGATATATTATAAAACCACCACAGCTATGTTCTAGCAATTCCATTCCCCAATATATACTCAAGAGAAATGCATCCATATGTTTACCAAGACATGTACTAGAATATACACTACAACATACAGTAGTCCCCCCTTATCCACAGGGATTACCTTCTAAGACCCCCAGAGGATGCCTGTCTGTTTTTCCTACAGATACATAGCTATGATAAAATTTAATTTATAAATTAGGCACAGTAACAGATTAATAACAATAATAACTAATCATAAAATAGGACAATTATAACAATACTAGAGACCCAGTGCATGAAAATTCATGCATGGAGGGGGTCCCTCAGCCTTACCTGCCTCCTCTCACAGTCTGGAAGCCCTCAGGGGTGGGAGACAACCCGGCAATCAGGGGAAGGCGACGCCCCCATCACACTTCTGTTGGCACTGCCAGCAGTGCAAGCCTCGGCTGGTTCTGGTTACCTGTGCCTTGGGTGGCCCTGAGTGGCTGGGCAGCCACCATCTGAGGCTTGCTTGCACCTCGAGCCTGCCCTGGGAAGCTAGGGGGCTGAGGGCAGGTCTGGCCACACTGTGGGCCTGCCACTCTCCCCGCCATGCCCCCCCCCCCGCCCTTGGCTGGGCTGAAAGGACTGGGGGACTCCAGCAGCAGGCAAGTGGCATGTCTGCCACCTACTGGGACTGAGGGACTCTGGCGGGGCTGAGGGGACTGAGAGCTATCATCTTGTGGCTATGGACACTGCCATCTTTGTGATGGTGTGATGGTCAATTTGCATATTCCCTCTTTATTAGATAGGATACTATACTAAAAGTTATGTGACGGTGGTCCTTCTGATATCAACCTCAACAGAATTGGCTACTGTGACTAGTGGGTGGGTAGCATATACAGTGTGAATTCACATAATGGGCAGGATGGAGCAGGACAGTACAGGACTTCTTTTGTGCGCTCAAAATAGTGCACAATTTAAAACTCATTAGTAGTTTATTTTTTGAAATTTCCATTTAATACTATGGGATCATGGTTGATGGCAGGAAACTGAAAACATGAAAAGCTAAATCATAGATCAGAGAAGGACCGCTGTAGCACCAGACAGTCCACAGTCAGCAGCTAGTCTGTTGGAAAGAGCCAGGGATGGATTTGAAGTTAGCTAGAAAAGCATAAAAAGGCAGGTCTTGCCTTGTTCTTGAAGGGAGGATGAGTTTTGCCCAGGAGAGGAGAGTAGGAAGAGCATTCTAGGTGGGAAGGTAGCATAAGAAAGGTATATGAAATCAAGTATCTTCACAGATCCAGAGGCAAAATTAATGTGAGAAGTCCAGTGTGGCTCAGTGGTCGAGTTTTGATCCATGACCCAGGAGATCCCAGTTCAATTCCTGGGCAGGGCACATGCCTGGGTTGGGGGCTTGATCCCAAGTAGGAGGTATGCAGGAAGCATCTAATGGATGATTCTCATCATTCATATTTCTCTCTCTTCCTTTCCTTTCCTCTCTGAAATTAAAAAATTTTTTAAAGAAAATTAATGTGAGAACATAGAGATTGGTGGGAACTATGGCAAATTGGTGTGCCAGCCTTTGGTGCCAGGCTGGAATGTGAGTCCATCTTGTTAGATCTTCTGATATTTCAAGAGAAATAGAGGAAGAGGAAGAATAGAAAGAGGGAGGGTAGGAAGAGGAAGAGGAGGAAAAGAAAAACTAGAAGTTTTGCCGAAACCGGTTTGGCTCAGTGGATAGAGCGTCGGCCTGCGGACTGAGAGGTCCCGGGTTCGATTCTGGTCAAGGACATGTACCTTGGTTGCAGGCACATCCCCAGTAGGAGGTGTGCAGGAGGCAGCTGGTCGATGTTTCTCTCTCTTCGATGTTTCTGACTTTCCATCCCTCTCCCTTCCTCTCTGTAAAAAAAAAAAATCAATAAAATATCTTTTTTTTAAAAAAAGAAAAATTAGAAGTTTTAAAAGCCCACCTGAGCTAAACTAAATAAAACTGCGGTTTTGGGCCCACTGTCTGCCAATTTTATAGCTTGAAAAATAGACTAGACATGGGAGTACAATATTTATTTATTTCTGCAAAAACTTTAGTTTCATTTGGGAGTACAATTTTTAGATGAAAAGGGCCATGTGCTATACCTGACAAGCTCAGGAGAGGCCCGTGTAGTGGCCTTACCTACACAGAGATCTAAAATAACCACATAGAATGGTCTGAAAGGAAAACTTTTTAACTAAAAACAGTTTATGGTGGGTAGTCAAGTCCTAGGCTAGGCTAGAATCTTCATTGGCAAAGGTTAATCTTCTTTTTTTCTTTTTTAAAAATATATTTTTATTGATTTCAGAGAGGAATGGAGAGGGAGAGAGAGATAGAACCTGCACATCCCCTAGTGGGGATTGAGCCCATAACTTGGGCATGTGCCCTTGACCAGTATTGAACCCAGGACCCTTCAGTCCACAGGACGACGCTCTATCCACTGAGCCAAACCGGCTAGGGCACAAAGGTCAACCCTTACCTTAGTTGAGCCTGTTTACTGTCTTTCGGCATCTATGAAAACAGACCTTTGGAATGTTGAGGTAATTTCCCCTTTTCTGGACCTCTTTGGGTACAAGCACCACACTAGAGCAGAGACCACAAATTCTCTCACTGTTATGGTAATGGGATTTAAAAATTATTTTTAAAGTATTTTTACTGATTTTTTGTTATTTTTAGAATGAGAAGGAGGGATCGAGGGTAACATGGATCAGCTGCCTCCTGCACATCCCTTACTGGGGATCAAGCCAACAACCTGGGCATGTGCCCAAACTGGTAACCTCTCTGTGCATGGGACAAGTGCTTAGCTAAATAAGCCACACGGTCAGGGAAATCATGAAATTGTTGACTGTTAACTATCCTGTACCCACCTATGTAAAAGAAGTATGTGTCTATCATTTTAGCTTTAATCCAATCCCAGAGGTTCTCCTCCCCCCCCCACAACCCTGCTTTGCTTTGTCCCACCTCCCTAATCTATTACCAATGAATTTCATGTAGCCCACTTATGTCTTATCTTTTTATTATAATGTATAAAGCAGGGTGAACTGCCATTTTTCGGTGCATTTTTCTCAATCCATTGAGGTTTTTCTTCCTGGCAATTGTCATCAGTTTGGTTCAAATAAACTCATACAAATTCTCCGCAGGTTTGAACGTTTCTTACTTTGACAGATTGGAGGGGAAGCATAGTAGAGTGCATGGAACGTGGGACTGGGTAGTGAGAGAGCATCTGGCAGGAGCTGGTGGGCTGGGTGGAAATCTCCCAGTGCCAGCACGAGAGGACAGGATCTCAAACTCCAGGATGCACAGGAGTCACCCAAAAACGCTTCTAAAAAGTTTGTGAGGTTCTGCTGGAGACAATCGCAGAGCTGGGAGCGCTTTGCCGCAGGGTAGGACTCCATGGAGACAGTAGCTCAGGAAGATTAGTTTGCCAACAACGTGCAGACAAAAAAAGCACAGGATAGGAGCCTTGGAGGCTCCCCATCGGCAGCCATCCGGTCCTTCTGAAAGGAGGCTGGAGCTCAGCCGCTCAGGCCCTCTCTCCTAGTCACGTTTGAAGGAGGGCGATGCATGCCCTAGAGGGCTCCCTGCGGGCACTTTAGGGACTCTGTCCTGGCTGGGGAGATGGTGTGTGTGTGTGTGTGGGGGGGGGGGGGATGGAAGGGAGGGTGTTCAAGGATAGGAAGGCGGAGGTGCAGTTAGAGCCGCTGAAGACTCTCCCACTCTTCCGCTGTCTCTCGTTCCTCTACTCCGGGGAGGCGCCCACAGCCCACCTAGCAGCGCTGAGGTAGCGGCATCCTGCTACCATGACATCCTGCATCCTGCTGCCATGACGACTGCCTCCTTGGAGACCCGGTACTGAGGCTGCGGTCCCGGAGGGCCCCTGGTTCTCCCAACCCCCATCCGCATGCCTCCTTTGTTCTCATGTTTATCTCGGCGTGCAGGGCTCCCAGGAGGAGTCTCAGGTCCGCGCCCGACCGCTTTCTTCGAGACAGGAGGAGGGAAAGAGGTCAAAACCAAAGGTTCGCAGAGCAACTCCTGGACTGGACCTAGAGATGCGCGAACCGATGGTGGAAGCAAGCTAGGGAGCGACTTTCGTGTGCCCCACCTAGTCCTGAGCCCCGCCTGGCGACCGCAGGAGGGGGCAGAGCCCAGGGGAAGCCCTTTCCAAGTTGAGGCAGAGGCGGGAAGTGCAAACTCCACAGGGGAAGGTGGAACGCGGGCAGGACCTATCCAGGCATTCTTCCTTGCCTGTCTCCCTTCTGCCCGACGCTGGCCTCGGGTTAAGCCCGGCGGCCTCGCTGCCTTCATCACAGCACCTCCTGGGGTCCTAAGTGAGGGCTCGCACTGCGCAGCCGCTTGGTCCTGCACGTGATGCAGTGGCGCAATGCCCATTGGCGGTTCTTTGGAGTCCGCTTATTGGTCCAAAGCAACCCTCGCCCCACCCCCTCGGTCCGCCAATGGGCGGAGGCGGGGGCGTGCCCGAGAGGCGGGTGGGTGCCACTCAGGACTCCCTCCTCGTGCTCGGCGTTGAGACCCCCTCTGCCGCTGCGATCGCCACTGCCCCCCCCCCCCCCCCCCTCGGTAGTCCGGGCTCGGCCCCGGGGTGCGCCTCGCTCGGGGTAAGACTGCCTCTCCTTCCGCTCCCTGCTGGTTCCTCTCCGCTCGCGGAGATCCCCTCCCGGCGGAGCCTGTGTCCTAAGCAGTCGGTGCTTGAGACCCCATGCGGCTGGGGCGGTGGAGGGGCGCTCCGTGGTCGGGGCCGGGCTGGGAAGGGCTCTTTGACGTCTGAGCTGGGGAGATGCCCGGCCCGGGGACGCGGTGACCGTCAGCTAGTGTAGCTGGGTATTTCTGTGGGACGCTGTCTGGGGCACGTGTGACACTGTGAGGGCGGGGGCGGCATGGGGTCAGCGCCATCGGCATCCCCCCACAGCTACAGCCCCTGCCTCGCTGTGTGACCTTGCACGGGTACCCTCTCTGAGCCTCGCGTGCCTCGGCACCCTCAGGTAGGAGGGCGGTGGTGTCGGGGAGTGCGGGCTCCAAAGACTGCGTCAACAGAGGTCTTGGTGGGGAGGGCACAGGATTATCTTTGAAGACAGAGCCGCCGCCTCACAGACGGGAGGGATATGATGGGGAGTTGGGGGAGGGGGCGGTCCTTTACCCTCGTTTGTCCTCGATGAGGATGAGAATGGGGCGGGGATGGGGGCGCCAAATCCATGGGGATGGAGGCGGGAGAAGATACAGGGACCTACACCTGGCCCCCTGGTGCATCTAGGGACTTGGCCCTGAGGCTGCAGGAGGGATTCCATTTAGGTTCTGAACCAGTGTTCCAGTTAATGAGCAGGGGCCCTGCTGGACTGAGAAAGGAAGCACCGGATTGCCTTTCCTCTTGGTTCTTGGCATTAGGAAGCAGGAGTAGAACTGAAGAAAGTCAGGGGCAGCTGACACACCCTGGACTCTGCCTGGCCTTTACTTGTTGGGACCACCAGGGTGGGGCAGGCAGTCTGGACGCCAGAGGGGATCTAAGCACCTTCTAGCTGAGGGCTTCGGGGAGGGTTTTGTGGGGGAGGGGATGCTGGATAGAGGAAGGCAGCTCTTCTTGGGATGATAGGAGGGTGTGGCGTGATGGATGAGAGAGAGAACACTCATACCTATCCTTACAAGGAAATGGAGTTACATCCAGACTGAGTTGATATAAAACTGCCACAGCCATACCTGACTTCCAGTCTTACCTTTCCAGGCATTGGTCAAAGTAGGTGGGTCCTCACTGTGTTCAGTTTTTGTTGGGTTCTGGAGCCAGCAGGTCAGTGGCCGCAATGGACAATCTTTTTACAGGCTTGAGCAATTAAAGAAAATATGTCTTTATTGATTGTAGAGAGAGGAAAGGATATGGAGAGACTAACATTGATCTTTTGCCTCCTGCATGCCCCCTACTGGGGATTGAGCTAGAAACCCAAGAAGGTGGCGGGTTCTGGAGCTCCACCTGCCATAGGCCAATCTGGAGGCTTGGGCCCCAGTGTGGGACAGCCTGGAGTAACAGACAGCCCCCAGTGGGGCAGGAGTCTGAGGGACTGAGAACTCTGGGTTTCTGTGTAACGGTCCATCTGTCCATCTGTCTACTCACTTGTCATTGTCCCTGGGCCTGTTCTTCATGCCAGAGGCCTCTGGCTGAGCCCTGCCCTGGATAGGGTAACCCTACAGCAGCAATTCTCTATAAAGTGAGAGGGACCTGAGCTGGCAGCATTCTGTCCTCTAAAAAGATGTTTTCCCCAATTTCCCTGAGAGAACTGAGAGCCAAAGAAGCCCTTAAGGCCCTTGTTCTAGCTTTCCAGCCCTTCCCATCCTGTGGCTTGTCCATGGTACCACCCTGACCTGTTAATAGCCATCTGAGGAGAGGTGTCGTTTTTATCCTGGGCTGGGGGTATTTTCCAGGATGTACATTCTTCACATCTGCCTTGTGAGTTCCTCTGGTTTTGAGGACAGCAAGCTCCCAGCAGTCTGTTCTCTGTCAATCCCTGGGGACCTGCCTGGCCTGGGAGTGGAGGAGGGGGACAGCAGGATGGAAGTGGAAAGGGGGAGGGAGGCCCTTCAGCCCATGAGCTGTATTCTGAGAAGGCTGAAGTCCCGGGGGGCCCACCCTGAGGGCCATTCCTGGCTGTTCCAGGATTGCCTGAAGTCCTCTCTACAGTGCTGCCCTGAAATTGCCTTTGCTTCAAAAAGCAGGCCTTCGGGGGTTTGCTTTTGCAAAGGTTGGGGTGAACTGGGGAGCGTTGTCAGAGCTCCAGACACCTGCTGCATCAAACCCTCTGAGGAAGAGGCCACTGCTTTTTCCTGTGTTACAGATGAGGAAACTGAGGCACAGAGATATGAAGTAACTTGCCCAGGCAGCCTAAATCTGGACCAGGACTGCTGGGCTCGGGAACCATGCCCGGCCCATGCCCCTGCTGGCTCCAGAAGGCTGTGCAGCTTGGGGCATGGCACAGGAAGGGGCCTCGCAGCTCCCTGTGGATACAGTGCAGCAGGAGGAGGCCGGACACTTTCTCCTCCTGCCTCCTATAAGGAATTGTGTGAAGAGTCGGGCTTCCAGGGGACAGCCTCCTGCTGTGAGAAAGGAGGCTTGCTTCTTCCTGGCTGTGGGCCTCTGAAGTCACTTGCCTCCCCCTCTGCCGGTCAGTGCAGGAGATGCAGGTCCTCCTCTCTGGCTTTATGCAGGCCCTACCTTTGGGGCTTCCAGGTCAAGGATGGAAAGGGTTGATCACCAGTTGATGTGGCAAGGCTAGAAGAATGCCTAGTGGGAGGCTACACTCTGAGAGGGGGAGGGGTGTGCCCTCCAGGGCAGAGGTTGGCTAAGCGAGTGGGGTAGGGCTTTCCTCTTCCTGAGAGCATTTGGTAAGAGTTGCCAAGAGGGCCCAGCCAAGGCCCCGCCTCGGGCTCCGCTTAGTTTGGTCATTCATTCATTTAACAAATATGAACTGAACGCAGGTTCTCCCTGCCAGGTGCTGGGAGAGTCTGGCCAAGACAGAGTTTGGCAGAGACGGTTACTGTCCTTGAAAGGTAGGGAACATAGATGTTAAGTGATCCAATAAATGAGAAGGGGATCCTTTTAAAGGTGTTTCAGGCCTATGCTGGGGTGGGCAGGGTGTGGTGGTGTGCTACCCTAAGAAAGGTACGCTGGGACTGAGATCCAGGCCAGGGGGACAGGATTGTTTTGGGCAGGCAACATGCAGTGCATTGTGGGGGAAGACAGGGAGGGAGCCCTGCAAGTACTGGGTCAGAGTGTTTTTTGTGAAGAGTCCCCAGGAGCCTTTGCTGATCCGCCACTGGTTAAGAGTTTCACCAGGGCCTCTAGGAAGTATCTTGGGAGATGCAGGATCTTGTGGGCATTGGACAATCATTCCTCCATGGCTGCAGAGGTGTGGCTGGGACAGCCTCTTTGAAAAGCGGGAAGGTGATCTGGTACCCTTTGCTCGTGGCCATTTTTCACATACTCTGAGTCCATAGCTTCAGAGGGTGGCTGGGGTGGATGGGGTGGGGGTAGGCTTCTCTCCTAGAGCCAGAATCACTGGGGATAAGCAGACCCAGAGCAGCCCAGGCCAGAGATGATGAGTGGGAGCATAGTAACCCTCCTTCCACTCTGAGTGGGGCCTGGGAGCTAGCCTCCAAGGGGATGGGGATGCGTGCTGGCCTGGGCTGTACCTGCGGTGGTGACTCCTTCGTTCCTGAGACCCAAGCCTTTCCTTTCCTTGCAGCCTCCTTCAATCAGGGGTTCCCGGCACCCAAGCTGATCTCCATGCCCACGAGGCAGGGTTGGACCTAGGTGGACTTCTTGAACTGGGAAGTGGAAAGGGAGGTGAGGCTGATGCCCAGGCAGCTCAGCACCTGTAAGACCTCCAGGTCATGCCCTCCACTGGCCCAGCCCCTCACTGCGAGGCCACCAATCTGTGTTGTTTCCCTTCCTCATTCCCTGGACTAGCTGAGGTCATTCGTGGGTCACCCATCTCCCAAATACTTCAGTGTGTCTCTGACAAATAGGACATACTTCTCTACAGAATACAATTTCATTATCTCACCAAATAAACTTATTTCTTAATGTCGTCTAAGAACCAGTCCCGTTCACACTTTCTAATTATCCCCCAAATGTATTTTTTATGGGTAGTTAGAAACCCCCTACCCCATTTATTTTTCTTCTTGCAGCTGGTGTAGTGGAAAAAACCAGGTCATTTGTCCCATAGAGCACCCTGCCTTCTTGGTCTCTTTGTGTGTTAATCTAGAACAGCAGTTGGCAGACTTTTCCTGTGAAGGGCCAGATAGTAAATAATTTAGTCTTTGCAAGCTATGTGGTCTCTGTGGCAACTACTCAAACTGGTTTTTTTATTTTATTGCAAAAGCAGTTTTAGACAATGTGTACGCAAATGAGTGCTGTTGTGTTTCCGTAAAACCTGACAAGACACAGGCAGTGGCGCGGGCTGGTTGGTTGGAGCTTCATCCCGTAACTGAAAGGTGGCCGGTTCGATTCTGGTCAGGACACACCAGGTTGTGGGTTGGGTCCTCGGGCAGGGTGGGCAGGGCGGTTGGACACCTGCGGGAGGCAGCGGATTCGTATTTCTCTCATTGATGTTTCCCTCTCTCTCTCTCTCTCTCTCTCTCTCTCTCTCTCTCTCTCTCTCATCAATAAAAACAAAACAGGCAGCAGCCCTGTTTTTTGCCCATCCCCTATCTAAAAAACTTCTCTTTATTTTTCTTGCAGCTTGGAAGAAATAACAAAACAGGTCAGTTGTTCTAAAGACTATCCTGCCTTCTGGGTGTGTCTCATTGCTTTCTTGTGGAGTCATTTAATTTGTTCCACTAACCTCTGTGTTTTTAAAAGGCCAGAAGTTGGAGCTAGGGGCTTGATGAGGTGCAAGTGAGACGTTTTGGGCAGGTGCTGTGTCCTTGTCAGTGGTGCTATGATTTGGTGCTGCCTCTCATCGGGAGGAATCAGCGGTCAGGTTCCATTGTGAGTGAGGGGCGATTAACCAGTGCTTGACTGGCTGATATCACATCTCTCCATTGCAAACTTGTGTCATTCCCCTTAAGAACTCTAGGTCATCTGTTGGCGACACGTGAGCATCATCAGTAAGCATCTACTTCTGCAACCTTTTTCCTCCTGCTTTACCGTCCACTGACTCACTGCCTCCAGCCGGAGCTGGGTGTTGCAGAATTACTTGGCATTTGGTCATTTCTTTGTTATTTAATAGCGAGAGATCTTCTGTAAGAAAAGAGCTTTCTTTTAACCACCAGGGCAATTTCATTACGGGAAAGGCCAGGAGACAGACTGAATTATTTCTCGTCATTGCCAGTTTTCAGAGTAAAGAGTCGGGGCATTGTCACTGTCGGTGGTGACAAATGAGGGTTTGGGTTTGTTTGTTTGGCTTTCTCTCTTCTTTTGTTCCTAATCTCTGTGACTGCTCCAGTTTTATGTATTCCATCTGTTTCCTTCAGTTGCACTCATTATTTAAAAAAAAAATGTTTTTATTGATTTCAGTGAGAGGAAGGGAGAGGATGAAAAGGGATAGAAACATTATTGATAAGAATCATCGATTGATTGCCTCCTGCACAACCCCTACTGGGGATCGAGCCCGAAACCCCGACATGTGCCCTGACTGGGAATTGAACGGTGACCTCCTGATTCATGGACCGCCCAACCATTGAGCCGCACTGGCAGGCTCATTATTGGTTTTGATGTTGAGATGATGCCTGCTCAGCCCCTGGGGGCCGGACTGCTCACTCAGGCTTCCTGGGCACCCTGCCTTGAGGCAGCCTGCTTTTGGGGAGCTGTGCTGGGGAGGGCAAGCCCCTTCACAGGCGTCTGTTCTGTAGATGGCCCTGGTCAGTCACCAGTGGGGAACGTTCCAAGGACCTTATGTAAACCCCATTTTTGTTCCCCTCTAAGCCTACTGTGGACTCTGACCTGGACCCAACTTTATTGGGTGTATGACCTGAACACTGTGGACTCTGGCAGCAGGAGAGCTCTAGAAGTGGCTCCTGGAAAGAGCCAAAGAAGTCCCCTCCTTTCCAGACTGCCCTTCCTGTCAGCCTCAGGTGGCCTGGGCACACGTGTTCTGTGCTGGTGCTTTGGCACCCAGAAGCTGCAGCTCCGTGCCTGCCAATTGGGCCCAGGGTCAGTAGGGTGTCAGGCGGGGTGCGGGCTCTTGGTGAATGTGGCGTGTGGGTAGAGGAGTTGGGGGCAGAGCTCCTTGTGCTAGAGGGTGCAGGCACCACTTGGGGTGCTAAGAGCAGCCGGGGTTTGGGTCCTTCTTAAAGGGAGGTCTCTGTTCCCAGGCCATGGGGGGTCCTGATCCATGCCTCCCCCCACTCCCTACCCTACAGGCTCCTGCTGGTGTCCTCGGAGCATGGGAGGCTGCCGAGCTTAAGCGGCAGGTCCAGAAGGAGCTGTGTGTCTCCCCCGTGGCAGGGAGGGCATCCATGGCTGCAGCCAACAAGGGTGAGTGCATTCCTGGCCTGGTGGGGTTTGCAGGGTCTTCCAGCGGGTGCTGGTGAGAGGGGTGTTATTGCCTGTGGGGCCTGCATCGGCTGTGTGTGTAAATGTGAGCACAAATTTCATCAGTAATTGCACCAGTGTTTATGCCAGTCCTAGGGTACACCAAAGCCCTAGCAGGGAATGTGGGGACCCCTTGGTGTGCTGGTCTGTGGAGGTATGTGCCCTCATGTCCTTGTGTTCCAGTCTCTGTGTTGCACTGCGGAGGTTGGGGGCACATGCGGGGCTTGGGTGAGCACTGAGCTTGGGGAGGTGGGTAGAGCCACAGAAAGGAATTTTGGTTTTATTCAGAGTCAGAAGGGCTCCCGGAGTGTTTTAGACAAGGGAGGCTGGTGAGATTTAAGGGTCAGGTCTGGGGTCTCAGCAAAGAATGTAGAAGTGCCAGACTGGCTCCTCTAAGAACCCAGGCCAGGCCCTGCACCAGAAGGACTGAGCAGGGCTCTTGGGAGGCCTCGGGACTGTGGGGGCCAGAGACAACTGGGGTCATGCTCTTGGTAAGACAGACCTCCCCCAGGATTGGCTCCTGCTATAAACCTGTCTCAACCCCTGCCTCCTGGCTTTGGAGAACCTGATCCCTCTGGGGACAGCTGAGGGTCTTGTGAAGGGTTACACGGAAGAGGGTGTCTCTGGGTAGGGTCCTGGAGGCTCCCCTGGGTTCTCCCATCTTTCCTGCCAGTGATCCGTGATGAGTTAGGGGCAGTGCAGCTTCTCCCGGGTGGTGGGCTCAGTGTGGGGTTTGCCCCCCGCTTTGTTTTTCCTACTCCCAGACAGGTCCCAAGGAGACTGTTCCCGTCCTTGCCCCACACCTCGACCAGGTTGGGGTCATCAGGAGGGGCAGGCAGGGACCTCAGGCACAGGCATGCCTGGAAGAGAAGGTGCCAGAGATGGGGGGCGTGGCCCTGCAGTGGAGAGCCCTGGGCAGGCCTGAGGCCAGGGCTGGGTCTTGGTCCACCTGGGGCTAGGTGAGAATCTGGAAGACTGTCTTCTTGTCTCTGATGTCAGCCTTATTCCCTCTAAGTGAGGTGTGATATTAGCCCATTTCTGACACCCATTCTTTGGGTATTTTTTATGGGAGGACTGGGCCTCAAGCCTCATGATCCCCAGTCTGGTAGGATGTGGCTTAGCCTTGAAAGGAGTTCAGCCAGCAAGTGCTGGGTGAAGGGCACTTGCAGGGCCTTGGGGAGCAACCAGGAGGAGTCATTTCCTGGGGGTAGAGGAAGTCCGCAGTCCCTCGAGCCATCTCCCACTCTCGTCCTAGGCAACAAGCCCAGAGTCCGGAGCATCCGCTTTGCAGCAGGCCATGATGCGGAGGGCTCCCAGAGCCACGTCCACTTTGATGAGAAGCTGCACGACTCGGTGGTCATGGTCAGCCAGGAGAGCGACAGCAGCTTTCTGGTTAAGGTATGCGCACAGCTCCCCCTCCGTTAGTCTCAGTTCCTCCACCCCCTTCTCAGCCCTGCTTGGCTTCCTGGGCCTGTCAGTGTCACACACTCTGAGCTGCCTCCATAGGCACAACTTTATCCCTCCCTGGGCCTTGGTTTCCCCCTCTGGGAAGAGGGAGGTGATGAGATTGCAATGAGATGAATGCATTTAGAATGTCACCTTGAATGAGGTGAGTGGAGTGGAGCCATTATCATCGGCATCACCCTAATAATAGCAATGGAAGGTGGGTGTCCAGGCTGGGTTCAGGTCCAGGCTTGCTAGTCAGGCTCTGTGACCTTGGGCAGTTCACCTCAGCTTCCTGTTCCCTGAAATGAAGACAATTCACATCCCATAGAGTTTGTTCGAGAATAACATGGAAGAATGTATGTATATTACACAGTTGCAAGACTAATTATGCTAATAACAAGGTATGACTTTATTTTACTTTTTTGCCAAACCGCTGGCTAATTCATGTTTTCTGCTCTTTGGAGCACACCTCCTATTGGTCACACTTCTCATACCCTCCAGTGTGGCTTTTCTAACTATTGGGACACTGTTGGATCCCACATCCACTTGGGAAGGGCAGGAGAAAGTCTCTGAAGGGAATAGATTAAGAGAAACAGAGAGTGAGGCCCTTGGGTTGGACAGTAAACCAGGGCTCCAAAGCTGAGCAGGAATGCCGGGGGGCGGGGGGGGATGGGGGGCGGTGCATCTGGTCCATCGAGGCCACCCTGAGGAGGGGCCCTAATGCACAGCCATCTCTGCCCAATCCTTGCTCTTTCTCCTAGGACCGTGGTTGGCAAACTGCGGCCTGCGAGCCACATGCAGCTCTTTGGCCCCTTGAGTGTGGCTCTTTCACAAAATACCACGGCCTGGGCGAGTCTATTTTGAAGTGGCGCTAGAAGTTTACGTTTAAAAAAATATTAGCTCTCAAAAGAAATTTCAATCGTTGTACTGTTGATATTTGGCTCTGTTGACTAATGAGTTTGCTGACCACTGTCCTAGGACAACTTCCCCAAGGGAATAAACAGAATGAAATAAAACTTTAAAAAAATAGCCCTGGCTTGTTTGGGTTGAGGGTTTGATTCCCAGTCAAGGGCACGTACTTCGGTTGTGGGTTCAATCCACTGCCCTGGTTTGGGCATGTACGGGAGACAACCAATTGATGTGTCTCTCTCACACTGATGTTTCTATCTTTCTCTTCTCCCCCATGCCCCGTCCCCCGCCTTTCCACTCTGTCTGAAAATCAGTGGGAAAAATATCCTTGGATGAAAAAAATCTCTCCCTCTCCTCCACTCCCCATTGCAATATCTATTCATTTCTATTACAGAAACTGTGAAAGATAGAGAAAACGATAAAGAAATTTAGAAGTACCACTATTTTAGAAATAGCAATGGTTAATATTTTGATGTGTGTCATTCTAGTCTTTTTTTTTATATATAGCTTTGTTTCCATAAACAAAAAGCTGGTATCACAGTGTAACACTGTGTTTTGCTTGCTTCTGTTGTGAACCATCTCCCGCCCCGTCAGTAAATCATTTTCCACGGGATTCTACAACTGTGTTCCATTATATGCATCATCGTTGGTTTAGCTGGCTCCCTATTCCCCGTGGTCCTGCTGTTTCTATTTCTCACTGTTGTAAAGAGGACAGTGATGAGGATCTTTGGCACATCTCTGAGTATCTCCCCTGGAAAATTCTGCGAGTGGTGCAGCTGCACAGGGTCATCCTCGGCAGTTCCAGCCAGAAAGCTCTCTTGCGAAGCGTGTCCTCCACCTGCAGAGTTGCAGGAGCCGCACGGACTGAGCTTCATCGTGCAGCGGCATCAGCCTGATGCCATTGAGAAGCTAAATGTTTCATGCAGCCAACCCCAACTGGCCCCCAGGGACAGGGCCCTCCGGCCCCTGAGAGCATGAACAGAGAGCGTGTGTGCATGTGAGCTGTGGGGACAGCGTGCACCTCTGTGCCTACTGAACTGGCGCTCGGTCAGCCTGCCTGCTCAGCAGCCACCTTGGCTTGCGACCCTTCATACGACTGGGGTTTCCAAGGATGACATCTATCCCAGAGGGCATCGGCTGCCAAGCACTCTATGAACAACAGAAATTGCTTGGACACTGAGTTGGGCCTGTTGGACACAGTGAGCCTTTGAGTGGGCCAGGCAGGCATCCATGGTCAGATGCCAGCAGGCAGGCAGGAGCCTGGGTTCAGTGGCTTGTGCCAGGTTTGTGGGCCAACTCTGGACCGACACAGCTGGTCTCGTGTCAGTATCTAATGCTATCCCAGCCTTCATTCTGTGCAGTTTGTGTTGCCTCCACATGAGTGCCTGGAGGTCCAGTGTCCCTGACCCAGGGACAGGTGATGGGGCCGGGTGCATGGCCCCTTCTCGGCAGTGGCTAGTACCTTGCTCTGGGCTACTCATGGTAAGAGGCCTGTAGCCTATCATTTCCTGGCTTCCATTTCCTTGTCTATAAAATGGGCCACTGAGGAGCTGTGGGCCCGTGAGACAGATGCTGATGTGTGTGTCCCAGCTGTGGGATGAGGTCCTCAGGGAAAGAGCTGGAGTCACTGGGCTTTGGGTGTGGACCAGCTGGAGTGGAGGAGGCAGACAGACCTAGGAGCCCCAAGGAAACAGGTGAAAGGCCCACAGGATCATAGATAGCATGATGTGGGTGGGCCCTGGGGGAGACTGTAAGTGAAGGTGCTTCCTTCCTCCACCTTTCCTGCTGCAGGTTGGCTTCCTGAAGATCCTGCACAGGTATGAGATTACCTTCACTCTGCCCTCGGTGCAAAGGCTGAGCAAGGACATCCGAGAGGCACCTGTCCCCAGCCTGCACCTCAAGCTCCTCAGCATCATGCCTGTCCCAGAAGGTGCGTCCTCTGCTCAGAGTGCTGGAGGCTTGCCTTCCTCCAGCAGGGCCTGGGAGTGAATGGGAGTGAGAACATGGGATTCTCTTGCCCCCCCCCCCCCAGAGGTGGGGGGCGGGGGGAGCGGACAGGCAACGCAGCAGATGGGAACATGGCGCCTTCTGTAAGGGCTTGCAGTGTGGCAACTTGGCAGGTCCCTTGCCCCAGGCCTCACTCCCTGGGCAGAAGCCCATGGACTCACACTGTTGACCTATGTCTGCCCCATTGCCTGATAGTTCAGAGGGATGAAGGGAGCCACTGAGGAGCTGGTTCTGGACCTTCAGACCTCCCTCCCTCATGTCCCTCAAGAGAAATCTGCTGGAGCCTTAGGAACTTCATGGCCCCCACCTGGGCTTTGGGCTGGGGGCTGCCTCTCCCTACCATGCTAGCTTCAGCCCCCACCCTCTTCATAGGCTAGGGTGTCAGTTTCACTATGTGCCAAAGCCCCAGCTTCAGTCACATGTCCCCCCACCTTACCCTTAAGTGGATTGAGCAAACTCCTTCAGGCCTTTGCCTTTTGCCATCTAATCTGCTCAAGTCCTGGCCTGTCCACCCCCCTTTCCAAATCACTCCCTCTCCCTGCCTGCCTTTTCTGGGAATCAGCAGTCCCTCCGGGAAACCTAAGTTTGACCCTTGGAACCTTAATGGGGTGGCCCACAGGCCTGAGGCATGTAAAGCTCATTGAAGAATGGGAAATTCCTGACTCCATGCCCCAGCCTCAGGGGCATGGTCCTGGGCCATCCTTGCTCTTTTGGAGGAGGGAGACGGTGAGTACTAGGGGGCAGGGGCTGGAGCCATGGAGTTGCTGATTGCCCGGACAGGTTACAGCGTCAAGTGTGAGTACACAGCGCACAAGGAAGGTGTCCTCAAGGAGGAGATGCTGCTGGCCTGTGAAGGTGGCACAGGCACCTGTGTGCGGGTGGTGGTGCAGGCCCGCGTCATGGGTGAGCGTGCAGGGCATGCACCTGGCGGGGGGGGGGGGGGGGTGTCTGTTTGGCCAAAAGGGGATTCTGCCTTCCTCCTGTCTGAAAAAGGGATCCTTGCCATGGCTGGGGTTCCCCACCTCCTTGGTGAGTGTCTCCACCTCCCCTACATCCCCCCCCCCGCCCTCCCCCTCCCCCCGAAATAGAGCCCAGAAAGAAGGTGGAGGGGTCCTCTTAGAGTGGGTGGGGCCAGTGGTCCAGCCTGGCTTACTGACTTGAAGCCTGTCTTGCAGACCGGCACCATGGCACACCCATGCTGCTGGATGGTGTCAAGTGCGTGGGTGCTGAGCTAGAATACGACTCGGAGCACAGCGACTGGCACGGCTTCGACTGAGGCCCACGCCCCGGCCCACCTTGGGGCCCCTCAGCCTTAATCTCCACCTCATCTCCCCAAATGCTGCATGATGGTGTGGCTTCCTCATCTGTCTCTAGGATGGGCATGGGGGGTCGTTGTGTCTAGGGGCCTCCAAGCTGGGGCCTTGCCCATACCTCACCTCTGCCTTCATTCATGCCACCTCCCTGCCTCTCCTGTGTCTTCCTCTTCCCACTTCCTCCTCTCCATGTGCCTCAGTCTCCTGCGGGAAGAAATGGGTTGAGCCCCCAAGGAGGCTATCTGAGGAGGGGTGGGGGAGGGGGAGGACCTAGGGTTGGTTTCACCTATCCCCTCCCTACTTGCAAGCCATAGGAGCTCCGGCCAGGGCCCGGGAGAGGAGGGAGCTGGCTCTGTGATGTCATCATTTCCATTACTGCTGCTGCTGTCTCATTTAAGCCACCTCTCCTGCCTCCTCCCTCTTTCCCACTGCCGTCTGTGGTGAGTAGGAGGGAGGTGCAGTTCCCAGCTCCTGCACCCAGGTGTGTGTTACTTGGTTTTTAAACAATGGTTGGGATGAAATGCTAAAGAAATAAAACTTTCAGTGTATACCGGAGACCAATGGGATTTTTGTTCTTCAGGGTCCTGAGAACACCCAGTTCTTCAGACTATGGGCCAAGGTACAGTTCTGGCTAAGCTCCTACTTTTAGAAGACAAGGGAACTAGGTGGTATTATAGTCCTGGTCACCAAAGAGCTATCTACAGCGATGGCATTTTAGGCCTGAGAACAGTTGTCCAGAGTTTGGATGGAGAGGGCCCTGCTCAGGCCAGAGGGAGTTCCTATGGAGTGGGGGAGTTCCGTTTGGGATACTTGACAAGGAGACACAGCATCCTCTTTCTGATCGGTTCCCAGCCTCACGCACAGCTGAAAGCTTTCTTCCTTTTTTCTGGAACTCAGGCCTCCTCTACATAACTGGGGTTCCCTCTTGTGAGGTGCCAGCATAAATGCTTTATTGTCCACCTTGGGCAGATAGGGCTGTTCCATGACCTGGGCGGGCATAATGGCACATTGAATTGTCTGGCAGAGCTGAGACAGTCCTTAGTGTCCCCTCTGTCCTCCTAATGTCCCTCCCCCGTTTTGTGGCTGGGATTGGGTTCCAGTGGGTCACTCACAGGTTGCCTTTGGGCCTTCATCTGTCCCGAAGGAAAGCCCGCCCGCCCCCAGCATGCTGCCCACATTCCCTCCTAAGTGCCTTCACCCTGTACACTTCTCATTAGCCTGCTACTGGCCCTTTCTACAATTAACAGTCATACTTGGGGGGTCAACCACCCCAGGAAGGCCCTAATACCCTTGACCCTCTTGTGCCAGCTTCCAGTCACTTTCCTGTGGTACCGGGCTGCTCTGCCCCATCCCTGTGTGGGCTGAGCCCACCCATCAGTGCACTGCCCAGTCCCAGGCAATCCCCTGCCTCCTGCTGCCCCTCCGCTATGGGCCTTGCCTGGCCTCTCCCTCTCACCTGCATCCACTCCCCACCCCCAGTTCTGGGCAGGATCCAGTCATCCGGAGCATTCTGCCTTCAGAGTCACGTGTTCCCTACGGGCGTGCTGATCAGGCCTCCTTGACCCCAGTCCTTGGCCGAGCCCTTCAGCCTTACAGTCCGTGTGGGCCCGAACCCGAAACCAGAGCCTCTGGATGTTTCCCCACCCACCCTCCTGCGACCTCATCTCCCCGGGCAGGAGGGCGGGGTAAGGAGCGCTGGTACCAGAACTAGGATGTTTGCCTGCCCTTGCCAGGTCCCCTGCTCTCCGAACCGAAGGTGGGCGGGGCTGGACAGAGCCTGGCTGGCACTCCTCCCCCCTCCCCCCCTTACCCGCGCCTTCAATTGGAAAGAAAGTCAATGGAGGCTCGCACCGAGCGATTGGTGCTGACATCGACGGCGGTGACCTTAATTTCGGTGTCGCCAAACTGCATGGCGGCACGGATCTCGCGGCGCCCGGGGGGCGCACCGGCGGCGTCCGGGCCGCCTTCGGCGGGCGCGGGTTCGAGCTCGAGGTTGAGCGCGCCGCACTTGCGCACGCCCGGGTCGGTGATGAAGCGCGCGTCCTCGGCGGCGCAGCAGTACAGGTTGATGAGCACGCGCCGCTGGCCGGGCCGCGCCGGGCAGTAGCTGCGCCGCACCTCCTCGCCCAGCGCCACCGACTGCTCCGCGGCCACGAAGCGCTCGAAGACGTCGGTGCACCAGCGGCGGCCGTCGCGGACCAGCAGCTTGTCCGGCGGGTGGCGCCCGTCCACGAAGCGGTTGAGCACGCCCACGCCGTAGGTGAGCGGGGAGCGGCGCACCCGCACCACCCCGGGCGCCTGCCCGAACAGCACGGCGCCCTTGAGGATGGTGAGGCCCACGTCGTGCGGGACCACCACGCGCAGGCCGCGGGGGCCCAGCGCCGCCTGCACCGCGTGCTGCAGCACCGCCGACTCGGCGAAGCCGCCCACCAGGAACAACAGCTTCACACCCTGCACCTCCGGCCGCGCCAGCAGCGCCTCTACGGGATTGGGGGGGGGGGGGGGGGGGGGAGGGAAGGGGAGAGGGACAGTTTGAGCTGCCGAGGCTGCCACTGCGCGGCCACTGGCACCTCCTCTCCACCTGCCTGGCAATTAGAAACTAGCCATTTCAACTATAAAACGGTTGCCCTATTTTGATGAAGAAAACCCCTGAGCGCTTTCACTGAGGGCTCTGCCTCCCCAACAATACACCCCTCCCTCCACATGGACGCCCTGAGAGAAGGATATGCACCTGATAAATGCCCACCGCGCACAAGACACTGAGCTCTTTGGATACTCCAGTTCCTTTAAATCCCTGTGATAACAGTTTTGGGAACCCGATACTATCACCCCATTTTATCAATTGGAAAACTGAATCACCAGAGGTTTTGGCAAGACTACACACAATCCCTCCTAGCTCTTATTTCCCAACGCACTGACTCCTCCAGGGTTCCAGGTGATTCTGAGTCTCATTCCAGTGTACGGATGGGTGGGGGGTGGTTTCCAGACACTAACAGGCAGTTATTCCTGCATCTGGGTGGGTATGTGGGGGCACTGGGGGACCCAAGCTCAGGCGCTCACCTATGTGTTGGATGATCCCGCTGACTGTGGGCTGGAAGAGCGCGTTCATGGCCTCACAAGGCATCCTGAGCATCCCCTGTGAGGACCACTTCACCAAGTTCACGCTGCAGGTGAAGGGGGCACAGGTCCATAGGTCAGGTCCTGGGTACCACTAGTTGGCCCGAGCCTATGTGCCTGGGCACTGACTGCGCCTTATGTGCTGTCCCAATCCCCATTCTCTCAGGGTTCAGCCGGGGCTGCTTCTGTTCCAGCCATGAGGTCCCAGGAGAGGAGCCTCCCTCCCTAGCCTCCTAGCACGGTGTGTGTGTGTGTTTGTGTGTGTGTGTGTTTGTGTGTGTGTGTGTTTGTGTGTGTGTGTGTTTGTGTGTGTGTGTGTTTGTGTATGTGTGTGTTTGTGTGTGTGTTTGTGTGTGTGTGTTTGTGTGTGTTTGTGTGTGTGTTTGTGTGCGCGCGCGCGCGTGTGTGTGTTTGTGTGCGTGTGTGCGCGCGCGCGTGCGTGTTTGTATGTGTTTGTGTGTGTTTGTGTGTGTGTGTTTGTGTGTGTTTGTGTGTGTGTGTGTGTGTGGAGGGGGAAAGAGGGGAGAGAAGGTAGATGTTGGCCCTTTTCCCAAGACCCATGATTCCCTTGCTCTAGTTGGGGCTGCTTAGTCTAGCTGAGCTGCTCACGCGCCGCGCCCCCCCCCCCCCTCCCTGCTGCAGGGCTGGCTAGAGCTGTGCGAGCTGTGCTTTAGATTCACCCCCACTGCCCGCTGCGCCCTACACTCTCCCTTAGAGGGGCCTTCCCCATCCGCACACCCCCCTGAGCCCATGGCCCCCAAGACCACCTGCTCCTGCGCAGGGCCGTCTCCACGTTGTGGCCTCGCTGCTTTCGGTAGAAGTCGATGAAGGAGAAGGGCAGTGAGATGTTGAGCGCCCCCGCACGGTGAGGGCCTGCCGTGCGTTTGCGGGCTTCGAAGGCGATGGTCAGATCTACCCAGGCTGCTGGCCGTTGCCTTTTGAAGGTGGCAATGAAGTCCACGCCGAAGATACGACCCAGCAGCTGCTCGAAGGCTAGGTCTACGCCCACCGCGCCATAGGGGCCACCTGGGGTGGGGCAGGGGATGAGGCACCAGTGCAGACATGGCGGCCAGAGGGCATTGGCGGCTGGGTATCAGGGGCGCTGCCTGGCTACTCACCCGATGCCTTGTAGAGCTCCTTGAGGGTGCCGTGGGGCTGCTCCAGCTGGTGCACGGTCAAGTCCACCGTGCCCCCTCCGCAGTCTGCCACCACATAGCGGTCTCCTGCAGCGGGGCGTGAGCACACTCTTGTGGCCTGCCTTGCACCCTCAGCCCTGCACCTCCTCCCCACCAGCCTCCAGCCCTGCTCCAAGCAGGTCCTGAGTCCTGTTTGCAGGGGTGGCGATCTGGAGGTGTGAGAGACTTCAGGTTCTTGAATCTAAGGCCACCGAGCAGAGGCACGAGGTATGTGTATGTGTGGGGTGCGCGGGAGAGGGGATGGTCCAGGGCTCTGCAACTCTGCAAGCAGCATGAGTTAGGGGCATGGTTGTGAGTGGGGTGAGGGTGCAGGTGACTGTGAAGGGACTGCCAGGTTATATACAGCAGATGTTGGAGGGAGGGGCTTTTAGGAGCTGGAGCCAACTTCCTGAATGTTCCCTTCCAGCTATCGGTGTATAGGGGCCTGGAGGGCCCAAGACACATCCCGCCACCTCCCGGTCTCCCCACCTGCTTGCAACTCTGCCCACAGCTCTCCGACCCCCGACTCCACCAGGAACGTGCGGCTGTGGCGGGACCTTCGCAACTGCTCGCGGGCTGTGGGCGGAGAGGGAGCAGGACAGTGAGGGTAAAGGAGGTGTCTCAGCTACCACACTCAATCCCCATCCTCCCGCCAACACCCTCCATGAGCACCTGGAGCAGCCAGCACTCCTGAAACTCCTGCTCCACTGCTGAATGGGAGAGGGGGTGCTGACCCCTAAGGGTCTGGAGGAACCTGATGGGATAATCTCCTGCTCGGTAACCGACAGCTGAGGGGAAGTATTTCTGGCTGCAGGACCAGGGTTCAGGCTGTGGAGAATCAGGGTTGGGAAGGAGCTGCGTGTGTGTGCAGGGCAGGTCTCGGGGGACCCAGAGAGCTCAGGACTTGTACCTCTCCCTGTCACAATAAACAAGGCTGACTATAGCTGTCTCAGTGCCTGGTCCTACAGCAGGAGCTTGGGGCTGATGTGGGGGTTAGGGAGGAGCAGCTGATGCGCCATGAGGAGAGGATCCAGGCACAGGGTCAGTTTAGGGGAACACACCTGAAGACCCCCCCTTGGCTCAGAGGGGGCTGACGTCCGCCTTTGTCAGTACCCAAGCACCCCTCCCCAGGCTAGGCTATCTCCTCAGACCCCAAACTCAGGGCTAGGCCGAGTCCTCCCTCCTCAGGCAGTACTCCCCTAGGGCAAGGTGAAACCTCAGCCCTGGGATTGGGCTCCCCTCGGTCATGGCTGTGCCTCCTCATTCCAAATGAACTCCAGGTAGAATACTTCTGCCCTCTCGTGGGCTTCTCCAGAGTAGCGGAGGGGCTCTCCTTCATGCGGACAAAGCTGAGCTCTGGTCTCGGTGGCCCTGGAGATGGCTCACCTTGCCGGAAGCTGGAGTCGATGGAGCGGCGCTCGCCCAGGCGCCCGCTGCCTGGGGCCCGGCAGCTCAGGTCCAGGAGCTGGTGCAGACGCAGCTTGCGGCAGTAGACGGAGGCGGCCTCGGGCTCCAGGGCGATGAGCAGCTGCTCTGCAGTCTCTCTGGACACCAGGCCCGCCTGGAGACAGGTTGTGGGCAGGGCCAGGAGGGCCGTGGGCTGTCACAGCTAAGATGGCGGCCAAGGCAGGCACCCAGGGCCTGTGGGGCTCCCATCTCCTCCCCATCACACCCCACCCATGCTAGCCCTTCAGGCCCCTCCAGGCTGCACAAATTTGGAGCTGCCCCAAGTTGCCCTGTGAAGAACACCATGGGGTTGCCCAGCAGGAAGAGACCCTAGACAGAGTGAAAACCTGGGGCACCTGAGGATCTTGCCCTCTGAGCTGCCCAATGTGGCCTGGGCTGCAGCAACATCCTCTTCACAGGAGCAGGGCTGGCAGGCCAGCTGGGCACTGGCCGAGGTGTTAGTGGAGACTCTAGCATAGTGTGAATGTGTGTGTGCGGGGGAATAGAATGGGGGGTGCGATGAGTAATGGGCAGACCATCAATCAAATGAGATGGTGGGGACCCCCTTTGGCTCACTGAGCCCTCCTCCTTCACCAGGCTGGTGGCACAGTGGCCACAGGCCTCCCGACTTCCAGGAGAACTTTGTTCCTGGGGAATGTCTTGTAGGAGGAAGGAAACGCCTAGTGAAAGTCCAGGCACCAAGACAGGCCAGTTGGGGGAGAAAACCATTTGAGAGCTGTTACTTCCTGTATCAGAATGGGGAATCCCTGTGGAAAGTCTTTTATGATTTTGTGGGATTCCCTGGATTCTGACGGTGAGGGATGGGGAGGGGTAGGTATCCAGACTTCCTGCCAGAGCCAGCCCTTCCGGAGCTGGCAGCCAGGGAACGGTGTGGGAGGGAGCAGAGTGGGTAAACTGGCAAGGGGAGGGGCACTATGGCTGGGGTGGGGTGTTTGTTCTAGCTGGGCACAGCCTTGCTTTCATTCTGGTCTTTGCAGGGGGATGCCCACTAGGCTTAGGGTTAGCTTCTTCCAGTGACAAGCAGAGCCTCTTGGGCACATGCCTGACCCACTGGGGTCCCTGATATCCTCCAAGGGATCTACAGGCAGCCCCGAGACCCCTTTTGTAGGTCCTAGGGTGTCCTCCAAAGCCCCAGGGTCAGGACTGAGAAATAAGTCTTGCTCTGGAAGGCTGTTCCATTTTCTTCCCCCCATCTCTACTATAGAAGGGGTGCCTGAGCTCCACCCATCCTTTCCCCAGACCTTGGGGTATCTCTTACGGTAGGAAAACCAGCGAATGCTGGCCCAGACCACCTCCCTTCAGTTTCTTGTGCTCAGGAACTTACAGTGGTTGGGGCTGGGTGGTGGTGAATTCCTGCAAACACTGATGCTGGATGAAGTGGATGTTCTTAGAACCCTGCCCAGCAACTGGGAGTGTGGCTGCTATTGGCTCACAGCTGCCCCCTTTTCTGGAGCAGCCCTCAGCCGAATGAGATCCACCTCACTTGGAGAGGATCCCCCTCTACCCAGTAACCAGTAACAAAAAACTGGCCCCCTTGCCTCACTGTGGCCAACACGGGGGTGCAATTCTCCCTCCAGAGCTCTCCATGGGGTCAGGCTGAGGTCACACTCCAGTTGAGAGCACATCTCTGCTCAGCTCTTTCTCCTGTCCTGCTTCCCCCACCCCCTTTCTTCTTCAATAGAACAATGCACAATTCCCATCCTGGGCTCTGCTTTTAGGAAACCTGACTTAAGACACTGGCTAAGCTGGCCTGAGCAGTGCCTCTTGTCCCTCAGTCCTCTGTTCCTGCAGCCACCTCCCTCCCCCAATGGCAACAAATGGCCAAAATGCCCAGCAAGTAATGGCTGGAAGTCTTCCCACGATGAATCTCTGGTCCCAAGGGTGGTGGGGTGCATGAGGGGATGTACAGGGCCACCCCTGGGGCCTCCCCAAGCACTGCTCTGCCTGCACGTCCTCACCAGGTAGGCAGCCTCCCGCATGAACTGCTTGGCGGGCTGTTTCCAGATGGCAGGCACCGTCAACACCCAGCGCACTGTGTCCTTCTCCGGCAGCGATGGGCACTGCTCCCGCAGCTCCTGGAGCAGGAGGGGCAGCGGGATGAGCGGCTGGCCTGAGTAGGGTGTCTTCACCCCTCGGTGGGAGCTGGAAGAACTAATCAAGCTACAGGAAGGGCTTTCCAGCAGAGTGGGGAAAACCCCTGACACTAACCCTCCACCAACACCTGTATGGCCCATGCAGGCTCTACCAGACAAGAAGGCAGGGGCGTGGAGATGATGACCTCTGACCTCTGACAGTGGGGATGAGCTGAGGGGGAAGGGTGGGCCTGGGGATGGGGCCGCACCGCACCTGAAGAGCATGCTCCTTGAAGAAGCGCAGGGCATGGGCGAACACCTCCAGGGCCGGCATTTTCTTTCCATTTACCGCCTCCAGCTGAGTCTTCAAGGTGAGATCCTGGCAGGGACACAGAGCCTCTTTGCAGAAGGCCATAGTTCTGCCCCATTTCCTGACGACCTCGCTCTTAAAATTACCCCATTTCCTGGTGCTTATCCTCTTGGGCATCGTCCCACTCGCTCTATAATCTCCCGTTAGTTCTGTCCCCAGTCCCTCGTTAGCCCCGCCCCGCCTCTAACCCTACCCTCACCCTCAGCCGCGCCTTCATCCCTTCTTTACTTTCAAGCTCCGTCCTCTTGGCCGCCACACCCCGCCCCTCCTCTTTGCCCACCCTCCATGAGGCCCGCCCCTTCCCCTCCTGACCCCGCGTCCCCGGCTGGAACTGGTCCTGAGCCGGAATGTGACTCACAGTGGCGCTGTGGATCTTCATCTTGAACTTCTCGAAGTAGAGCCAGTCCCGAGCCTCCTCGGGGTCTAGATCGTGGTAGTAATCACGGGCCGTGTAGCCAAAGCTGTGAAAGGCACCCTCCGGGGTCAGCAGGAGGCAGGTGGGGGTCTTCTGGTGCGCCACGCCTGGGTCCCCGCCCTCCCATTTCCTGTAGAGACAGGGCTGTCAGTGGGGTCAGCAGCAAGCCTCACTGGGGTGGGGGGAAGGGTTGCATAATGGCTTTGGGGTGAGCTGTGTGACCTTCGCAGGCCACTTAGCCCCCCCCCCCAGTCTCAGTCTTCCCTGCTGTAAAATGGGAATAATAATAGTACCTGGCTCTTAGTGTCCTAGTAAAAATAAAGATGGTGCTTGGCATCCAGTTAAATCTCCATGAATGCTGCTCTTGGATCCTCCCTATTCATGGGGCTACGGGATGCACCTGGCATTCTGGGTTCCCTTCGTCATCTGACTTTGCGTTCCTGCGCCCTTAACATGAAGCAGCAAGCCATCATCCACCCATCTGCAGGGGTCTGGCTTCCTGACGTGTCTCTCCAGCATTCTAGCAGAGGCCTTCTCCCAGCCAGCTAGTTCGCCTCTCTCCACAGCCAAGCTCCTTTAAGGCATTCACGACATTCCTATCTGACCCCAGCAATCCCCCAGCTGACGGCACCTCTACCAGGTCTTCCAAAACCTGAATGACATTCTAAACCTCCCTATTCACAGGCACATGCAGACCACCACCCAGAACTCCCTGCCCAGTTCTCTGACCTAGAAATCTTCCCTGATTTCCTGACTCCTCTAGGCCACACTTGCCACTGAGGCCCTTTGGGAAAGGTACGGGGAATCCAGGTAGAAGAACATACGTGCAAACGCTCAGAGATGTGAAAGAACAGGAGAGCTAGCTGTAGGTTAGCTCAAAATGCAGCAGGAGAAAAGACGGGAATGTTAAGATCAGCTAAAGAAGACCATCAAATGCCGTGTCGGAATTCTCTCTTGCTGGGAGTTAGGCTGGGGAGTGGAGAGGCATGTCATAGTTGCCTTTAGAAAAAGGTCACAGGTGTCCATGTAGCAACAGCCTGGAGGGGAGGGAGGATGGAGAATAAAAACTATTCAGGTGAGAGAGGGTGGTGGCCATGGAGAGAAGTGGATGGTACTCCAGAGATATTAAAAAGACAGAAATGATGGTACTTGGTGGCTGGTAGGGGTGGGGAAGGCTTGGGAGGAGGCCAGGATGTCCCCCAGTGACTTCCTGTGACTGTCACCTCCACAGGACAGAGGCAGTGTCCCTTCCTGTGTCCTTGGCTCCAGCCTGGGGCGCAGCGTGGCCTCAGCTGCTCTGTGCTGACCCTAGGGGACTGTAAATGCTCAGAGCCTTGCGGCTTCATGTGGATGTGGGGAGCAGAGAAAGGGGAACGACAATCCAGGCTCATGAAGGTCAAGTCCCTGTATCTGTGGGGCAGTGACCTTGCTATCTGTCTCTCCATCCTCCGGGGCCCTGGGGATGCTCCTGATCCCCCATTTCAGTCTGGGTTGGGAGCTTTGGGGTCTTTTGTAGCTCTACCTATTGGCTGTAGCCCTACTAAGATACACTCTAAGGATCAGGGTCTGCAGGTCTGGAGGGAGTGTTTCAAGAAATGTTTTGTTTAAATAAAGTCGACATCAGGATGGATTTTTTTGACCATCTCTTTCCTAACAACTGAGTGACTTGTGTCCACTCGGTTAGCCCTCTGATCCTTCATGTCCTTGTTTTTCATTTGAAATGTTGGACCTAGGAATCTGTTTTTAGGAATCTACTCCATAGAAATCCCAGCGCAAGTTTTCAAGGAAGGAGATTCCTTGCAGCATTTTTTGTAATAGTGAAAAATTAGACTCCCTCACCCCTCAAAAAAACAAAAACAAACACACACACACAAAACTATCAGTAGAAGAATGGATACATTTTGAAACATCCATACTATGGAATACTATGCAACTGTTAAAAGGAAAGTGGCAGCTTTATGTATTGGCATGAAATGCCTACAAAACAGTGTCGAAAGCTTAAAATAGGCAAATGGGGCCTGGCCAGTGAGCTCAGTTGGCTGGGCATGGTCCTGTGCACTGAAAGGTTGCCAGGTCAATTCTGGTCAGGGCACATGCCTGGGTTTTAGGTTCAATCCCAGTAGGGGGCGTGCAGGAGGCAGTCGATATATGTTATGCTCTCATTGATGTTTCTCTCTCGCTCTACCTTCCTCTCTCTCTAAAATCAATTAAAAAAGAAGACAAATTGTATGATAGCCCACTTTCATTTAAAACACATATACACACACATATGTTCATACATATATGTGTGTGTATGTGTTTGTAATCAAGTCCAGATATTTGTGTACTTTCCTGTATGTTTGTTATATCTCAACAAAATGCTTTAAAATTCAAAAACAGAGCCAACATTTCCTGTAGAGGGCAGGGAACTGCTCCAATGGAGGCTGAGGGCATAGGCCAAGGGCCATCCTCCAAACTTTTACCCCAGAGGGGAGCCCATACGTGGGGTGGCAGGAGCTCTGGGGGTCCCCCATGTCTCCTCAGTGACAGGACTTCTGGGACCAGGCCCAACCCCTTTTCCCCCCACCCAGGCTCCCAGCCCAGTGGCCCTCACCTCATCATGTGGATGGCCTCAGGGTCGCTGGCAAAGCTGAAGGCATAGCCGCTGGAAGTGGTACCGAAGTCGATGGCCACCACCACAGAGAAGGAGGCCTGCTGGGGTGCTCGGGCCTCAGGCTTCTGCAAGTGCAAGACCTAGAGTTAGGGAGCAGCCCAAGGGCCAGGCTGGGTGTACACGGGAGCCCCGCCCTTTCCTGGCTGAGGTCCAGCCCATCCCTGGTTCACCTCCTCCCACCTGCCTGCCTGCCTGGGCTCCTCTCCCATCCCAGGCTCCAGGCTGACCCCTGGAGATGCCAACTGCCGCGCAGGTAGCCCCGCGCAGCTTTTAGCTCCAGCTCCTGCTTTCCTGGCTTCTGGTTCTCTGCCCACCTTCTGTCTGCACAGCCTTAGCCCACCCCGTCTCACACCATTTCACAGCCTGGGTCCAGCTGGGAGCAATTACGCGCTCCTGGCAGCTTCAGAGCACACGGACCTGTGTGTATTTGACCCTGTTGCTCTTTGCGGCCACAGTGACACAACCTTTGTGGCAGAGGAGAGAGGCCCCAAGCACGTGCCCAGAGTGGCCCCTGCCTTCTCCTAAGCCTGGCTCCCTGAGAACAAAGGGGCCCCCAGGCTCGAAAATTTGGGTGAGGCTGTCTGGGGTGACATGACCTAGCAAGCTTGGGGGAGGGTTATGTCCTGAATAGTTCAAACTAGCAATTTCCAAACCATGTATTTTCTAGCAGCGGGTCTCCCCTTCCTCAGATGGGGCTGTACTAGACAGGAGGGGGGTGGGGTAACTCTGGAAGGGCCAGTGCAGATCCTGAAAAAACCATATACTCAGAAATACCCCTGCCCCAGGCAGTGAGCTGCAACAGCCCCTGGATGTCATCCTGGAGGGGGTAACTGGGTATTAGTACTGGGGCTCACCGCAATAGAATTGTTAGCCCTTAAGTGCAAGGTCACATAAGATTAACCTTTCTGCAGAGAGCATGACTGGGGGGTGCTGGGGCAGAAGGCACAGTGTACCCCCAGCCCTGCCCTGGCCCTGCCAGATCTTGTTTTCTGGAGCACCACCCCCCTCCACACCACTTGGGCCACCCTCCACACAGATCCCCATGCCAGGCTTACTGGAGACTGCGAGGGTGTGAGGGGGGCAATGCCACAGCTTTCCTGAGTCCTTGGGGAGCCGGGTGGGCTGGGAATGGGGGACCGCTCTGGGCTGGAGCCTGCAAAGAGAGGGCAAGTCATTGTGGCACAATCAGGGTAGGGGGCTGGCAGCTGGGCCCCAGGCCTGGGAGGTTCTCCCATCGGTCTTTGCTGGGCCAAGGCAAGGGCTCCCTGCTGAAGGGGGATGGTGGGATGGTGGGAGGGGAGGAAGGACGAGGCTGAGAAGGGACACCTGAGGCAGGAGCAGGTTGAGGGCTTATTATCAGTTAGAGGTGACCATCCCTCACCTGGGGACTCCTCATCTCCCCCAGCACCCCTCAGACACGGTGGGGGAGGAGACAGACAGAGAAGCAGTGTGTGGGGACAGACTGAGTGCAGAGACAGAAGAACAGGAGAGATGGGGTGGAGGAGCTCCTGCCTGGGGTGGGGTGGGAGGAAGGTGGAGAAACCATAAAAAGTGGGGAAGCTCCCCTCCCCCTAGAGTTCAGCCACATGGTTCTCAGAACCTGAGAGAGCAATCCCCTTCTACTAGTAAAGACATGTTAAAAGATTTTGCCTGGGAAGTATTAACCCACCCACTGTATTCACCAGACCTTGTGCCTTCAGATTACCACTTGTTCCGGTCAATGGCACACACACTTTCTGAGCAGCACTTCAAAACGTAGGAAGAAGTGGAAAATCGGGTCTCTGAATGGTTTGCCTCAAAACAAGAAAATGTTTTCTTTGATTACAAAATCTGACTTAACTGGTTAATAATTTGGATTAGCTGTTAACCGGTTAAAAATTCAGATTGACTATTAACCAGTTAATATTGTGGATTTTGTAATCAAAGAAAACACAATAATTTCAAGAGAAACATCAAAAATACTTTATTCAAAGTAATGTCCATCGCTGGCTACACATTTCCCCCATCTTTCAGGTAATTTGTAGATACCGTCCCAATAGAACTTTTCTTGTTTTGAGGCAAACCATTCAGAGACCCGATTTTCCACTTCTTCCTACGTTTTAAAGTGCTGCTTAGAAAGTGTGTATGCCATCGATCGGAACAGGTGGTAATCTGAAGAAGCAATACAACAAAATAGCATACATATCAAATCGCATATATATCAACATATGTGTAACTACATCTATGTTTTTATAAATCCGCATTATTAACCGGTACCACTCGTACTCCCCACAAGGGCCAAAGGCAGGCCCAGCTGGCTGCCTGTGAGGATCAAGGCAGGGCAGCAACCGCCCAGCCCAGCGCTGAGCTGAGGGGTGTCCACAAAAATAGGAAGTGATTCCCAAGTCATCGCCCCAACGCCCCCAACAACACATACACATGGAGCCAGCATTAGGGGGCATGAGGCCCTATTAAGCCTCTCTCATAGGCCCAGGACAGAGCTGGGCCTCCGGTGGAAGGAAGCAACACAGCCCCAGGAGGCAGCCCAAAGCCTGGCTTGGAGGCTCAGGCAGCTCAGAGGTCTGTGCTAGACACCCCCCAGGTGTGGGCTAGCGGCCTGTCACCACCACTCTGTGCTTTCCTAGGGCTCCTGTGAGGAGACTGGGGCTGCCCTGAGATTCCGGCATGGGGATGAGGGGATGATGAAGTCTGGCATAAAGAGCCATGGACAAAGCAAACTGGCTTCAGGCTGAGCCGGGGCCCAGGGCCTGTGCTCCCTCAGCGGCTGCCCTGGCAGCTTCCAGCCCTTCCTGGCCTTGGGTACCCTGGAACATATGTGAGGGGCAGGAAGTGAAGGGGACTGTAGAAAGTGCCTGGACAGGGCTGGAGTCTGTCTTGTGCTGGAGAGGCAGGGACATTTTGGTCACAGCCTCAGGGCTCCCTTTTCTCAGGCAACCAGCATGGGCTTAGGCCCTTCCACCAGCTCCAGCTTGAAGGGCCAAGGCGCTGTGTGGGCTGAGCCTGGGAAGGGAGGCAGGAAGGAAGGCCCAGCCCACCAGGTCTTTGTGAGTGGACTTCCTGAGGAGTGTCGCTCCTGCCTCCTGGCCTCCCGCCCCTGCACACACACACACACACACACACACACACACACACAATTCTGTGCACATAGGCCTACTTGCAGATTTACACAGTCTCATACAAGGCCCTATGCACAGAGATCTGTCCACAGCAAACAGGTAAGACAGACACACACACACACAAACACACACACAACCAGGTCCTGTACACACACAAAACATGCACATGCATAGAGTCCTTTGCATACAGAACTTCTCTGCACACACACACACACACACACGTACACACACGCACACACGCACAGTGTCCCATGAACAGATATGTCCTGTGTGCACACAGGAGTGAAGTGTGCACAAACACACACACTTACATACACAGTCCTGTGTGCACCAACCCTAGCTGCACACACCTACACTCTCAGGAACTTCTGGGAGAGGGACCCCTATCCAGACAAGGGCAAGCGGAGGGTGAGTGGGGTCAAAGGTGAGGGATTCTTACCAATGTACAGCCCCTGCAGGCCCAGCTCCGGGACAGCCAGCATCTTTGCAGGCCCTGAGGCTGTGAACAGGAACAGACATGCAAATGACATTTATTTGTTCCTTTGTTCCCTCGTTGAATGCTTACTTGTTTTATTTATTTATTTTTGGCTGGAGTCTTTTGAAGCAAATACCAAACATCATGTTATTTCACCTATAAATTCTTCCGTATGTCTCTGCAACAGCTAGACTGTTAAAAACATTGCCACAGCACCATTATCATGTGTAACAAAATTAATTCCTTAATCTCATCTAATACTCGGTCCACAGTCCCAGCTTTTCTCAAAAAAGATCTTTTTTTAAACAGTTGCTTTGTTGCAATCAGGATGAAAATAAATGTTTTTGGCGCTCACTCTGTGCCAGGTGCTGGGGCATATCAGAGACAGACCCAGAGAGATACTGTCTCTGCCCCAGGGGCCCACAACCTGGCAGGGAACTGATTATAGTCAGATAAACACCCAAGTGGATTTGAGATTACAAATGATGAGTCAAAGTCCCAGCTGGTTACTACCCCAGCGGAGAGGAGAGCATGGTATGGCTGGAGAGAGGGGCTGGCCTGGCCCGGCCCTGCAGGCAGGCCTTGTGGACCCTATTTTAGATTTGGTTTTACAGGAAGGGCAACGGCAAATCTTGAAAGTTTATATATATAATTTCAGAGAGGAAAGGATAGGGGGAGAGAGATAGAAACATCAGTGATGAGAGAGAATCATTGATCGGCAGCCTCCTGCAGGTCCCACACTGGGGATTGGGCTCACAACCTTGGCATATGCCCCAACCGGGGCTCAACCATGACCTCCTGGTTCATAGGTTGATGCTCAACCACTGAGCTACACCAATGGGGCAATCCTGAAAGTTTCGAAGCGGCAGCTGGAAGTGGGGGCATGACCAGATTTGCCATTTTAAAAGTTCCTCTGGCTGTATGGGGTGTGGATTGCAGTGGGACGGTATGGAGGCAGCAGAAGCACAATCAGGGCTCCAGGTGACTGATGATGCTCCTGGCTGTGTATCTTGAGACAGAAGTGGATACAATTAAGTTAGAGGTTAAAATCAACAGGGCTGATGGAGGATGGCAGGATTAGATATGGGGATTAAGAGAGAAGTTGTCAAGGATGACAGTATCTGATTCAAACTGGCAGATGGGTGGTCGGATGGAGAACAGTGGAGAAGGGCAAGCTCCCGACCCCTACCTACCCACAGACACAGGCTCGCAGGGCTCAAGGGCAGTGTTCTGGGTGGAGTTCAGGAACTGTTGAGGGAACAGACCAAGGAGCCAGAGGATACAGGGTGTAGAGGTCAGGGAGAAGCTGAGGTGGAGATGGGTGTCTGGGGGTCACTGGCAGAAAGCAGAGTGGGGGAAGGGAAGGGGAAGGTCGACTCCAGGGAGACCTAGTTGCCTGCTGTGGTTTCAGGGCACCTCAGTTGTTAGATGAGACTGGAAACGCCTGTCTGAATGGCCTAGGGCTGCATTTTGGTGAAATGATGAGAAGCGGGGGGAATCAGGTAAGCCTAGGTGAGGAGAGAGCAGAGGGTAGGTGAATGGAGCTTGCACTTACAGGAAGATGGCTGAGATCAGGAGCTGAGATCAGGCTCCGGAGGAGCATAAAGCTTATGGGGAGCTGCCCAGAGCCCACTCCCTCTCTGTAGTCAGAAAGTGTTGCTAATAGAACACCAACAGACACAGGTGGGCAGTCATACCCCCCCACACACACACACACATATACACATGCATCCTTGCTAGTGCACAATTCATACAACTCAGCCCCATCATGCATAGATATCCAGACATGTCCGGGATATTCCCACATGGCCAGCACCATGGAGATTTCCAGACACACTCATCCTGCTGTCATTGGAGGTACAAAGTTGGATGTCCAGGAATCAGAATCAGGGGGAAAGACAGGGGTGGGTCATGGGTGTTCATAGAGCAGCTGGTGATGCCGAGAAGAAGAAAACAAACAGACAGGGTGGGTACAGGCTTTGAGAGCCAGGAACAGGAGTCCAGTTCAGGGTGATGGAGTGGCATGCTGGAGCTGATTCCCACCAGCTGGCAAAAGCAGATTCTCTACATCTCTTTCCCAATTCCACATTCACTGACATCACATTGGTAGCTTAAAATCGGCCATGGTGGGAGCATTTACACCACAGAAATGGGCAAACACTACAAATCAGGGTTTTCTCCCTTTTGTAGTGTTGACTGTAAAACATTTACCAACACACATTGGATCTAGGCCACAAAGGAGAAGCTGGCAGCCCTATTTGTACATTGTTTCAATTGCTCAGCAAAAACTTATTGAGCATTTCTTTGTGCCAGGTTCTGAGCTAAGTGCTGGAGAAATAGTTTGTTGAATTAATGAATGGATTTTCTGAACCAAGGCTATTGTATCTGGAGGAGAAATAATCTAGAACCACTAGGAAAAGAGTCAGGAGTCGTCACTCTAAGCTGGATTCCACATCCAAATTAAGTGCCTATAATCTCTCCAGCTGTCTGAAGTTGGTCCAGGTACCTCTCATTTCTGAGTGTGTGATTCACTGAGTGCCTTACACTGGCGTCTCAGGGCTGGCAAGGACCTATTATGGCATTTGGGTGGAGTGTATCCTGGTTGGCTCTCTGTGCCCTGGTACCTTTATTGCAAAATGGGTCACATAGGGGGCTTGTGATGATCAAGTTCAGGTAAAAAAAGGTCCAGTTTGAATCAGTGGATAGAACGTCAACCTGGGGACTGAAGGGTCCCGTTTTCAATTCCAGTCAAGGGTGGTTTGATCCCCAGTGAGGAACATGCAGGAGGCAGCCAATCAATGATTCTCACTGATGTTTCTTTCTTTTTAAAAAATATATTTTATTGATTTTTTTACAGAGAGGAAGGGAAAGGGATAGAAAGCCAGAAACATCAATGAGAGAGAAACATTGATCAGCTGCCTCCTGCACACCTCCCACTGGGGATGTGCCTGCAGCCAAGGTACATGCCCTTGACCGGAATCGAACCTGGGACCTTTCAGTCTGAAGGCCGACGCTCTATCCACTGAGCCAAACCAGTTTCAGCTCTCACTGATGTTTCTATCTCTCTCTCCCTCTCCCTTCCTCTCTGAAATCAATAAAAATATGTTTTGTTTTTTTTTTAAATAGGTGGTTGACAAAAGGCAGGGAGTTGGACAGATGTGAGTAGTATTCTTTCCCTTCAGGATGTGGATTCTGAATTTCTCTTCTTAGAAGATTTTGGTCTTATTGAGAGTTTATTGTAGTCATTCTTCATTCTTTAGGGAGGGAGAGAAGACTGGAATCAATGTGTTAAAGAAGGAGAATTCTGCCAGCTGGCATGGCTCAGTGGTTGAGCACAGACCTATGAACCAGGAGGTCCCGGTCGATTCTCGGTCAGGGCACACGCCTGGATTGTGGGCTCAACCCCTTAGTGTGGGCCATGCAAGAGGTAGCTGATCAATGATTCTCTCTGATCACTGATGTTTCTATCTCTCGCTCCCTCTCCGAAATCAATAAAAACAGATTTTTATTTTAAAAAAGGAGGATTCTGACGATTCCTTGAGAGGTGGAGGTTGAGGGGGTGGCAGCCTGTCTTTAGGAATGCCCCCCCCCCCCATCATGTACACACACTCAGAAAGATTTAAGGAGAACGATGAACATGGGGCTCAGGACAACCTCAGCTCCCAAAGCTGTATGTCTGGGCAGAGTCCATGGCTGGAAATGAGGTGAGGAAAATGCTTCCCAGGCCCTGTTAATTTCAGACTCCTGCTCCTTGGGTTTAAGAATCATTGGGTGTGGCAGTTTGATTTACACAGAAAGTAACTTCATTTCCTGACTACAAAGAAGCACAGGCTAAACTCTGGCCCCAACCTGACCCCTACCCTACCAACAGACACAGATCCTTTACCGTGCCCATGGACTGACTCATCCTTGCCCATGGAATGATGACCCCTAGCCCTTGACCTCATGTCGACCTCTAATCTTCAGCTTCCCCATGACTTCTGTCACTGACTTCTACCCAACTGAAATAATCAATCACTCACTGGGGACCAGGGCAGGGTATGGCTGAGTAGAGACTTGAAACTGGAGATCCCCATCTTAAAGTGTCCCCCGAAATTACAAGGCCTAGGACTTCTTGCTTGATGGAGAGAATTCTCCAAGGATCTATTCCTGGGGTGAGGGTGTCAAGGCTGGGTACCTCTGCCTCCCAGAGCACTGGGGGCACATGATGTTGATGGATTTCAGGGCTCCACATGTACCTGTCCTCTGCTCGTGAGGACAAAGAGCCCACCCAGATCTGTACAGGTGCCCTCTCCCCCCCCCCCCCACATTTCCAGCTTCTCCCACCCACTGCTCTCTCTCAGCACCTGCCAGCCCTTTAATGGCACAAGACTGGACTCTCGGCAGGCAGAGAGGCCACAGGCGATTCTCTCAAGCCAGAGGGACCCGTGGGAGGCTGCCTCCTTCTGTGCTGGGGCAGGGGTGACAGAAATGGCCCCTCCCCTCTTTCCATGCATCCTGCCCCACCCAGTAGGTCCTCATCGTGGGATCAGCCAGTTCACAAACAACCTCTGTCCCACTGAGCCCGGGCCCTGAAGCCCCTCCCATCCTCTGCCCACCAGTCCCCCCATCACCGCCTTTACCTTCTGGGACAACTGGCTGCCTTTGCTCTCACAGGGGGTCCATATTTTAGCGCTCCCTCCCGACCAGGCTCTCCCCCACACAAGCTTGCTCCACAGACAGGCTCCACTGGCCTGCAGGGAGCCCAGACCCACCCCACCTGGACCCGGAAGCTAGCCTCTCAGAGGAGAACCAGAGCTCCCTGCGCAGGAGGCCAGTCCACAGGCTGGAACTGGGGCACCCCGGCCACCCAGCCACTCTAGAACTTCTGGGATCACAGGTCCTGGGACTACCGCCCCTCCCATCCAAGAGGCCCCCCAACACACACACACACACACACACACACACACACACACACACACACACACACCAGGTATCTACCTCAGGTCTAGGCACCCTGCCCTCTACAAACTGGTCCCCCAGCCTCACCTCCCCCCACCCCCACCCCACAGCAAAGAGTCTGTCGGGCCCCCCACTCTGCGGAGCGTGTGGGGTCCCAACGCCTGGAGGGGAGCCCGCAGCCACGGTCCCGCTGGAGAGAGGGCCTTGCGATCTGTCCCCAGCCCAGCGTCCCGGCGCAGGAAGTCTGCGGCGGGGTCTCCGCCGACAGCCCGGGACGGGCAGCCCGGGATGGAGGGCTCACCTCTGCGCCTTTCTCCTCTCCGCGAGCCCCTCGCCCCAGGACTCACCTCCGCCCTCCGACAGCGCGATCTGCCGCCGCCCGCCCGCCCGCGGCCCCGCAGCCCGTGGCAGCGCCCTGCGCGGCGTCCGCAGCCCTCGACGTGCCCGTCCCTTCGCCGCACGCCAGCGCCCCGCACCGCCCCGCCCGCCGCCCCCTCCCCCAGGCCGGATGGCCGCGCGGCTGCGCCGGGTGGGCCCCGCGCTCCCAGCCCAGATGTGCGAGGCCGGGGCGGGGCCTGCCTGCGCGGGGCCTCCGCCGAGGGGCCCAGCCTGGCCCGGCGTCCAGGGCCCCTCCCTGAGCCTCTCCAGCGCCTGGCGGCCGGCTCCCCAGCAGCCCGGGGTGGGGGGTGGGTGGGGGGGTGGGAAGCAGGGGAAGGAGAGGAGGGGGAGGGAGGGAGGGAGGGGAGAGGAATTCCATACCCCTTGTCGGCCTCCCGCGGCTGGGCTGCGGAGGGGCCCCTGCCTGCCCCAACAGGCCCACCTCGGGCTCTGCTTAGGCCAGCCCACGGGGGGAGCCGGTATGCTGGGGAGGGAAAGCCTGCCCCAGGCCCCTCGCAGTACCCTGTCCCGGACCCCCCAGTCCCCGGACCCAGACCACCCACCCTGCCTTCCCTAGCTTGATCTGCAAGGATGAGAGAGACAGGAGGCCTGTTGAGGGTGAAGGTAGCCTTTGGGAGTGGGGCTGGCTCAGTCTTGCTGAAGTCTGAGTCCCGGAGAGAAGGGTGCTCACCAGCTGGGTCCCACTGCTGGCAGGGCCTCACCCAGAGCTCCTCTACCTCTGCCAGAAGCACCCGCTCCTTTTCTGTGGGGGCGCACAGACTGCGTCCTGACCTAACCCAGGTCGTCTCGGGGAATGCTGGGATGTGGCTTCCAAAAGGGGGTCTGCAGGATGGAGACCCCCTTTTGCTAAGCCCCTGTAAGGCAGCTGACTGTGCCCCCAAGAACTTCCTTTTTAAAAAATATACGTTTATTGGTTTCAGAGAGGAAGGGAGAGGGAGCTACAGAAACAACAATGAGAGAGAATCATTGATCAGTTGCCTCCTGCATTGGAGATGGAGCCTGCAACCCGAGCATGTGCCCTAACTAGGAGTCGAACCGTGACCTCCTGGTTTATAGGTCAGTGCTCAACCACTGAGCTACTGAGGCTGGGCAAGTATTTGCTATTTGATTTGAGAGAGAGAGAGAAAGAGAGAGAGAGAAACAGAGAAACATTAACCCATCAATTCATCACCTCCCATAGGCAATTGGATCCACCACCTAGGTAAGTGCCTGACCAAGAATGCACCTGCAACCATCTGAGCCCTGGCAGGGCCCCAGGACCTCCTCGTTCAGGCAGGGCCTGAGCAGGCCCCTTCCCTCCACCAAACGTGCCCCAGAGGCTCAGGGCGGCTCAGCCCAGCTCTCTGCATTAAGCTACCTGGTGTCTGTCTGCTCTCCCAACCCTCTCCCAAGACAAGGCTCCCATAGGTCTTTGAGCATCACAGTTGCCTCCCACTCCAAACCTTTGCAGGGGCCATTTTTCCTCCCTCCTCCTCTCTGCCCAGCTAAAAGGCTCCACAGCTAAATTGTTACCTCTCCTAGGCTTGTCGTCCTTATTGGCAGGACCACTGCCCCAGAGCCACCTGCAAGGAGGTTGGGGGGAGGGGGTGTGTTGCACTAGAGAATTTTTTAAAAATACATTTTTATTGATTTCAGAGAGGAAGGAAGAGGGAGAGAGAGAAACATCCATGATGAAAGAGAATCATGGATTGGCTGCCTTCTGCAAGTCCATTGGGGATCAAGTTCACAACCTGGGCATGTGCCCTTGACTGGAATCAAACCTGGGACCTTTCAGTTCTCAGCCCGATGCTCCATCCACTGAGCCAAACCAGCTAGGGCTGCACTAGACAATTCTGGATGTCACTACCTGGCATCCAGCGAGGTATCTAGTTAGCAACCTCCACTGGCTGCTATGAGTGTGTGTATCTGTTGGTGTGGTGGTATGTGTATGTGTGTGGGTATGTCTGCTTGTATCTGTGACTGTGTGTATACGTATGTTTGTCTTTGAGTGTGTCTCTTGTGATGTGTGCATTATTTAATATTTTTATTTTAAATATATGTTTTTTATTTTTATTGATTTCAGAGAGGAAGAGAGAAGAGATAGATAGAAACATCAATGGTGAGAGAGAATCATTGATCAGTTGCTTCTTGCACGCCCCCTACTGGGGCTCAAGCCCACAACCTAGGCATGGGCCCTTGGTTGGAATCCACCTGGGACCCTTCAGTCCACAGGCCGACACTCTATCCACTGATCCAAACCAGCTAGGGCTGTGTGTGAGTGTTTCTATTTGTCTGTCTGTGAGTGTGTAATGGGTGCTGGCAGGCCTTATTCTCAGTTCAGAGGTTGAACAAAGCTTGGGAGGATTGAAGTGTGGCTATTTGTGAGTGTGTGGGGAAGAGGTGAAAGGTCTGGCCCCTCAAATGCTACCTGCCTCTTGTTTTTCCTTTTCCTCCCAGGTTTCCTCTATCCCCATCTTTAGCTCCACAGACTGGCTCATCTGAGGGGCTGGCAGCAGGCTCCAAGCAGGAATGAAGACTCGTGGGTGGGGGTCTCTGGGCGCTCTCCTGCTTGGCAGCGTCTGCCCTCCTCCTCCTCCTCCTCCATGTCAGGCTCCCTTAGCTCAGCCTGACTTGGGAGTCTCAGGCCCCCACCCTTGGGCAGCTTCCAGTCTGACATAGAGGACAGCAAATAATCCCCATGAATCTTGCTCCAAGTTAGAGGAGGTTCGAGTCAATTGCCATCAGAAGGTTTGGGCCCAGGTGGGTGTAGACAAGAGTCCTGCAGAGCCCCTGCCCGTCACTGTCCTCTCTGTGCTCTTGCACCTCCCTTCTCTTCCCTTGGGCGCCATTGTAGGCCCACCCACTGACCTCAGTGGCTTCCTGCTTCTCCCCGTGGGGGCAGCAAGAGGAAGATCAGCCTCTGAGAGTGTCCTCCAGGAGCCGTCTCTCTCAGGCCAGGCTTCCCTCCTCCTGCCTTTGCTCAGGAACTTCTCCTGTCTATGCCAGGGCTGCCAGCCCTGCTCCTCCAGTCCATCCCTATCATGCAACTGGAGGAGACTTTCAAAGGTGCAAATCTGGCTTGGCCGGCATAACTCCATGGTTGAGCATCAATCTATGAACCAGGAGGTCAGGGCTCGATCCCCAGTGGGGGGCGTGCAGGAGGCAGCCAATCAATGATCCTATCTCATCATTGATGTTTTTATCTCAATCTCCCTCTCCCTTCCTCTCTGAAATCAATAAAACAATATAATTTTTTAAAAAGGTGCAAATCTGGTCCCATTGCTTCACCACTCCCATACTCTCCATAGTTCCCGATTAGCTAAAACATAAGATTCCAGGTGTGGACTGCTCTTGACTGACCTCTTAAGCTGTCCTTCCCAGCCCTAACCTCCAGCCCCATCTCCTGCCCCTCCAGCACATCTGCCCCCTGTGCTTCTGTTCCATTGTTCCACCTGGGCCAGTCATGACCTGCTTGGAGGAAACATCCTTCTCTGTTTGGACACCCAGGGACAAACTGGCCCTTTGGGTCCTATTGTGTCTTCTCAGAGAGCTCCCGCCCTGGTCACCACCAGGTGGGGCATTTAGGAAGACTCTTTGGGTTTGGGAGGCAGGAGTAAGGCTCTCCTTTCCTGCCCGCTGCCTGGCCTGGCAGCTTTAGGGCAGAGATGACGTTTGTCTTTAGGACACATCATCCCCCCACCTAAGCCTATGTGTGCTGAGGGGCTGTGGAGAAAACTTCTCAGTCTTCTCTCCACCCTGCCTAAGCCACCTGCTTGCTCTGCCCCAGAGCTTGAACTCAAGTGCGTGAGCACCAGGGGGAGGTTAGATGCCCCCACAGCCTACCTCAGAGGGAAGATTAGGGTGGGCAGAGGTTTAAAAAAATGTATCTATGTCTATACTAGAGGCCCAATGCACAAAGATTCATGCAAGAATGGGCCTTCCTTCCCCTGGCTGCCAGTACCACCTTTGCTCTGGCTGGAGTCGCCTTTCTGCCTTCCCATGCTACCCAGCGGCCCAGAGCAGCTGGTGTGGTCTGGAACACCTGCGTCGTCACCATGTTGACAACACAAGCATCCCGCTCTGCCCCGGCTGCTTGGCACCTGCGTATACAAATTAACCCACCATCTTTGTTGGGTTCATTTGCATACTCACTCCTGATTAGCTGGTGGGCATCACAAAGGTATGGTCAATTAGCGTGTTACTCTTTCATTAGTGTAGATAATAAAAGCTTAAGCGATCATTAGGGCGGGATGACCAGAATGACCGGTTGCTATGATGCGCACTGACCACCAGGGAGCAGATGCTCAATGCAGGAGCTGCTCCCTGGTGGTCAGGGGAGTGCCTCTCAGCCAAAAGCGGGGCCTATAGCCAGTGAGCGCAGTAGTGGTGGCAGAAGCCTCTCCTGCCTCTGAGGCAGCGTTAAGGAGCAGAAAGGGTCCAGGCCAGGCTGAGGGACCCCACCCCCCTAGTCCACGAATTTCATGCACTAGGCCTCTGGTATATACAGTTATAGTATATTATTGATTTCAGAGAGAGGAAGGGAGAGAGAGACAGAAACATCAATTATGAGAGAAAATCATTGATCGTCTGTCTCCTGCAACGCCCCCTCCTGGGGACTGAACCCAAAACCCAGGCATGTGCCCTGACTAGGAATCAAACTGTGGCCTCCTGGTTCATAGGTCAATGCTTAAGCATTGGGCCACACCAGCTGGGCATGGGCATGGGCAGAGGCTTTTTACAGCAGTAGACCCTGTTGACTGTGCCTCATGGTGTGCTGGTACGTAGTTGGGCACCTTACTCTACCACTTCTGTCACAACGCCCTGTAGGGCGTAGGGGGAGGACTCTCCACCCTCATTCTACAGAGGAGAAAGCTGAGACTTAGGCAGAACAGAGCACAGACCCAGGGCTGTCCCAGAGTCTGTGCTCTTGCCTGGGCCACATGTTGCAAGAGGTTGGTGAGGGGAGGGAGTACCTGGGCACCCAGAGGCAGAAGCCCTGGATGGCTGAGGGCAGGAGGTGGGGCTCCTGGGACAGAGGCCTCTAGAGTATTGCTCTATCAGATTCCTGAGGTGTGGGCTTCCTTCCGGGAACTACTCCACCTGCCCCCACCCTGGTGGACTTCCTCTCTCTGGCTCACGGCCTCTGTCTGCATAATGTCCCTCACTGGGGATGGGACTGTGGGAGGCCCTGCCCGTGGCCAGGAGTTCAAGGCTCAGCCTGGGTGGTGCCCTGTCTCTACTGTTGCAAGGGCAGCTGGCACTTCCTCTTTCATACAAAGAGGGCCCTGGGGTCCCACCTCCCTAATACCCTGCCCCGTATGACACCCAAAGCACCAGAATCGGCCCCACATCTAAGAACTCTGCATGGACACTGCCCCATGGGCAGCCGCTTCCCCGGTGTGATGTCATTAGAGTTCCCAGCGGGAGGGGGAATGGGGGCGCTTTCTTGGAGGAGGTGGTCCTGATCTGAGCCCTGAAGGATGACTGGGAGAGTTACTCATGGGGGAAGCAGGAAGGGCAGGCCAGCAGAAGGAAGGGCGCCGACAAAGGCGTGGGTGGTGGTGTGACCACGAGGCAGAATGGAATGGACAGCATCAGCCACGCGCCGGATGAGGGGCTGGGTGTGCTTGTCCCTGGTGCTATCTGTGTCTCCTACCTCAGCAGGCACCCTTGGCTCTTTGCTCAGGAAACCCCAACCTGACTTGCTGCACTTGGGTACCTTCTTGTCTTGGGGTCTTTGGCCTCTCTTCCAAACCCCTGGGAGTTCAGCCTCATTGTGCAATTTTCTCTCTGCTCACCCCTTCACTTAGCTCCGGTGACACCGCCGCTTGCCAGCCTCTGCCCAACAGTTACCCTCTGCTAAGGTGTGGGGGTACAGAGACCTGGAGGGGAAAGAAATGTTGGAGGAAGATGGTAATTCCACTCAGTCATGGCCAGTTGGAGGAGATTATGGGCTTACTGTCTGCTTCCTCCCTCATGTCGATTCTTTTTCTTAATAATAGAATCATCTCTTTTTAGCCACGCACACGGCCACCCAGCATAGAGAATAGATTTCCCAGCTTTTCTTGCTGCTGGGCTTGGACGTGTAACTGAGTTCTGGCTAATGCGATATGTTGTGTGGCGTCTTCCAGCCTTTAAACAGTGCTGTTGGTTGCCCATTGTTTCTCGTGCCGCGTTCCGCTTTTCTGCCTCTTGCTGCCTGGAATGTGGATGGGATGACTGTAATTCTAACTACCACGTTGGACCATAAGGTTGAGGGACACACCCTCATGATAGTTCACAGTGACCTGCCATGACACTGGCACGGGTCGAGTCCCATGCCAGCCTGGGACTCTGTGCTTCTAGACCTTTACATGCAAAAGGAACGCACTCTGTTGTTCAGGACCCTGTATTTTCGGTCTCTGTTACTCACAGCAGAATGTACTCCTACCCGATTCGACCCCAAGGAGAAATGTTGACGAGGCAGTTGGTGCCACAGATCTGCGGCTCGGAGCAGAGCTTGGAGTTGCGGGTAGAGATTTGGCAGCCGTCCGTCCGTATGGAGATGGTAATTGAAGCCATGCGAGGGGTGAGGTCACCCAGGCAGAGTGTGCCCATGATAGACGATTCTAGCTTTTCCACTCAGCTTCATCCACCCCTTCCAACATCATGTCAGGAGGATTCGGTCTCCCCAGAGGCTTCTTGGCTTTGATGATGCAGAATTAGGACAGAGGGAAGCTGGGAGGAGATAAAAGGTATAGAGACTAGGGTTTGGGAAAATTGCTTTGAGGAGTGCTTTTCTTCTTAAAATCTTCCTTCGAGGATATGTTTTTATTGATTTTAGAGAGAGAGCCAGAGAGAGAGAGAGAGCGTGCAAGTGAAATCTGCCCAGTATGCTCAGTGGTTAGAGCACCACCCTGCACACTTAAGGGTTGTGGATTTGATTCCTGGTCAAGCGCATGTACCTGGGTTATGGCTTTGCTCCCTGCCCCTAGTCGGGGAGTGTGTGAGAGGCAACCAGATTATGTGTCTCTCTCACATCAGGGTTTCTTTCTCTCTCCCCTCCTGCTATCACTTCCACTCTCTGAAAAAAACAATGGAAAAAAATATGCAACAAAAAAGTTAAAGAGAGAGAAGAGAGAAACCTGAAACCTAAGTATGTGCCCTGACTGGGAATTAAATCCACAGCATTATTTGGTTATGGGATGACACTCCAGCCAACTGAGACACCCAGCCAGGGCATTGAGGACTATTTATTAATTTATTAATTTATTAATTTACTATTTAAAAACTAGAGGCCCGGTGCATGAAATCTGTGCTTGGGAAGGTGTGGGGGTTCCCCTCAGCCTGGCCTGCACCTTCTCACAACCTGGGGGGATGTTCAAATGCTGATTTAGGCCTGATCCCACAGGGATTCCAAAACTGGCAGTCGGACATCCCTCTTGCAATCCAGGACCACTGACTCCTAACCCCTCACCTGCCTACCTGCCTGATCACCCCTAACCACTCTGCCTGCCTGCCTGCTACCTGCCTCTGCCTTGGCCCCCACTGCCACGGCTTTCTCTGGAAGGATGTCAGGAATGTCATTTGGCTGTCTGGTCTAATTAGCATATTATGCTTTTAATATATATTTGTATTTAAAAATATTTTTATTGATTTCAGAGAGGAAGGGAAAGGGAAAGAGAGACAGAAACATCAATGATGAGTGGGAATCATTGATTGGCTGCTTCCTGCACGACCCCTGCTAAGAATTGAGCCCTTGACCAGAATTGAACCCAGGACCATTTAGTCCATAGGCCAATGCTCTATCCACTGAGCAAAACCAGCTGGGGCTAAAAATATATATTTTTATTGATTTCAGAGAGGCAGGGAGAGAGATAGAAACATGAATGATGAGAATCATTGACTGGCTGCCTCTTGCATTCCCCGTCCTGAGCATCAGCCTGCAACCTGGGCATGTGTCCTGACCAGGAATCAAGCCATGACCTCCCGGTTCATAGGTCAACACTCAACCACTGAGCCACACCATTGGGGTATCTATTTAAAATTTATTATTATTAAAATGTTTTTATTGCTGAAACTGGTTTGGCTCAGTGGATAGAGCGTCGCACTGCGGACTGAAAGGTCCCGGGTTCGATTCTGGTCAAGGGCATATACCTTGGCTGCGGGCACATCCCCAGTAGGGGGGTGTGCAAGAGGCAGCTGATCGATGTTTCTCTCTCATAGATGTTTCTGACTTTCTATCCCTCTCCCTTCCGCTCTGTAAAAAAATCAATAAAATATATTTAAAAAAATATATATATTTTAAAATGTTTTTATTAATTTTAGAGAGAGAGAGGTAGGGAGAAGGAGAGAGAGACAAAAAATCACTGAGAGACAAACAGTGATAGGCTACCTCCTGCATGCCCCCTACTGGGGGATTGAGCCCCAAAACCAGGCATGTGCCTTGACTGGGAAACGAACCAGTGACCTCTTGGTGCACAGGACAACGCTCAACCAACTGACCCACACTGGTGGGTGAGGGTTTTCCAAAGAAAGAATTGTAGGAGTAACTATGGTGTGTGGCAAAGGGGTCAGAGAAGAAAATAAGATTTTGTGAGATATTGCAAGTATCTCTTCTATGGTACTCAAGAAATACTCGAACTTGAGATATGTGGAAATTACTTTTTTTTAAGATATATTTTTATTGATTTCAGAAATGAAGAGAGAGGAAGAGAGATAGAAACATCAATAATGAGAATCATTGATCAGTTGCCTCCTGCATGCCCCTTACTGGGGATCAAGCCCGAAACCCAAGCATGTGCCCTTGACTGGAATCGAACCTGGGACCCTTCAGTTCACTGGTCAACGCTCTATCCACTAAGCCAAATCAGCCAGGGCAAGGTGCGGAAATTACTTTTTGGTTGCTAGACTAAACCTCTTCTGTCATCACCTCACCTGAGACTGGTCCTCGTGGGTGATGGCTTTACAAGTGCTATCACACAAGTAACAAACCCCTTCAGAACAGCAAAAGTAAGGAACACAGGGGCGTGCATGTCATAGAATCTGGGGGCAGAGGAAAGCATCTGGGCTTCACAAGTGCCTGGAACAAGGAACTGGGCATATGCCATCAGCCAGGGAGCTGTTGCCCTGGCCACTTCCTTCCCTCTGTTGCCACTGGACTCCTCTCTGCTGCTCTCTGAATGTCTGTTACATTGTTCTCTTGTTGCAAATTGCCTTTTAAAAAATTAAGGCTTTATTTATTTTAAAAATATTTTGATTGATTTTAAGGAGGAAGAGAGAGAGAGGGAGAGAGAGAGAAACATCAATGATGAGAGAGAATTGTTGATTGGCTGCCTTCTGCATGCCCCACACTGGGGATCAAGCCCACAACCTAGGCATGTGCCCCTGACTGGGATCAAACCAGGGAACCTTTAGTCCACAGGCTGATGCTCTATCCACTGAGCAAAACTGGCTAAGGCAAGACTTTATTTTTAAAACACTTTTAGATTTACAAAAATATTTTTTAAAATATATTTTATTAATTTTTTTACAGAGAGGAAGGGAGAAGGATAGAGAGATAGAAACATCGATGAGAGAGAAACATCGATCAGCTGCCTCCTGCACACCCTCTGCTGGGAATGTGCCCACAACCAAGGTACATGCCCTTGACCAGAATCAAACCTGGGACCCTTGAATCTGCAGGCTGACGTTCTTTCCACTGAGCCAAATTGGTTAGGGCAGATTTACAAAAATATTGAGCAGATAGTACAGAGTGTTTCCATCTATCTTTTCCATACAGTTTGCCTATTATTAACATTTTGAATTAGTGCGGTGTATTTGTTGCAATTAATGAACCAATATTGATACCTTATTAGCTAACAGTCATAGTTTACATTAAGGTTCACTCTTTGTGTTACACATCTATGTATGTTTTTTTTTGTGTGTGTGTGTGTGTTCGTTTGTTTTTGAGAGAGAGGAAGGAAGAGGAAGAGACAGAGAGAAACATTGATGTGAAAGAGACACATTGATTGGCTACCTCCTGTATGTACTCTGACCATGGCTGGGGAACCTGCCACCAAGGTATGTGCCCTTGAGTGAAATCGAACCCAGGACCCTTGGGCCAATGCTCTATCCACTGACCCAAACCAGCTAGGGCCACATCTATGGGTTTTGACAAATACATATCATAGTTCATCATATAGTACCATACAGAATATTTTCACTGCCCTAAGAATCCTCTGTAGTCCACCTATTCATCCCTCTCCTCCCCAATTTCTGATCTTTTTGCTGTCTCTAAAGTTGTGCCTTTTCCAGAATGTCAAATAGAAGAATCATACAGTATGTATCCTTTTCAGCTTGGCTTCTTTCACTTAGTAATCTGCATTTAAGTTTTCTCCATGTCTTTTCATGGCTTTGATAGCTTATTTCATTTTTATTACTGAACTAGAGGCCTGGTGCATGACATTTGTGTATGGGGAGGGGTTGTCCCTCAGTCCAGTCTGCACCCTCTCCAATCTGGGATATTCCTCTCCCATCCAAGTACTAACCAGGCCTGACCCTGCTTAGCTTCCAAGATCAGACGAGATCGGGTGTGTTCAGGGTGGTATGGCCATAGACAGGGACATCCCTCTCACAATCCAGAATTACTGGCTCCTAACCACTCACCTGCCTGGCTACCTGATTGCCCCTAACCACTTCTGCCTGCCAGCCCCATCACCCCCGAATCACTCCCCTATTGGCCTGATTGATGCCTAACTGTTCCCCTGCAGGCCGGATCACCTCCAGCTGTACTCTCCTGCAGGCCTGGTTGCCCCCAACTGCTCCCCGCTGCAGGCCTGGTCACCCCCAATTGCCCTCCCCTGTCAGCCTCATGGTTCTCAACTGCCCTCCTCTGCAGGCCTCATGGCCCCCAACTGCCCTCCCCTGCTGGTCTGCTCACCTCCACTGCCCTTCCCTGCTGGCCATTTTGTGGTGGCCATTTTGTGGCGGCCATCTTGTGATGACATGGGAGGCCATCTTGTGATGATGTGAGGGCATCATGCAAGGGCACGAGGGCCACCTAGGCTTTTATTAGTATAGATCAGTGATGGGCAACCTTTTGAGCTTGGTGTGTCAAAATTCGCCAGAAAACTGAGCATAACTCAGGTGGTATGTCACTTCGAGAAAAAGACCATAATTTTGCGATATTTATAGTTTAACTAACAAAAATATATAATTGTAATATATAACTGTATTTAATAAACCAAAAACTACTTATTTAACTTATCTGCTTAGTGACTCCTTTGTTCATCTGTCAGTCGGTTTCTTTTGTTGGTCTTGATATTATTTAACTTGTGTGGGGTGCCGTGAACTAAGATAAGTGAGGGGGAGGGGGAATTCTTTAACTAACCTGCCTATTAGTGACTTTTTTATTGCCGAATTTCATTGGCTAAACCTTCAATTGAAGGTTGGTATTTTGTACACTTCAAGCCCAAGCAAGTGCTACTAACTTCATCTGTCAATCTGTTTCTTTTGTTGGTTTTGATATTATTTAATGCTGAGAATAAGGTCTCACAAAAGTACGTAGTTGGAAAAACTGTGAGTAAAGCCATTGCTATATTTTTAGGGTGCTAAAAGTGTCTGGTAATCAGTTCCAAGCACTCCAAATTTCCTGTTCGTAGTGGCACTCCTATTGATTCTCCAAGCAGCACCTTTCCAGATTCTCAAGTTTTGACCTCAAGTTGACAAACACCTGAGCCCAGATGCTGTCTGGAAATTCTGCAAGTTGCATCTCCAAATCATCAATTTGTATCCATTGGAAACCATTTAATTCCAAACTACTGTAGACTACTACATAAGAATACTTAATTTTTTAATGGTTTGTTCTAGGCTTCTAAATTGATTAAATCTATCACTGAACTGGTCAAGTAACGAGTCTAAAACATGCTGGTACTTTATATGCAAGGGTTCCATTTTGTACAGCTGCACTGGCGTGCTCAAAATACTTTGTTACTCAAGGAAAATATAAGTTTTAGTTTCTACATCTCGCTTGAAAATTTAGAGTGTCCACACTACACTACAGCAAATGTTTCCTCCTCGGCTACTGCACCTGGCTGTGCAGTAGCCAAGGATGAAACGTCCTTCTCGGCATGCTGCCCCATACTTCTCTGTATGCGACCACATGTGGCCGTGTGTCATCAGGCTGACACGTGTGTCATAGGTTCGCCATCTCGGGTATAGATAATATTCCATTGTATTTATGCAACACAATTTATCCACTCTCTTACTGAAGAACAACTTGTTGCTTTCAGATTTTTTGGAAATTATAAATAAAGCTGCTATAAACATTCATGTATAGTGTTTTGTGCAGACACAAGTTTTCAACTTAGATGGGTAAATACCCAGAAACATGGTTGCTGGATTGTATGGTAAGATGATGTTTAGCTTTATTAGAAACCGCCAAACTATCTTCCAAAGGGATTATATCATTTTGTGTCCCCTCAACAACAAATGAGAGTCCACACTCTGGTTATATTTGCTGTTATCAGTGTTCTGGATTGTGACCATTCTAATGGGTGTGTGGTGGGATCTTATTGTTATTTTCATGTGTATTTCCCTAATGACATATGATGTGGGTATCTTTTCATATGCTTATCTGCCACCTGTATATCTTCTTTGGGGAGGTATTTGTTCAGATCTTTTGCCCGTTTTTAATGGGGTTGTTTGATGTCTTATCGTTGAGTTTTAAGAGTTCTTTGTGTGTTTTTTGGGTACAAATCTTTTATCAGATATGCGTTTTGCAAATATTTTCCCCCAGTCTGTGGTTGTTTTTCATATTCTTAAGAGTTTGCCTTTTATTTGCTTTTTCTTCTCCATGCATGTGAACATCCCACAGCTCCTGAATCTATTTGCCCTTCATTCTAGCTACAAGCAGATGCCAAATAATGTCTCTCATTTCCAAATAATCTCTAATTTTTGGGAGAGATTATTATTTGACAAGTTGGGTGAAGTGGGGAATTAATTATGTCTGGATGGGGAGGTGGCATTCAGGTAGTTGGAAGGGAGGCTGGGAAAGGTAACTCCAGCCCCAGCAGTACAAACAGGAAGCCAGCCTAGAAAGAGGTGGGAAGGGAGTGTCTATCTTCCACTGGCACATAGGAGGTGGGCCCAGGGGTGGGGGTGGGGTGGGGTACTTCTGATAGAGTATAATATGTGTCAGTAAAGAAATCCAGCCGAAGCCGGTTTGGCTCAGTGGATAGAGCATTGGCATGCAGACCGAGAGGTCCCAGGTTCGATTCTGGTCAAGGGCATGTGCTGTGGCTGCGGGCACATCCTCAGCAGGGGGTGTGCAAGAGGCAGCTGGTCGATGTTTCTCTCTCATCGATGTTTCTGACTTTCTATCCCTCTCCCTTCCTCTCTGTGAAAAATCAATAAAATATATTTAAAAAAGAAAGAAATTCAACCAGTATAAAATGGGACAAAGCAAAAAAACACAAAATTCCCTACACCCAGTTCCACTTCTCAGAACTTTTTCCATTTTTAGCTATTCCAGAATTTTAACTTCATAGCATTAAACAATATGTTTACCTCTGTTTCTCAATTTAGTAACTCAAGAGAGCAACTAATGACAGCTTATTATTAAGAATTTAAATCACACTATCTTTCAGCTCCCCCCATGTCCACTTACATTTAAAACATAGCTTTTCTTCCATCCACTTCAGATGGTATTTCTTTAAAAAAATTAACAAACAAACAAAGAAACATGTTTTTATTGATTTTAGAGAGAGAGGAAGGGTGAGGGAGAGAGAGATTGAAACATCGATCGGCTGCCTCCTGCATGTCCCGAACTGGGATGGAGCCTGCAATCTTGGCATGTGGCCTGACGGGGAATCAAACCACATGTCCTGACAGGAAATCGAACTGACAATCTCTTGGTTCATGGGACAAAGCTCAACAAGTGAAGCCACCCGCTGGGCCAGACAGTGCTTCTTGAGCCCCACCACAATTAGCCCCTCTGTGCCATCTGACACCTTCCTTCTGCACTGCTTTCTAATTTCTGTTGGTTTTCTGTTTACATTCCCATGGTCAAAGTTTATAACTCTTACATGTTCTGCATTTTAATGAAATCTTCCATTCTTTAGCTTTAGTTTGATTCTGAAAACTGAAAACTAACCAATCACGATGATATAAACATTACTTACTGCAGAACCAAGTCACCAGAAAGCTCTAACTGAGATAGCTCCTCTGCTCTGCGAAGGGGAGTATTTACTGTCTGGAACGTTAAGGTCAAGTGCAGTCTCTCTCTGCTCTCTCTCTCTCTCTCTCTCTCTCTCTCTCTCTCTCTCTCTCCTCAAGTCTCTTTTCTTACACTCCACTAATTGCTCAAAATCATGCCTCACTTATGTTTGCTTCATATTTGGCCCCTGGAATAGATTTTGTTGTTTCTGGTTTTCTAACTGCCTTTCTGTTTTCCTTTCTGAGAGAAGAAACAGATGTCATCTCCATTGTGTGGCCGCAAGGTCTACGCGCCATGCACACGTTCCCATGCCCGCCTCCTTGATGCATGCAGTGACACGTGGTAGCTGTTGTGTTTATCCAGCATTCTTTTGGGAACTGCTGCTCCCTTAACCTAATCGTGTGACTTGAGTTGTTTTTCTCTTGCAGTGCCTTTGGAGTGGGCTTATACCCAAGGTCTGGCAGCTTACCTTGATGGTGACTCATCTGAGGCATGGACACACAACTGAGGCATGGATTGATGGAGTCCTTCTATGGGATTTAATCAGTGGATGTTGAGGGAAAGAAGCACTCACCCTTTTAACTTCAGATAAGGCTTGATCCAGAGGCTCCAATGATGTTATCAGGATCCAGGGTCACTATGTATCTTTCCTCTGCCCTCCATGTTGTCTTTCTCCACTGGCTATTTATGGTGGAATTCCAGCAGGAATAAGCTCCTCTCATGTTGCAAACAGGAGTGGTGGCTGTGGTTGCTAATCCCACCCAACCTAAAGGATTTGGGAATACTGCAGGGGCATCAGAGTATTTTATTTTATTTTATTTTATTCACTAAAAGAAGAATGAATTCATTTTGAACCCCCAAATCACAAATGTTCACACTCTTTTCTATTGATTTTTTAAAAAAAATTTTCAGTGATTCCATTTTAAATTTCTAAGAGTTACTTCTTGCTTTATTTTTGTCACTGCTTCTTTTTGTTTTGTGAATGCAATAGTATTAGACTACTCTTTCAATTCTTCTGTTCTTTCAATTATCTATTCCCTCCGGGATCAGTTTGCTCACCTTTTGCTTAGCTTATTAAAGAGGCAGTATAGCTGTGTAGTTCAGAGTATAATGCAGGAAACAAACTGCCTGAGCTGAGCCTCCGTTTCTAGCCCCTCACTAGCTGTGCAGACCTCAGCCAAGTTAGGTTACCTTTCTGTGACACAGTTTCCTGAAGAGTCAAAGAACAATAGCATCTAGTTCAGAGGGTCGATAAATGAGTTAAACACCGCCAGGCCTACAGTGAACTCAATAGCTATTTGCTATTCTTCTCTTAATCCTTCTCCTTTTCTTGTATTTGCATTGTTGTCATTTTTTCCCCAGCTGTCTGGTAATACCTGGTGACCAATTCATCTGTATGAAGGAGCGAGGCTGTTGCTATGGGCATCGATGTAGAGTATTTTCCTGTGCTCTGGACTGTTGGTAGTGGGGGGCAGAGAGGTCCATATGGCTACTGCCATCCTTTGAGGTGTGTTGTCCCCTAAGAGAACCCACTCCTGTGCTCCACACCTGCCTGGCCTCTGGGTGAGCTACCTCTCCTGCATGCTTCGTCCATGGTTTCCTCTGCCCCCAGCTGTCCCTCAGTGCAATCAGCCCTTTCTGCCTTCAGCAGTCAATCAAAATCCTGGGCAGTTGATGTTCCCCACCTCCAGCCACCCTGTCCTCAGCCTATGGGTTTATTTCCTTTTTTCTTTTCCATTCTGTGCTTGCAGTGGCATTTGAGGGGCTGGGGTGGTAGAGACATGTTCCCAGTCCCCCATCTAGAACTGGAAGTCGGTGCGGTGGTTTAAATGTGTCTAACTCCGTTCAGCTCTGCACAGATGGGCTCCTGGGGCTGCAAATGTACACACTGGACACCCAGAGCCTGAACAGGAAGGAGGACGGGAGGACCCACAACTTGGGCCTTTTTCTTTCTTTTTTTTATTGTTTAAAGTATTATAAATAGTAGTATATATGTTTCCTTTTTTCCCCCATTGACCTCCCCCCAGCTTCCCCTATCCGCAAGCACATGCCCTCACCTGCCCCCCACCAGTGTCTTGTATTCATTGGTTATACTTTTATGCATGCGTACAAGTCCTTTGGTTGATATCTTGCAGCCCTTCCCCTCAACCTCCACTGCCTTCCCGTTGTAGTTTGATAGTCTGTTCCTTGCTTCTTTGCCTCTGTATCTATGTGTATTTCTCCATTTCTTTTCTTTAAAAAAATCTTGCCTCTGCAGACTAGAAATAAACATATGAGAACAAGAAATGTTTGAGTCCCAATTTCAATGTCCAACAGTTCTGAGTCCCAGTTTCAATGTCAAACTATTCCTTATGTGTACATGTCAGCAGTGATATCTGGATGGTGGACAAATGTTGGCAATGCAGGTCCGACCCTCTCTAGTTTGGTCCTGGGCAACCTGCAGTGACACACAGCTGCTGACTGCTAACATGGCAAGGCGTTGTCAGCGTCTTCCATCTCTGGACTGTTTCTGCTCTTGTCTTCATGGTTGGAGCAGACCTGTTAACTTCTCTCTGTTGCAGGAATCCACCGAGTCTTG